>PVIA01000813.1:304522-353199 GCA_004024845.1 Tonatia bakeri
CCCCCCCCCCCCCCCCCCCCCCACCGCACGCTGGCTTGTAACTCCTTTGAGGAGTTGGCATTAAGAGCTGGTAAGGTGAACGCTTTGGGTCCCAAATTTTATTTTAGGTGTATTTAGAGTAGTTTTAGTTTTTTTCCTGCCCAGGAGACTCTTCTTCCCTAGACAATTCTAAGGCTCTAATTGTCCTGTTTACATTTGATCTTCTAATTTTTTGTGTCAGCGAAGAAAAGTTAACCATGGGGGAATAGCCTCTCATTAAGCTATGGTTTTTCAGGATAAGTTTTAGCGAGTGACTATATTGGAGCCTAACAACCAAATTTTAGGAAGTTTCGAAGTTGGTGTGATAAAACTTCAGCATGTGAAAGATTTTGTATGTTTAATTATGTAAGTCATTATCTGTTTACTTTAATACCTACATAGGATACTATGTGTAAATGAAAGTTTCTTTTTCATGTACTGTGTGGGGGCGTTTAGTAAACCAGATGCGTAAGTAACATAACAGACATTCTTAGGTGTTGTAGGGGCTGATTTGTCAGTTTTTTTGTTAAAAACATAGAGAAAATGCTTTCTCTGTGTCAGGTATTATTTTAGTCACTGAACTGTATAATATAAACTAATTGAATATCAGTAACAATGCTAGTTATGAAACAGAACATGAAAGTTAAAACTGAGAAAGGAAACAGCTAAGAGTGTAAGAAAATAAGCTAACTAGTATAGACTACTTACCTAAAATGCAGAAAAAATGTGTTGACAAAGGAGGAACCTTGTTTTAACTAAAAATAGCCATGTGCTGAGCACTTTGCTAGGTGCATTATAATTTTTTTTCTCATTTATTTTTACAGTTCAATATATGAGATAGTGTATCAGTTATTGTGTTCTTCTGCAAGTAACAGAAACACTAAGTCAAATTGGTTTAAATATTAAAGAAATTTAATATCTCACAATAATTGGAATTTTAAAGATAAGGCAGGCTTTTGGTGCAGTTCTGTCTGGGGCTTACTCATATTATAAAACTCAGAACCTTCCTATCCCTCAGCTCTGCTTTGTTAACCCTTCATCTTACCTCAGTCTAGTTTCTGTAATGGTACAAGGTGATCACCAAAGGAAACTGAAGGCAAATGCCACCCTGTTCAGTTTCACTTGAAGGGGAAAGAGAAAGTCAAGGGTATACTATATCTCCTCCTGATGTCACATTGCTCTCTGTCCACACTTTCAAACTGGCCCCAGTGATTAATTTGAATGTTGTGGTGGGGAGGGCAAGGGCTAACACATTAGCACTAACCCAATCCCTAGGCAAGAGCATCACTTCAACCATCGTTGGCCAGGTACCTGAGAGTCAAAGTGGTATGGACTTGACAAACTAACTCCAACAACCCTGCAGTTCCAATATATTTGGCATTCTGTTATGTTGGTGGGACATCTGCAAGAGAGTCTGAGAAAAGGTGTCTGCACGTACTTCATCTAATGACTATTATAACTTTTCAAAGCTATTTATATTTCTAAAGAATTATGTCTCAGGCTAATTAAAGTCTTTAGAAAGAAAATAAAATCATCCAGATACATCAGCATCTATATGTTTTCATACCCACAGTGAAGATTCACACCCTGCCCCACTCCCATCCCCATAAGTCTTTGAAGGACAGCTAGTAATCTGGAGATGGCTCAAGCTATTTCTTCCAATGAATGAGTGACAAAAAACTAGATAGATGACGATAGATAGATGATAGATGATAGATAGATAGATAGATAGATAGATAGATAGATAGATAGATAGATGATAGATAGATAGATAGATGATAGATAGATAGATGCATAGATAGAATTATGACCTCTTTATTGGGAAGCAAAGCCTATACTTCTCTCATACATATTCACCTAACACTCATTCCTTTAAAGAAAATTACAATCAAACTAGGGGCTACTCACCATAGAGCAGGGAATATTAATCCATTTGTTTAACATATTTTAATCCACACATTCCTAATTTTCCAAAATTTCATATTTAAGAACCTAAGTTGCATAAATAACTCAGTAATAATGCTGTTAAGTGCAATTCTGACAACTGTCTAAATCCTGGACTCCACACTAAGTAGTGATCTCCCAGCTGAGATTATTATTAAGAGGCCAACATTTCTACCCCAAGTGCCCCACTAATTAATTAAATAACCAGAGATGCAATACAGAAGTCCTTTCATTGACAGCTTCCTCAAGTTTGACAAAGTTATAAAAATTTGTTGTTTGCAGGCTCAAATAACGTATGCATATTGAAAATCTCTGAAAAAAGAAAGGTACGAGCAAATAAATGACAAACATCATCATCATCACCATCATCATCTTGTCACCATTGTCCCTCGTTATAGCATAGCATCACCTTGACCCCCTGAGAGCAGCTGGGTTATGGGCACAAAACCCAGAGTTGGTTGAACCATGTCATCTCTAGGACTTTTTCTCAAATGATCAAAAAAGAAATGCTTTCTTTTATCTGGGACACTGGTTACAAGGAAAATATGTCTAGATTTAAGTGGTCATACTAGCCAATGAAGAGAGAGCTTACTTAAGATTGAAGCAACCACAGAGGAGAGCAGAGAAAACAGAGGAAAAGAGAGGGGCAACACAGATCTTTGAAGACATACTTTGAGTGCTTTTGAAGCAGAATCCTTCTTTTGAACATCCCAGTTACATTAACAAATCAATAAATTCACTTTAGTTGCTGCTATTTAATGAGAGTTGGATTTTTTTAAAATTTACTTTCCTGTGAAAGTTGAGCTGAAGAGTCAGCTTTTTTAAATGAAATCTTCTTAAGAATAGATATCCACTTTCCTGGAGGGAGACATCACACCTTCTGGAAATTATGATGATTTGTCATGTATTCTCACACAGAATTAGAAGCTACCTCCCACTATCATGTCCCATAAAGTGGACACAAATTTAGGATGTGCCCTTGATAATTTTGTTCTCTATATATCACTGGAAAAGTATGTTACTAAAGGATTAAATATCTTTGAAAAACATGTATTCAAACTCTAGAGGAATAAACAGTATGTACTCTGAAGTAAATACACTGACATGCAGACATTTAGCAGAAGGCTAATGCAATATGTCTAAATCTGTTTTGATGTTTGAGAATGTTTAGAGAAAACTTTGCTGTGCAAGGATCTTTAGATCCAGGGGGTGGATAGGGCATACATAGAACATAGGGAAACTGGGACTATTCTGAGTTGACTTTGTCCTAGCCTCACAATGACTTTTTCTCAGCATCTGATTGTATCTCATGAAGTGAAAAAAAGCTAGGGAAGCTCAGCAGGGAAGAAACGTGACACGGTCACTGTCATCGGTCAAGACATCGGTGAGTAATGAAGAAATGCATTGACTATAGAAAGTTAAAAACTTTCCAAATAATTTTAGAGGGCTTTGGGAAACTAGGGACATTTTCTGCTAGACTCTTGGGGAGCGATGGGCTGATGAGTGTGGGTCAAACTACATGTCTTTTAACACTTATTTATTTTTAAGATTTAAAGAATTTCTAACTATTGGCATGTTACCTTGTACAGGGGCCATATTAATCTGCATTCATTTAAGTTTTAGTTTATGTTTTATAAAACTGATGTCTCTGTTATTCTTTTCAAAAGTAAGGAAACTGAAACGTGGTGATATCTGAAAATGTAACAAATTTCGCATAGCTAGGAAGGATCTAACAAATACAAGAGAATACCCACCCCAAAATACTCACCCTGCAAAGCTGTAGAACAGTGGGTCAACTGCAAGTCTGTCCCTAGAAAAAAGCAGAGGAAAATATTTCCCAGCTGTTTAAACTTTTAGTGGTCTTCTTCTGGAATTTCTACTGTATCCATTCTATATAACAAGTGTGATGCAAGTCAGAGTTAATAGGGGCCCTGATCTATTATCTTAAAATAGCAGGATTTATGAAAGGATTTAGAAAGCACCATTTTATGCACAGGAATCTAGTGAACCAAGATCTAATATGAATCAAAATGGAGTAAATTCAAATCATCAAAGTTACCTCATTTTGATAACTGGTTTATTTCAATCTTCTGCACTTTGGGATACAGTGTTCTAATTCTTATCAATTAAAAGTATGAACAGCCCTGGCTGGTGTAGCTCAGTGGACTGGGCATGGGCCTGAAAACCACAATGTCACTGGTTCGATTCCCAGTCAGGGCATATGCCTGGGTTGCAGGCCGGGTCCCCAGTAGAGGGTACACAAGGGAACCACACATTGATCTTTCACTCCCCTTCTCTCCCTTCCTTCCCCTCTCTCTGAAAATAAATAAATAAAATCTTTTTTAAAAAAAGAGAAAAAAGAAGTTGGTAGGAGTTTGTTTCTTTAAAAAATATTGCAAACAGCCAAACTGAGGCCATAGGAGCCATAATGACACTACCGTCAGCGTTCTCATGGCCTTTCCCTCATGCACAGTGGTGTGTCTTTGCCTACAGTGCCCTAAAAGATAATAAATCTGTTTAGACAAAATAGGGCAAAGTTTAATTAAATTAAAATATTTTAGTATTCTACATGAAAGATCCAAGATCAGTGAGCAGAAGAGATAGAAAGCATATTGTAAACAGAGGTCATTTTCACTAACGTTAAAAATTGTCCAGGATTGTTAGAAATTGCATTCTCACCTCTGAGTTGAAGAGTTTTGGAAATGGAATTTGTACATGAAATATAACATTGCATGAGATGTCCAGGATCCTTAACAAGCCAAGTTTGTTTATTTATTTGTTTGTTTGTTTAATTGAATTTTTTGGGGATGCATTAGTTAATAAGACTATATAGGGGTTGGGGAGGTCAGAGAGAGTAAAGGGTGGTAAGTGCGGGTGGAAGGTGATAGTGGGGTGGTAAACACACAATACAACATACAGATGATTTGTATAGAACAAGACAATATTATTTTGCCATGTTCATTTATTTTATGAAAAATAATTCAGCCTAGAGACTCAAACTATGTATAATTTTGTACCCAATTTTAGGTGCCATTGAAACTACCTGTCTATGTTGTAACCTAGTTCAGAAAATAGCAACTGCCAGCATAAATGGGACTACTTATTCTAGTTGATTAAAAAAGCTGGTGGCCATTCATTGAACGAAACTTAATGTGGGGTTATTAAATCTATGTGGAATGCAAAGTATACTAATAGAGCTAGTATTAAGAATATTAAGGTTTTCCTAATTTTCTAAGAACATAGTGGTATTTCTCAGAAACAATGATAAAGAAACATACTCATTTGATAGTTTCCATAAAATTATCATTAGGGAAATTTCAATATGAATTACTACATTGGCTTGAATGGGATTTAAATCCTGAATAGTTTTACTTACCTAAAGTTATGTACATATTTATTCTTAGGAATATTTCATATATAATTTAATATGTAAACAACTTGCCATTTGGGGGAATTTAGTTTGACATTTCATTCAGTAGCAATCTGGGCCCTTGTTTCTAACTACATTTTTCAACATTCTTTCTTCTTCTGTTTTCTACTTTTAAAATTATTTCTGAAATTTAATTGACATCTTAATGAATGCATAGTTTTTTTCATGTCTTTTGAACATAAGCCAATTATAGAAGCTTTCCTTAAAGTGTTGAAGCACCAAAAATGATTATAATTTTAAAAGTTTGACAAAATAATGGTAATTTTCTCATAAAATAATACTGTTTAGAAATAGAATTTAGTCACTTGACTTTCTGTTTAAGAGAGAAAGATTTTTAAAATTATTGCTGAAATGTTGCTTTTTGAAAATGAAAAATATTAAAAATAATTGAAAGATAATATTATAGAAACATATGTGCAAAGTATATAAAATCTTTTTTTAAATAATTATATAGTTTATAGGAAACATAAGATTAGAGCTCATTCCTAAGAAAAGTGTAAACAATTTATAATTACACTCCAGTTTTCACATTAGTCTGAGCAGAAACCATTTGAAATTAGTTTTCATCAGTTGATGGTACATATTTGTCTTTTATGCCTAATGGGAATATAGTACAAAAGAAATATTATTTCTTGTAATAGGTATGGCATAAAATAAATTTTGACAGCCAATGTAAATATTAGTTAAGCTAGAAAACACTGTTCATGTGTATTCCATAATATCTTACTAAAAGAGCAACAGGTTCTAATTTGCAATGGTTATTTGTTTCACAGACACACGTGTGCACATGACACATACATACATGAAGGTTTTAAGACAGTGTGAATGTTTCTACAGATGATGCTGATACTTTATGTAGCATAGGAATCAGAAACCTTACCCTCTGATGTGACATGAATTGAAATTGATTGAATTCTGTTGGTTCCATAACCATGCAGAGGGGGTGTTGGCAGGTACATTGTAACTGCTTTCTTTTGTAGAGTACTTTACAAATTTCAAAGTCCTATCTTACTTGCTATGAAAAAATAGTGCATCTGTGAACTTGGATAACATTTTTATAGGATAACTTATTTCTAACCAAACCTCATATTAAACATCATTCATTTTTCCCTCATTTATGAATTTGTGCAGTAAACATTTACTAGCTAGTAGGATTGGGGGCTACAAAAATGTATAAGAAAATATATTTTCCCTTGAGGAATATTTACTCTAGTACAGAGTACAATTATATAAATAAGTGAAATGAGAGAAAACAAAAATTTTACATTAAAAGCATAAATCCTGGAGTATTCATTTGTAAAACAGGCCAACAAGTGCTTCAAAAAACTTACACTTCAAGTAGATCTTAAAGAATGCATAGTTGTTTACCAGTCAGGAGAGATCTAATTTAAGCAGTGATTTTTAACTCACTGAAAATTTGGCATTTCAAAAGATATTTGGCATTGTTTAGGGACCTTTTGATTGTCACAAGTGGATAAGGTTAGGGGTGCTACTCATATCTAGTGGGTAGAGGCCAGGGGTGCTGTTAAATGTCCTACAATTATAAGGACAGTTCCACTCCCTTCCCTCCCACCCACCCACCTAAAATGATTACCTGTCCTAAACTCTCAATACTACCAAGGCTGAGAAAATTTGGATTTGAGGCATTATAAGCAATAGGGAAATAATACATGGGGAAAATAAATACTACTGGTTTGTGAAGATATAAATGGCTCAATGTACAAAGAAGGATGGGGCAAAAGGAGCCAGAGTGGCTGCTACATTATGGAGAGAAAGGAAGGGACTGTGTTCTCTGGAGGTGTGGGTGTGGATTAGGACACAGCCTTGCGTCTGTAATGTACAGCAGTTTCTGCACAGAAGAATCTTTAATTCTTTTATTAAAAAAAAAAAGTTAACAGATACATAGGCCGTTCAGTGAAATGGTCCCATGATCTTAAAATGTAAGGAAACTAAGTAAAAAGTAATATTATGTAGTTTATTATTTTGGTCAAAAATCAATAGGAGCATAAGTGTGTGTGCATAAACATGCTTACTCAAACTTTGTTTTAGTAGACATATAATACAGGCTCCCATTTCATAAGATCACACCCTCTGTTCTCAATATCGAGTTGCAGAAGAAGCTGTTCACGTGATTGTTATTAGGCCCCAGATGGAGAGATGGTTGTTGTAGAATATAGATAATATTTTAACCTATGAAATACAAACAATAGATTCTGCATGTGGCACAGGTTCTTAAAAGACTACTGGTTATCTTCAATGTTGCTATTTCTTAAGCCAGTGCCTTATATAGTGCCTGGTAAATACTTATTGAATGGCTGTGTGTATGAATAATAAATGAATAAATGAAATAAGAGAAAGGAGAGGAAGTAAATGAGGAAGAAGGAAGGAAGGAAGGAAGGAAGGAAGGAAGGAAGGAAGGAAGGAAGGAAGGGGCAGATGGTAATGGAAAGGTTATACCTATTAAAATCTCAGAATTAAGCTTTTGAGGGCAAGATTTTGAGTGTTCTGACCCCTGCTGCATTCCAAATAACTAAAAGTCTGCCTGATACATATTAGTGCTCAATAAATATTTGTCAATTGAATGAATATCATACTCTCACCCTACTTCCTACCCTTCAGTATGCATACAAAACTTTTGCTGGGGACAGGAAGAGGCAACCTAATAGTCAGTAATTATTGTACTGATGACTGCATATTTTTGCAGCAGATGTATTAATTATAAATTAAGCTACGTTGGGTAGAAGTGATACAAAATGATATGAAAATAAATAACAATTTAGCCAAGCTTGGATCTTCAGGAATAGATTACCTACCTTGGCTAAGTGGGGGTTTGTGATTTCAGGGTCAGGCATTGTGTGTGTATGTGTTTGTGTGTGTGCATTTTGGGGGGTGCGGTGGCAGGGAGGGAGAGAACATAAGGCTGTTCTGTTAAGAGAGAAAAGACAACATGTAAGAAGCAATAGTAAATAACTTCTTTACTAAATGCATTCCACAGGTATGCTATTTTATATGGTATTAGGGATCTTAAAAACACACACTGGAAAGATTTTTACCACATCAATGGTTTTATTCTTTTACTTGCTCCCTACTTCATTCCCCAGCCTTGTCTTAAAGTACAAATTTCTAGGAAATTGTTTTCCCTTACAGCACAATTTGTAAGCATATCATACTATTGTTTTAATTGACAAAGCAGGATATGAAATTTTACATAGTAAGTTAAATATTTGAAATTTTTGTATATTGATTTTAGGTTTGTTATAAAAATAGCTATTCATAGGAGAGAGTAGATCTAGAAAAAACAGCATCATTCAAGGAGTCAGAGCAATAAGGGAAGTATGTTTTATTTGTTTGTTTCTGGCATAAATATATAATCAACAAGGTGCTTTCTATATCAGGTATGTTACACTTCTTCTAAAGTGTCCATTTAGCATCTGATTCTAAGGCTTGTAAAGCTCTTGGCGTTGTGCCCCATTACAAGCAGTATTTGGGAGAAGGTTAAGAGAATTTTAGCATGGTTCTACAGCCACGAATATGCAAACTTCCCCTCCACCCCACGATGCATTCATCTGATGAATGGGATGATAATTCTGTCTCTATGAAGCTGAATGTACAACTAGATTGAAAAATAATTTTTAAATATATTTTTTTAATTTTGAATGCTTTATGGTAAAGTTTATGAGAACAGCAATATAAAGTATATTAAACCAATTTTCTATGTTAGAGTTTAATCTCTTATTTGGTAGACAGCAGTTTATTAATTTGAAAGTGCTCTCTAAACTTTGATGATTTGTGGAATGCTGAGCACTGTAAATGATTTTTTAATTGAGAGGATTTTTGTTGCTGGCTGTAATTCCCATTTGTGGGAGAGTTTCTACTATATTAAATCTAGAATTCTGAAAGTTTGAAACTCATTCAGCAAAAAAGAGAGATAGGCGATCAGTATAATTTTTCTTCAAAGCTCTTAAAATTTATATGAGAGGTCACTCCTGAAGGCATGTCGTGTTTTCCTCATAGTTTGCTACATCTGCATTATTTCAAGAGTAAGCTATTAACATGAGAACTAATTTGAAATCCCATGCCCCTTAAAATTAGTAGTTAAGAATGATAGTTTTACTTCAGTGCCCCCCACCTTTTTTTCCAGCACGGAGTTTACTAATGGGAGATAATAAGTTTGTTTGCTGTTTCCTTTTGTTTTGGTTGTCACTACAATGTCTATTGGGAAGAAATGTTTAGGAGTGATTTTGCCTTTGAAGTCTCATAAACATTAACAAATGCTATTTGATTCACTTACAAATTATATGAGAAGAGCCATGAAATTTTCCTAACCTTTTCTGTAGCTCAATAAATCACAAACAGACAAGAAAGTTAAGCACTACTTCAGTGGAAAATCAGCAGACAGATGTAGCACACATTCCTTTCAAAATAATTCAGAACCTGTTTCAATTTATCAAATGCCTCCTTTATCTGTCAAAACAATGTCCTTTCTCAAATAAAGGGCATTGTTTCTGCAGCAAGAAAAAGGTTCTGATGTATTGTTATCTGCAAATGGATGGCGGAATAATGGAACAACAGGCAGTGTTTCAAACCAAGAGATCAAAGGGCAGAATGCATTACAAATCTTGTTAAAATAAACGAGGGTAAGAGCATAATTCTAATAAAGACATTTATAGTCTTAAACAATCTCTCTCTCTTTTTAAAAGAGATCTTTAAAAATGAACCCAAATCCTCTCACAAACACCAAAAGGTTTTTGCTGCTTCTCTCAAGGAAGTTCAATACTCAAAGAAATACAGATTTGTAGAACTCACTCATACAGCCAGATATCAGTACCTTTCTTATGTGCTGACATTGTAGGATTTACTGATGCTACTAATTTTTCTATTTGTTACATTTATCCATGCACATAGTATTCAAGGAACAAAACTCTTGTTTATAACATATTCAAATATAAAACATACATTATTATGAAAACACTTAACCAAATGTGCTTATTTTGTAAAATTAAGCTAAAAATAATCTCCCCTATTGTAAGCAATTTTTCTTCTTGAGTGATCTTAGTCTTTGAGTATATAGCATCTAAAATAAAACTGCTAATTAGAATTTAAGATGAAATCTTTCCTTCTTTAACAGTATCAAAAACAAATTCAAATAAAATTATGGCAACCACAGAAATTACAGTCGCGACCTGTGTCTATACAATCCGTTGAGCTGTTATTTCCTAGCCATTGCCATCCTCAAACATTTGCTTTAACCTGAACCTGTCAGATATTTAGGATGATTGCTGCAGCCGAGTTGATCCGGAGCTGAAACATGACAATGTAGCCTGATGCATCTGTCTCCTGTGTGATTGCAGGTTGCTGTCTTTAAAAAGAAATTCTAGCTCTTTGTTTTGTTTAGATTTGTTTTTAAATACAACCATGACCTTTGTCAGTTGTCGGAGTATCTTCTTCAAGCAAATGTATGGCAATGGAAAAGAAATTCTAAGTTCAGTAATAACCTTTGGAATTGTTGACTATAAAATGCATTAATTCTTAATCATGAAATGATAAAACAAGAATTTGTGACCATCTAGATGAACACAAATGTACGGCTGAGTAGACTTTCAAAACTACTTGGTAGTTATTACAGCCACATTGACCACATCAGTTATCTGAGAACAGTCCCTGGAGATGAAAAATATTTTGTTTAACATAATATAATATAGGCTGTGATGTTTACTGCTGGACACTAAGATTGTAAAATAGTGTGAATAAACATAATTTTTCCATCCAAAACATAGTTTTCTCACTTATACCAGTACATATTTGAATTAAACAATATATATTTTAAACAAATGTGAATTAGGCAATCAGGAAATGGCTGGCATTAAGTTAAAGTTGTTACTTCTCTAACAAACACTTCTGTATTCACTAAAATCCTTGGTAAGAAGGATTTCGTGAATGTAACTTCTGCTCACACTTTAATACAGCCTAAAAAAAGAATGCCCCTTTGGAACATTCAGCTCAAAATTATCTAATTGGTCATAGAATTGTTTCAAAGTGCTTTAACAGACAACATAGCCACCAATCCAAGCCAGTGGAAAGGTCCCCTGATTTCCCATCACTCGCCATTGACTGTGCTGGACACTGGCAGCAGAAAGAATACCACAGCTTCCTCCTGCATCAGGAAGATCACAAGCATGCACTAAAAGAACAGCTGCAATCTCTCAATAACTCTGTTTGTCATCTCGTACATGCCAAATCATAGACTTATGTACTATGAATTGAAATGAAAACACCAAGCTTCAAAGATTTTTAAAAATAATTTGTTACTCTGAAAGATGTTTTATTCATGCTATAGTTTATTTAAAAATATATTCATACTCATATATCTACATGCAGTATATCCACAATCCCATTTATATATCCATATACTCAAGAAATGTGTATATGTAGGTGTGTACAGACATACACATGCCTATAGTCACCTACTTATCCTACAACCCATCCACTTACCCATCCATCTAGTGTCATTAAAAGCTTCCGATTTGAATTTGAATTTTGTCTCAAGAGCTATATGACTTTGAACAAGTTAGTAGAATTCTCTATTATAACTTTTCTTCACAACACTATTCACTGACTTGAGGCACTGAGGGGATGGGGCCACAGGTGCTGTTTTCTTTTTCAGTAAATATAAGTTCTGGATAGAAAGATATTTCATAGGAACCTTGTAAAATGTATTGGCTTGTTGCAATATATGGAATTTTGCATCAGGAAGACTTCCATACACAAATCACATGATGTACTCATTGTTTCCAATTGCGTGGTGTTGGAGAACTCTTCATCTATAAGTGGGTTGACCAAGAATGTCCAAAAATATGCTTGTATTAATAGAATAATATATTTGAAAGAAACACAGGGGCTTACTCATTATCATAAATAAAATCTTCAAAGATATGTTTTAGATATGTTGTTTAAAGTCAAAGTACCTGAGTATGGGGTCTGGCAAGTGCTTATCCTTAGAATTTACCTTGATTCTGTATTAATACAAGAATAGGTTAGAATGCAAATATGTTCCTATTTCAAATGTTGTAGTAATCCATTATAAATAGTTATACTTAGAAACACATAGACAAGTTTATCAGACTAATAAAATACATTCTGAGAGAACTCTCTGTCAATTCAAGGTTAGGGAAAATCAGCCAGAGGCAAAACTAGAATCCTGCTGCGGATGATGAACAGGAGGGAAGACCTCACACAAGTGCAGCATGGAGACACTGAAAAGGAAGGTGAGGAAAAGGGGTTATTCAGGGAATGACTTTAGTCTCTGACAAAAGAGTGCTATTAATCCATGTCTACAAACTAAACCGACAACATGTGGGTTGCGTTTGAGGCCTACACAATTCAGATAAACAATGGCTGCCTTGGCGGATTGGATTATTTGGCTAATTTAGAGAATCTGATGAGGGGAGAAACTTCATCATGCATGTTTGAAGTATTTGGCAGTGCAAATTACTCATTACTTCTTCAAAATTTTAATTTTCAACAAATAGTTACAGAACAAGATAACTTATGAAATTGATTTATTTCCAACAATGTGCAATATTGTTTAAATTGGTGCATTTTGTGATATAAACTAAAATAGACGAGTCATATAGAGACTATTATAATACTGCTTATCTCTACCAGTATGGTACATCTTTTAAAAAGCTCAGTCATGTTTTCGGTCACTTTATTATTTGTTTTTAAAATCTATAAACAAAATTAAAAGCAGTATTAAATCATAAAAGAGAGGTAAAAAGCATTAAGAAACAGTTTCTAACAAACTGAAGGAAAATATCAGACTTTATTAACTATAAGGAGATTTGACAGTAAAGAAATACGTTCTCCAAGCTTTCGATTAAGATGAAGAAAACATTAACAGACTAAAGCAACAGTGATAATGCAACAATTTAAAACAACAAAAATGCCTCTATGAATCTTAAGTCAATAACTTTCTTCTGAAATACAAAATGTACTTGGCATAGAAAATTAATGTGATTTCTTGCATGCAAATTATCATATTTTAAACAAAAGATATCCTCAGGAACCATTTTAATCTTTGCTATATTTTACATATGGTACTTTCAAATTCATATTTCAGTGTTGACATATTTCAAATAAAGAAAATGGACTGTTGTAATCCTTTGCATGGTGTTTTCATTCAATTAGCTGTATCTTTCTTTTTCTGAGCAAACAAGATGGCAATTTACTCAAAGTCAACCCATAATAACATATATCAGCCAGAGTTGAACAAACACAGTGCTGCTCATGCTACCCGTTTTAAAATCAAACAATTTTAAATAAAAGCAAACATGAATATAAATAGTGTTTCCCTGTGGAATTTGACTGTTGACAGAAAAAAGATAAAAACAAAAACGGTTTGAATTTGTAAGGAAGTTAAATAATTCAGGAAGTGTTTTATTAACTGATCGCAGAGAGAACAGGACTTCAGTCTTTGCATTATGCAGTAATGAAAGAATAAAATATATGATATGTGGCTTATTAAAAAAAAACCCTCTTCCTAACTGTATTAAAATCACACGAGGTAGTTGAAAACCACATTCTTATCAAGCACTCACAAAAATACAATTCTGTTTAAATATCTGTTTTTTCTTAAATGTTAGTTGCAACATTTCAAAGGTGAAAGAAAAAGTTGTTTATCAGTACAGAGTTTTAAAAAGGCTTGTGGTCTGTATTTTCAACATATTACAACAGAAATTCAGAGGAAGCAGAATCTTAAACCACAGATAAATACTTTTATTTCTTTTAGTGTTTTCTGATTGGGATCTTGGACTATTAGCTTCATAAAAATATTACCCTTGTATGATGAAAATAGGAATTTATGACCTCCAAAATATCATTGCTAAAATATTTTTAATCTCCTTATTTAAATGAAATAAAAAATGTTATACATATGGAAAGTCTGTAAATGTTTATAATAGGATATTTTTTCTTTTTAAAAATTTATTATTTTTTATTATCGTTCAAGTACAGTTGTCTCCATTTCCCCACCACCACTTTCTCCCCCCCAACCACCCCCACATCTCACCCTCAATCTGGAGAGAACCATGCTATGTAAAATAATCCATGCGGTAATTGCATATTTATTCTAAATTGTAAGATCAAAAGTGCAATTCCTTTTTTTATTGTTGTTCAAGTACAGTTGTATCCATTTTCATCCCACCATGCCCCCCTGCCCCACCCATCCCACCTCCCACCCTCCAATGTACCCCCTTTGGTTTTGCCCATGTGTCCTTTATACATGTTCCTTGATGGCCCTTCCCCTGTTATTCCCTATTATCCCTCTCCCCCCTCCTCTCTGGTTACTATCAGTTTTTTCTATATTTCAATGCCTCTGGTTGTATTTTGCTTGGTTGTTGGTTCTGTTGATTAGGTTTCACTTATAGGTGAGATCATATGGTATTTGTCTTTCACTGCCTGGCTTATTTCATTTAGCATAATGCTTCCCAGTTCCATCCATGCTGTCATGAAGGGTAGGAGCTCCTTTCTTTCTGCTGTGTAGTATCCCATTGTGTAAATGTACCACAGTTTTTTTGATCCACTCATTTACTGATGGGCCCTTAGGTTGCTTCCAGCACTTAGCTATTGTAATTGTGCTGCTATGAACATTGGGGTGAATAGGTTGTTTTGAATTGGTGTTTCAGGTCCCTTAGGGTATAATCCCAACAGTGGAATTGCTGGGTCAAAAGGCAGTTCCATTTTTAGTTTTCTAAGGAAGATCCACATGTTTTCTACAGTGGCTGCACTAATCTGCATTCCCACCAACAGTGTAGTAAGGTTCCCTTTTCTCTCCAACCTCTCCAACATATGGAACAACATATTGTTGTTTGTGGATTTGTTTCTGATGGCCATTCTCACCGGTGTGAAGTGGTATCTCATGGTGGTTTTAATTTGCCTCTCTCTGATGGCTAGTGATGCTGAGCATCCTTTCATAGGTCTCTGGGCCCTTTGTATGTCCTCCTTGGAGAAGTTTCTTTTCAAGTCCTTTGTCCATTTTTTAATTTGGTTGTTTCTCTTCCTGGAGTGGAGTTGTGTGAGTTCTTTATATATTTTGGAGATCAAACCCTTGTCCAAGGTATCATTTGCAAATATGTTTTCCCATACGTTTGGCTCTCTCTTCATTTTAATGCTCCTTATGAAGTTATTTAATAGAATTGTGTGCCAAACCAGTAAGACTAAGCAAGTGTATTTAAATTTTTTTTAAATTTATATATTTACCACCTACCCTCATACAGTTTGAGTTACATATTACTATAACAGAGGTGTGAAATTATTCATTACTGGTCTGGGATTATAGAATCTCTATTTACTAGCTATATGAAATTTGACATATTACTATTTTTATTCCAAATCTCTGTGTCAAAAAAAATTGACATCATAAAATGGCTGCAATGACAGTGAAATATTAAATGCATTTAGCATAAAAGATGCCTTTTTAGTAGGTCAGCCTTTATTACTCACTTTAGTTTTCCTGCATTCTGCAGAGTGCTTGCTCACAATAGTTCTCAATGCACAGTCCCTTATAAAAACAAGTAAAGGCAGAACAAGGGTTAGCTCGATGACAATTTTAGTAAAGCGTATGTCTTTCCTGCAGTGTTTTAGGAATCTTAATTGAAAATAAGACCTGAATTGTGCATGTATTTATGGCACTTTATATTTGAACTTGCTAAATGTTTGATTTTAAAAGTAGAAGTGCAGAAAGGAGCGCTCTTATGTAAAGCTAGTGGCACTGCAACTTGG
Organism: Tonatia bakeri; assembly: GCA_004024845.1. NCBI lineage: Eukaryota > Metazoa > Chordata > Mammalia > Chiroptera > Phyllostomidae > Tonatia > Tonatia bakeri. The sequence continues at coordinate 320,694 of PVIA01000813.1, forward strand.
TACAACTCATTCAGTCTGTGGAACTTTGCACAAACATTTTATAAAATATATGCACAATATAAAATCAGAGCTAAGACACATTTATAACTTTCGACATGGTAATTCTACTTCGGGTACTTCAATCTCAAAATATAATAGAGAAAATGTAAAATAATGCAAGCATAATGTTGTCACCATAGCATTATTTAATATGAGGAATAACTGAAAATAATCCTTACATCAGTTACAACATAGAGACTCTTAGTGTGATGTGTGGCCTATGATTAATGATTAATAAATATTAAGACAAAGAGAAAATACTAAGTCTGCTACTATAAACAGTTCTCTGTATTATTCCCTCGATGGGGTATTATGCACACCATGATGAATGCAGTTACATGAACAAAGGCTCCTGGCATAATATTAAATGGATATAGTAAGGCTTAAAAGCACATTAATATAACACCTAGCATAAAAAGTAACACAGGAAAAATTTAAATAGGTTAGTTAGATTTGTAGATGTTTAGTTTTTTTCTCTTCCATTTGTAAGTGTTTTTATTGATTATTATAGTTAAAAAACAAAGAGAAAGCATTTATAAAATAAATCAAGAATTGTGTTTCCACTGTACTATTCATTTTAATTAATTAGGAGAAGAGAGCATGTAAAAGTTTGCTGTTGTGCTAGCCCACACATCCACCTACCTTAAGTGCCAGTCTTATAACTACTCTATCTTCTTATCAATTTTTTGCTTCCCATCTTGAGGAATTAATTTATAGCCACTGATACAGGGAAAATTGTTATAAAGAAATAAAGTATAAGAATTCTTATCACTCAGTGTCAGTATTCAGAGTGGTAGAATATACATGCAGAAGAAACCACAACATTGTGTAAACGGGTTCACCTGAGACCGTGTTTAACTGTGTGTGAACATAGACGATGTGGACAATGGATTTAATGATCATTTACCTACACAGAACCATTTGTAGGAGCATGACCTCTATAAATTTTGCTAGCTGACACTACACTCACTCACCACATTTTGAAAGACACACCTGTGCTTGCTATACAGAAATCTTAGCGAAGACACTGTTCTAACATAATCATGCAAACTTTTGTATTAGTAAGGGTATCTCAAGAAACTTTCACCAAAATCTTGGTGGGTCTTCAGAAAAAACTGTCATTTAAATCTTCTTTTTTAGTGTTGTTTTATTTTATAAGTTATTTTGTAAACACTTTTATATTTCCATATATAAGTCAAAATATAAGATGATGCCAGTTCTGTAACTAGCCCATGCACTATGAAAAAATATTTAATTTATTCATATATATGCATGTGTATGAGTGTATTCTTAAATTCAAAACAAATAAGGAATTCACACGTAGAATCATATAAGGATAATTAGCTATAAATAAATATCCTTCATTTTTTTAAGAATGTGAACCATCCTCTTTATCCTTACCCCAATTATCCCCTCCATGACTGCCTTGTCCATACACAAAGCAAAGCAAGAAAAGTTAGTAGAAAACTCAGTTATAAAGAGTTTTATTGTGGAGTATATTATTGTTTTATTAATGTGTCTTAGTATAATATTGGGCAGAATTTCTCTTTGAATGTTGTCTGCCTGCCAAATTTTGATATTCTTTAGAGTCTACTTCCAAGTAGCATACATTGGAATCCTAGAAAATAAATACCTGAAGTACCATAAAATTATTCTTTAATTAATTTCCCAAACTAAAGTTTTTGAGATATACCTAGAAAAACTACAAACAAATATGTATAGGAATGATAATGAGGAATTATTAAATATAGCTCTAAGAGCAAAAGATGATAATATCTATTAGGCCTCAACAATATCCAGACACAGTGACACATTCATTTGCAAATAGTTTTTTTTATTTTGAATTTGTAACAAATAAAGTAGTTAGAATTTTTTTATAGTAATTTTTCAGATGAGACAAAAGGCTTACAAGGTTTTAAAACTTGGAGATTTCTCAGAATTGAAAAATCTTTTTTTTTGCTTTTTCAGACAGGGAATACATTATTCAAACCCATCAGAGAAATAAACAGGTTGGGTATATAACAAAGAACTGTGTTTTAAAGATTAAAACATAGGCCAGTAATTGTATATGAGACTATACATTGCTACATACAAATGAACTGCTTAGACCAGAACTTTTCAAGGTTTAAAACAGAATAAGCTGTCCTATAAAAGGAGCACTGCAGTGATATTTTACCTTTAGTTTCCTCTCCTTTAACAGAATCCACACCAACTTCCTCATACTTCTTCTCAAGGGCAGCCATGTCTTCATGGGCCTCAGGAAACTCTCCTTCTTCCATGCCCTCACCCAGTGGACAAAGGCATACTTGGCATACATCAGGCCAAACTTGTGGTCTGGTGAGCCCAGGCCAAAGCAATAGCTGTGGTGTTGCTCAGTATGCATGCACACACAGCTCACACACTGTGCTTTGACCAGCTATCCACCAGGTACCAAAGTGGGAGTCTGGTAATTAATGCCACCTTTGAAGCCAGGGGGACTCCAGTTCACAAACTGGATGATACATTTTTATCTCTGTGGCAAAGACAGCAATGGCATCTTTGGGAACCACATCATCATGGTACAACAGCAGAAAACCATGTATTTCACCATAGTAAGGGTTGCATTTCACCGTCTGGTTGACTAAGTCCAAGCACTCATTGGTGATCTCTGCTACAAAAGCTGTTCAGGGAAGGCTTTGTCAGCAGAGATGGCAGGGGCATAGGTGACCTGATGGAAGTAGATGTGGGGACAGGATACCAGGTTTGTCTGGAATTTGGTCATATCAATATTCAGGGCTCCAACAAATCTGAGGGCAGCAGTGATGATGTATGGCACAATTTGACCTAGCAGTCTACTCAGGTCAGCATTAATTATGCTCTCAATATAGAAGTTTCTACAACAAATGCCATAGATGGCTTCTTTGTCAACCATGAGGAAACAATCAGAGGACTCCAGGGCCATGTGAGTAGTGAGGGTGGAGTTGTAGGGCTCAACTACAGCTGTGAAAACGTAGGGAGCTGAGTAGATGGAGAACACCAGCTTGGAATTCTTCCCATAATTGAAAGAAATGTTCCATCAGCAGGGAAGTGAACCCAGAAATGGTTTGCCCACCAAAGCTGTGGAAAACAAAAAAGCCCTGACGACCTATGGCCTGGTCAGTCAGTTTCTGAATTCAGTCCAACATGAGGTCAGTGATCTCCTTGCCAATGGTGTAGTGCCTGTGGGCATAGTTACAGCAATGTCTTCCTTGCCCGTAATGAACTGCTCAGGGTCGACTAGTTGGCAGTAAGTACCAGTGCAAACTTTATCGATGACTGCAGCTTCCAGGTCTATAAACACTACCTTGGGCATGTGCTTGCCAGTACCTGTCTCACTGAAGAGGGTGTGGAAGAAGTCATCTCTCTGACCCTCATCAGTGGCCTTGTCACTTGGCATCTGGCCATCAGGATGGGTGCTGTGTTTCAGGCAGTAAGCTCTCAGTGGGCACTGCCAGTCTGGACGCTGGCCTGGCCAGTGTGGACGGAGATGCTCTCACACACGTGGCTGCCGTATGGCTGCCCAGCAGATGGTGGAAAGCTCAGAATTAACAATCTTGATAGAGTAGTACCTGTTCTATAATACAAACAGCACTCTTAAAGCCACAAAATATGAGTGATCAGGAAATATCATTCTAGCATATGTGAAAAGTGCACATTGTTTGTGGGTGGTGTTGGAATACCAAAGCTACATACAAATAAAGAAAAGCAGAGTGAAGATGAAAGTATGTTTCATCAAAATTGGAAGAACTAAAATATAACAAAAATAGAAAAGAATTTGCAAAAAAAAAAGAAAAAAGGAAGAACTGTAGATCGATTAAAATAACTAATATTTAAAAAAATTTCAGACACATTTTACCTGCCAAATCTTCAGGATGTAATTGATGCTATATAAGCACAAAACACGTGATAAGTAACATCAGATATTTTTTTAAAAAATTAGAGAACCATGTTTTATTTAGTGGACCTATATTTTTACCCAAAAGTTCAGAAAATACAAAGTCTATGATTCTTGGAAGAGTCTGCACAGGCAACCGTATATCTTTCAGGCAATGCTAACCATGACATTAACTACTTTAGTATTTGGAAAGGTATACAATAAAAGTGATTGCTAAATGACAACTTTAAAATGAAAAATTTCTAGTCTAATTAAAAGAGTGATAATTAATGTTATCTATGTTGAACTCTTCTGGAGTTCTTATACACTTTGAGTTACAAATCACAATCTAGGAATGTGCAATGCTTCTGTGGGGGTCTTCAAGACTAGAGGCAGTGATCTGTGATTTATTCAACTACATCTTACCTAAAGTTCATGTCATTATTTTGGGATTATGGGACACAGAGTGTTCTATCTGTGATACCTGAGGCCACCTCCAGATATGGCCGATGGCCCAGGCCCCGAAATTTAATGATGCTATTGCTGCCTTGAACATTAAATATTGACTAGTTACTTGGTGAGATAATCAGCTTTGTTAAGAGAGCTACTTCTGATAGATAAAATTAAAGTAAAATTAGAAAACAGACACCCTTGGCCTCACACAAATGAATAACAAAGTTTACAGACTTACCATCATAAAGTACATGGTATATGCCATCATAAGGTAAAGCTTTCTAATTTCACACAGACTTCTGAGTGTTTATTGCCCTGCTGGACTGACACTCTGCTTAAAGATTTTTTTTTAATTTTACTTTTCATATCTTTTTTTAATCAAGTCATCAGGGAGCATTAATCCAAGTCACCAGAAGCACAGGGGAGAGGGTGTCAGTAGTGCCAGGAGTAGGGCACATCACAGTACACGTGTGATTCTACAGATACAGAAAATGGTGCTAGGTCACGGGCTCAGTCCACGGAAATCAACTGCAGCACAGAGAAAGAAGGGCTTTCAGAGATTTAAAAAGGGTTCAGAATTCTGGGGGTCTAAGCATTCACCATGGAACTTGGATATTTCAGCTGTTAAGAGAAAGAAGCTTTTAGTCTTCTGACTTGCTTTGTGTTGCCTGCTAGTTGTGTGCAACTATGAGCATTAAACTGTTGACTGTGAGCAGGAGAAAAATGTGAATTAATCCTTGCTTAAGCAAGGCAGAGCAAGGTGATGGAATCACAATTTAGGTCTAGGATGGGGGCTACCTTATCACTGTAGTTTTTCACACAAGCACCGTAATAGGTCTGGGGGAAAAGCTCCCCCAAATTGATAATCTAATGTGCATTTTAAGTGGAAAAATTATTTCATCACATAATTCCTTTTAAAAAGAAGGAATTTTTAGTAAAAATGTATTTATATATTATTATATGATATATTTTATTATTTATAATAAATAATAATATATATAATTATATCACGAATATAAATAATATAAATATAAATAAATAACAAATGTATTATTGTATATTATAATAATATTATTTATTATTATTTTTAATAATAATATCGAAAATTAAAACTGAGTTCTGGAATATATAACAGTAAATAACAATGCAAAGTGCTTATTAGTACAAATGTACTTGGCAAAAGTAAATATATATTTGATATTGGAAAGAGCACATGTGATTTTTTTAAATGTGTCTAAGACCATGGAGAGAAAATTACTGATTCTGTGCTGTTACATAAAAACTATATTTAGAATAGAGAGGGAAAAGGAAAGACATGTGACAGACATCCTGTTACCTATCCCAAAGACTTTTCATTTCATAGAAAACTCAGAGACCATAAATGGTCCATAACACCTCCATATGTTCTTAAATACTTTTATTTATTTTTCTCACAAATGTCCATTAATATAGGACAGCTCTCCTTTGTGTTTATTCCAGAAGCTTGGGCCAGAGATGAAGGGAGATTTAACTTGGTTTTTAAACACTCAGTAATAATAGTTATATATAACAGATAGGTAAGAAGTCCTACATGAAAAATGAAAAGGTTTCTGTGAGTCTTTTTCTCTTTCCTTCCTTCCTTCAGTCCTTCCTTCCTTCTTTCCTTCCTTCATGACTTGTTACCTCTAAAACTTAGTAAAGTCTTTTAGCTTTGGTTTGATTGCCATGTCATTCCAGCTACCCTTCACAAATTTATTTATAGTCTACTCAAATTAAGCTACCTCTTTTTTTCTCAAATGTGGTTGTATTTTTCTTGTTAGTGTGATTTTATTGTAACTACATCTCAAAAAACATATATAAAATGCATACTTGTAATTATTATATACCATATCTTATCTTCTTTTGAAGAAAAGAGAACTGTGTCTTTTTTCATCCTTGTGTTTCTTGCCTTACATGAGACACTCTGTTAAAAATTGTAGACTCTACCCTGGCTGGTGTGGCTCAGTGGACTGAGTGCTGGTGTGTGACCCAAAGGGTTGCCACTTCAATCCCCAGTCTAGAGCATGTGTCTGGGTTGTAGCCAAGTCCCCCAGTAGAGGGTGCATGAGAGGCAACTACATATTGATGTTTCTCTCCTTCTCTTTCTTCCTCCCTTTCCTTCTCTAAAAATAAACAAGTAAAATCTTTAAAAAAAAAAAAAAGTGGACTGTGAATTAATGTACTTTTAACTAAATTGTCAAATCGATGCCTAAAATTTTATTAGAAAAATTGAAGATTTGATTAAAATTAATTAAATAAATCTAAGATATTTTGTGTAAATTTGGAAAGTTGTACCATATATTAACTATGAAGATCACCTTTTTTCACAAGTATGAGGGGGAACCAAAAAAGTGAAATTTATTTATAAAAAATTGTATATTTTTTGTACATGTTTAAACCTCTGTCTCTTTCAAAATCCTTTCCATTTGATGCAGTGTGCCTATAGAAATGTTCTTTTCCATTGCTCAAAATAGTTTTTGAACTTGTCAGTTTGATGCCTCTTAGTGTTTCCCCCATTTTTTCCTTCACCTCTCCCACATAAGCAAAAACGGTTCTCTTGGAGGACTGTTTCCATCAGGGAAAACAAACAGAAAGTTGCTCAGAATGAGAACCGGGGAATAGGGAGGGGTCATGCCATTTTTGGTCAAAAATCGCTGAACACTCAGTGCAAGTATGCTTGCGAATCACCCATCATGAAATGGGCACCACGTTGAAAGAGTCTTCAAAAAATATTCCCTGAGGTAGAACACAGCCTCTCACAAAGATGCCAGCTGGTGCACTGATACAAATGGGTTTCTAGAACACTCACCCAGCTGGGGAATCCTGTGCTACAAGGGGCCCACTGTCTCCAAGATAATTCCGTGCTTTGGGGTTCCCCCTTCTATATATCAATGAAAAAAACTGTTGAAATTATATTATACCAATAAAACAATGTGGGGAGTTCATGAGCTTGAGTGAGCATTTTAAGTTTTAAAAAGAGAGACCTGGCCAGGTGGCTCAGTTGTTTGGGGTGTTGTCCTATACATGGCAAGTTTGTGGGTTCAATTCTGGTCAGGGCAGATACTTAGATTGCAGGTTTGATCCCAGGTCGGGCTGTATATGGGAGACAAATGATGGATGTTTCTCTCTCCTGTTGATTTCTCTGTCCGCTTCTCTCCTTTCTTCTCTCTCTAAAATCAATAAATATATCCTTGGGTGAAGATTTAAAAAATAATAATAATAATGAAAATAGAGTGCAAAGCTGGTGCAGAATTAATTCCTGACATAAGATTTTTTAAAAATTTATGTATTCTATAGTATTATAATAAAATTGAAAATCTTGACAGTAATCTAAAGAAAAAAAAAACAAACCTGACCATTAAATAGCTTACCATGCTGTGCAAACCAGGTAGTTATTTAGTGATTCAGTACTTGCAATTTTGTAAGCCCTCTTACATATCATAAGGAGATGTCACTCTATTTTTTTTTCTTATTTCCACTTCTAGGCTCCAGCTAACTTTCAGAAAACAAAAGTGGAAACTGACAACTTTTTGAGGCTGCCATTGCTCAAAACTACACTATTTTAACACTTACATATAGAGTTCTGAAAGTAAATATTTGTCCTGCCAATCATTGTTAGCGAAAGGAGAAAAGTAATTATTGCAATCTTTGCAAAATGAGGATTAAAATCTGAATTTCTACTTTCCTTCCTCTTGTACTGATTGAGAATGTGAATTTACATATATGAGGTTATTCAGGACCAAGGAATTTAAGGCTGAAACAAACAACAGTCTACACACAGATTTACCTCATCCCCCTATTGTGGAGGCAGTTTCTGTGTATTCCACCCATGATATCTGAAGAGCTATTTCCTACTTCCTTAGATTTTTTAAAGTTACTTAAAATGGACACTTTCTTTGAGAGTATCTTCTAATCATTAGCAGAAGCTTCAGTTAAACAAGTCTTTACTTAGATTTTTTCCATTACTAAATAGGTACCTTCGAACAAATGCCATAGCCATTCCAAGCTCTGGTTTCCTCATCTGGGAGATGGGACAATGCTTACATCTGTTTAAGAAGAATTTTGTAAGGATTAAAGCAGAACTTGGATGTAAATTACTTTGAAATTTCAAGATATTACCCCATAGACACTCACATTAAATTGCAGAAAAGGGAAAATAGCCCAGAAGCCTAATGCATTAAAAGGAGACTGGAAGCTCTGAAAATGGGGAAGCACTTCTTTATAAAGAGTTATATCTGATAAAATAGAGCAAAAATGGAATATACCAAGAATACTCTCCTGTCTAATTGATGGAAAAAGCTTTTACTATCACAATCTGAGGAGAGCGGTTACTAACACACTGGTGCCTTTTCCCAAGATTTGTAGAGATAATTATTCACAGTTAAAACTGAATAGGCACCCACATTGTTCCTCGTCTATTTTATTTTCAGCAAGATTTTTTAAAATTCTGATCAGATATGGACTAGAGGCAACTGAAGATTCCAAAGCAGGTACAACCAGGTAGGAGCAGACTGGTGTTCTGAGTTCCCATGCTGGTACCTTATCAGCTGGGTAGATGGGGGGCATTGATATCATAATTTTGTTTTATATTCAAGAAGTGGAAATATACATTCCATAATCATTTTAAGATTAGCATCTTAAGATGAATCAGATACCCACATAGGGACATGTGTAAAGAAAATAAAATAATAGAATATGTTGTATATGTTTTAGGATTAAAAGAATAAGATTTTTTAAATGTTCAAGTATTTATCTATTTTTAATAAATGTAGATACAAAATTAAAAATATTCAAATTTAGTTATTTTTTGCCATATACTCAGAAATTACATGTGTTGCAAAAGGCTGGCCTAAACTTTAAATCTTTAATTATGTGTGGTATTATTGGAAATTATGGCACTGAATACCTACTTTGTTTGAATACCTACTATATTCAAATTGCCCAAATGTCTGAAGTGGAACTTTTAATTTTGTTAATATTCCATGCTAATATGTATTCTTCTTTCTTTTCACTGGCTAATAAACTCTTATAATTCCTATTATTTGGGAGCTGAAATGAAATTTTATGAGCATATCATCTCATCAAGTCTACTCTTTATTTAAATAGATAAACTGAGATCAAGGACAGTTAGTGACATGGCAAAAGTCACACCACAGTTGAAGGACCAAATGAGGATAACATATGGTGCAGTAAAGGAGAGGAGGATCAGAAGATTCCAAAAGTGCCTATACACTTACTGTGTGTGACTTGTTTCTTCTGATAATTGTTTCCTCATTTCATGGACAGCCGTTCACTGTGCTAGACAAAACAACTAGATGAGAGAAGAAAGGCTGATCACTTGTGTTCAGATCCATGACTGGAGAAAGGAGGAAGCTTAGAGGTTACTTACAAATAGTGTACAGATAGTCTGTGTGGCCTCTCTATCTGGGCACCCATCTCTAGTGCCTTGAGATGGGCTGTTCTCACACTTCTGAATGCACCCTATGGAGATTTGTCTTCATGGAAGTGCTCCTTTTACCCAATGTATACAAAGTGCAAGATTAAGTTGAGATGCTTTTAACAAAGGCTTTGAATAGGTGTGAGTTAAACAAGGCATAACTCCATTTCTCTCATGTTTCAGTGAAATAGGAAAGGAGAGAAATGTAGCACCAAAAAATGTAGACCAAAGGAGGTGAAATACTTCAAACAACTGGAAGGATTGGTTTCTATAAGAAATAAAGACTTGAACCACCATAAGAGGATAAAAGAACTTGTAGCAAGTAGTCTGGGCATTCTGGTGGTGGGGCCATAACACAGTCAATTCACAGGTTATTCCCTTATTTTTTTAAAAAATACATTTGAGACAGGATTATTAGTGGAGCAGGGACTTGGTTGTGTACACATGTGGAAGTTAACAGTGGAGATCATACCATGGCCTGGTGGCTTGGTTGGTTTGAGCATCGTCCTGTGCACTGTAAGGATGTGGGTTTGATCCCCTCTTCAGGGCACATACAAAAGGCAATTGATTGATGCTTCTTTCGCACATTGATATTTCTCTCTCACCCTCCCTCCCTCCTTCCATCTGTACCTCCTTTCCTCCCTCCCTTTCTATCCCCTCCTTTCTCTGTAAAATCAATAAACATATCTATAGGGGACCGTTTTGCATGGCAGTGGAAATGTAGCCCAGCTCCCACTTGGAAAAGCCAGCGGGGAGTGAGGTCTGGCACACAGGACCCACACTCATGGATAGGTTCTCCACTGGGAAATCAGGGCTGTATTGTACCTAGGCCACTATGAGGCTTGCTTTTGTTAAAACTCCCTCACCCCGAATTCAGGCAACAAATGCTTACTGCATATCTTTAAAGTAACTTCCTAAAATCTGAGCTAAACCTCCCAAGTATAGAGTGTAACCAGTTCAACCACTTTTCCCTTTACATTTGCAAATATCCTTCTTCTTTGATGTGATTAGCAACATCCTCTCCTTTGTTTTCTGTAAAAGGAGTTAATAGGTGCTTTGCACCTAAAGTAAACCTGTACATAGTAAATGAGGACCATCCTCAATGTAATATACCCAGAAAAACAATAAGAGCCTGTCCAGGCAGGGGCCAGTCCATTTCTCTCACTTAGAGAGCAGTCATGCCATTCCCTTTTCTCCATAGGACTTTTGTAGTCCATGTGAATGTGTTTGTTGCAGGCCACAACACACAGATCCTGCCGGCCAGGGTCCACATCACAAATCCTCATCCTCAGGTGAGGATTTGAAAAAAAAAAAGAGTGGAGTCTTCATGACAACATAAAAAAGTATATATGCTGCAGAGGCGAATGAAGAAATAGTGGGCATAGTCTAGCATTATGATACGTAGGTATGTACTGGAAGGTTGTCAGAGTCTGCAGAAAGAAAAGTTATGTGAATAAAATGGTAGCTGTAGTTATGTGTTCTTACCCTAAGCCATGACTGTTTATCTGTTTATTTCCCCCCCATCAAACTCTCAGAGCTTATTGCAAATCTGTATTCTTAGTATTTCATGCAGATCACATAGATAAAAATGTTGTTGAATGAATGAATGGGGTATGCTAGTGAAAGTGTGGAATAATCATATTTTGTCATGTCCTTATTTATGTCCAAAGATAATGCACTGTTAAATACAGTTTTCTGTGTGTTATCTACTAACATAATTTCAGAGCATGGTCCCTGAAGCTCATAGAATATGAAAAAAATACCTCTTATGTAGAGATTTGATTTGGGTTTAGATTCAACACCAAGTCATTGCTCAGAAAGAACAATCAGATTTCTGACTCCCCCAGGCCATTATGATTTCTGTATGGTAGTATCTTTTTGAGAATTCAAAAACATTGCTTATAATCAGCCACGCTGTTTCATTCTAATCTGAACTTTTAACATAGCAGTAATTATTTTTTATTGGTGGGCTGTATCATCCAGGTCTATGGTATATCCTTAAAAGAAAAAAAATCTAAATACAAGGCCTAGGAACTCTAGTAAATGGCAATAAAGTCCTTCACGAAATAGAAAATTGAGTAGCTGTATTGATTACTTTAGTACCAGAGATGTCCCATGGTTGCTGGTTTGGCACCTTTTGAAGTTCCATTTGTTCTTTTGGGCTGTTAAGGCACTATTTAATGAATCGGTTTAGTCATTTAGTCAATAAGAGTATCCTTGTCTCCTAAAAGAGTTAATATACCTTTTTCAGTGATGTTTTACTTATAAAAATAGAATAGTTAAAACAATTGACAAATCAGACTTAATATTAGTTAAAATTCACATCTTTCAAAAGAATGGATTTTCTCCTACCAATCATATACATATTACTTGTGAACAAACTCATAGACCCACAGAGCAAGAAGCTTTTTGTGTTTAGAAATGTCAATGGAATAAAACTCTGTCATAGAATAATGATCTCTTGTTTCCACATAAATGCCTAGGGAAAACTAAGGTATTCATTTTCAAAGCAGGAAGCATTGATCCACTGGGTATGTCCTATTTAAATGACTTTATTTTATTCCATCAAAGAGCTGATGGAAATTCAGTCATTTAGCCTGATAGATATGGGTTCCAGAAAAATGGCATTTGTGTGCAGCAGTACTACTAAACAGATGAAAATCATTGCATTCGGCTCTGCTTTATTTGTCAGCAAAACAGAATTAAGTTTGTTCATGAACACTCTAAGGTTTAATATTGGCAATTTAGAAATGGTATATACTGATTTTATTTTCCTTTGATTTCTTTTAAGTAAACCTTTGCAGACCTAATGGTCATTCAGTTACATAATTCTGAATTAGATGCATTCTATTGAGAATTCTGTATATTGTTATATATCAGAACGTTGACATTCTACCACAACATCTGAAGATTTGTGGCCAATGACTGTTCAAATGAAGGTAAATGTTATGGTAATAAAAAAAAATGATGGAGAATCATGCCTGGTTTTGATAGTATTTTAATCTGAACAGCCAAAAGAAAAGATGGCCAAAGCTCCAGGGGAAAAATAGCAAAGCACAGAGGTTTTTAAGTTCAAATAATATATATGTACATACATATAATTCTGTGCACAGATGATCTGTAGGTGATACATTTTACCTGATGAATAATAGTTGCATAATCCCTTAAAGCAGGCTCTGTACTTGCCCGTATGGTATGGTACAGTGTAGTATATGCTGTGCCTTATTGGCAGTTCACAATACAAATTGCAGTACAAGTTAATAGTAGCACATAAGGAACCAATAATGGACTATCAAAAAAGAGAAATTAAGAAAATAATTACATTTACTATCTGCAACACAAAAAAGGTATAATTTAAGCCACAGATGTAAAAGACCTGTACTCAGAAAATTATAAGGTACTGAAGAAAGAAACTGAGGAAGATACAGATGAGTGGAAGCAAATACCATGTTTATGAATAGAAAAATTAACATCATTAAAATGTCTATACTACCCAAAGCGACCTATAGATTCAATGCAATTCCTATTAAAATATCAATGGCATGTCTCACAGATCTAAAGCAAATATTCCAACACTTATGTGAAACCACAAAGGACCCTGAAGAGCCACAGCAATCTTGAGAAAGAAGAATCAAGCTGTAGTCACAATACATGATATCAAACAATACTGCAAGGCCATAGTCAGAAAAGCAGCATGGGCCTGGCACAGACCAGGCATATAGCTCAATGCAACAGAACAGAGAGCCCAGAAATAAAACCACACCTTATGGTCAGTTAATATTTGACAATAGAGTAAAGACTGTGTATTCAATAAATGGTGTTGGGAAAACTGGACATATACACGCAAAAAATAAAACCACCATATTTTGCTGTGTATAATGAGAACTTTTTTGCCTAAATGTTTGAGGAAAAAATAAGGATGCACATTATACATGAAATACCTCATACCTGTTCTTGTGTTTTGTAATTCTTTGTTACATAAAATTTCTTGTACCGTAATATATTCAAAAATAAATGATAAAATTACTTTATAATATAAAAACAAGTATCTAAATATAAATAAATAAAATTGATTTAAAAATTAAAATGAAAGATTTGCTTCCTGAAAGTTTGGACCCAAAACTTGACTGTACATTATACATGGCAAAATATCATACGTCACCTTATTACACTATACACAAAAATAAACTCAAAATGGATTAAAGGCTTAATTGTAAAGCAGGAAGCCAGACAAATCCTAGAAGAAATCAGAGGCATTAAATTTTCAGTCATGTTTTGTAGCAATATTTTTGCTGCTATATCTCCTTAGACAAGGGAACCAAAGGGAAAAAATAAACAAATAGAACTACATCAAACTAAAAAGCTTTTGCACAGCAAAAGAAACCATCAACAAAATAAAAGGGGAACCTATGGTTGGCTCAGAAAATTTAAAATCCAGGGATTTTTCTTCATTAACTACAGTATTTTAGAAAAGTTACCAAATTATATGGTATAATTGATTAACCAAAGTTTTACTTACAATTTATTTTAAAGTCAGAATAGAAGATGTATTTTATTTTTATTTTTTTATTTGTTGATTTGAAAGAGAGAGAAACACTGATTTGTTGTTCCGCTTATATGCTTTCATTGGTTGCTTCTTGTATGTGCCCTGACCAGTAATTGAACCCAAAATCTTGGTGTATCAGGATGATGCTCTACCACCTGAGCTACCTGGCCAGGGCTTAGAAGATGCATTTTGTTTTCATACTTGACAATTCAAGAATTATTCAAGAAACACTTTATGTTTCTCTGCCCACTTATATTTTTACATATTCAACCAAGTGTTATTTTCTCCAAATTATTCCACTATCTTAGATACATAAGACACATTTCATGTCAAATATCTATTTTAGTACTTTTTTGCTTTATAGACAAAAATCAATTAGTATATACTTAAATACTCTAATTTAGTACCAAAATTATAATTAGTAGAACTCACATTTCCTCAGTTATATATCTAAATGAAAAGTGAAAGGAGATATATATTGCCACATTTAAATGGATAAATCAATACAATTCCAAATCATTATGCTTTATTTTAAAGTGCTTTTGTTTAAAAAAAAACCTATAGTGACTAATTTATGAACTCCTAGAACCATTTAATGACCTTGCTTAACCTTTGAAATGTTTTATAACTTTTAAAAGCCCAATGAATGGTACAATCTGAGAATCACTAACTTCCTTTCAAGTAGTGGAAAATATACAAATGGGCCTAGACCTGCTTAAATTCACTAAATGCACTTCCTCATATTCCACATCTCCATTATTTCTGCTGTTATTAGTCGAAAAGCCTGTTATGTTTATAAATGCTGAGAAAAAAAGTGAATTTGTTAGCAGTTTGCATACTTAGAGTAAATGAAGGGTGTATTGTCGAGGGTCAGAAAATTTTCAGGGCAACACTGAGGCAGAAGTGTGTTTGCTTGTTACATACCATTCACTAGACATGAGTCTGTTTCCTAGTATACACCAGAAACGATATGATCAGAATACTGAAAATACTGAGAGGCAGGTGAACTACCACATCCAAGGTAGATGAGTTTTTTATTTCTTTTACCAAGATACTTCCTTAGTTCTCTATCTCCTTTTTGAAGCATGTGCAGTTACATGTGAGTTTGTGTGTGTAAAACTCTTGGGAACTGCAAACATTTATTAAGTGAGCATTTAAACTTGAATAATCACACAAATAAAGCAAAATATATAATATGTTTCCTGGTCACAAATATACAATCTTCATGAAGAAAACAGTCACAAAACATAAAATGATAGAAAACTATAAAAAGAGATAATACCTGTCTTACGACCTAACAGTGTATTTAGGAACTAAGAGGTCAAAGAGGTAATCGGACAAAAGACAGAAACAAAACAAATGACAGTAGTAGCTTTTCGCTTTATACTGGCAAGCAAGTAGAAAGGGACAGGCTAAAGGTATAGGGAGGGCTTTCCCGATTATGAAAAGCAAAATGATCATAAATTCAGAGGCACCTTATGTCATAGCCTGAATTGGTTGTCCTTACTTGGGGTTATTTTATAGTCAAGAGACATTCAGCAATAGTGGGGGACCATTTTGATTGTCACAACTGAGCTGAAGGTGTGGGCATTGGGGAATCTGGGAGGGGAACTAATGGCTATGCCTTGGATGTATTAGATGAAGGCCAGGGGTGCTGCTAAACATTCTACAAGGGACAGGATGGTTCCATCAGAAGAACAAAAAATGATCTTGTCCAAAATGTCAGTAGTGCCAAGGTTAAAAAACCTTGGCCCTAAGTAGGTTGGTTTGGCAAGTGGGTTTCTTGTATCCTGTGCCTCATACCAGTTGTAGTGGGCAGAAGCAGAGTCTTCACCGCATGTACCCAGGCACACAAATGGTGTTACATGACACTTAGATCCTAATGAAACAAAATAGCCCATTGATTTGTTTCACTAAAACATGTCAAGTTCAGTCCTGGCTGGGTAGCTCAGTTGGTTAGAGCATCATTCTGATACACGAAGGTTGCAGGTTCGATCCCTGATTAGGGCATGCACAAGAATCTACCAATGAATGTATAAATAAGTGGAACAACAGTCAATGTTTCTTCCTCTGTATCTCTCCCTTACATAAGTAAGTAAATAAATAAACAAACACGTCAAATGCCATAAAGCACTTCACAGCATATAGCACAGTATCTACCATAGGGACATTGGGGTGTACTTCCATTTCTTTAGGCCTTCTTTAATTTCTCTCAACAATGTTTCCCACTTTTCTATATCTGTGTATTGCACTTGAATTTATTCTTCATTATTTTATTATTTTAATACTATTGTAAATTTAATTGTGTTCTTAATTTCAACTTTGCAATCTCCATTCCTAGTGTATAAAAAAGAATTGACTTTTAAAACAAAACACTTTATTAGGTATTATTGACATATGAAAAGCTGTACACCTTTATTTACTGATGAATTTGGAGATAAGTATACACCTGTGAAACCATCACCACAACCGGTATAATCAATACCATAAACTTATTTGTCACTTCCAAAAGTTCCCTCAAGCACTCTTTATTTTTTGTGAGAGATAGGGATAGAATAGATAATGTACCTTCTTAGTACATTTTTAAGCACACAAAATACTATCATTAATTATGGGCACTATAATGTATACTAGATCATTTTTTTATTTGTTTTTCTGTGACTTATCCATTTTACTTAGCATAATGTTCTCCTGGTATGTCCATGTTGACACAAATAACACAAATTCCTTCTTTGGAAAGTATGAATGGTATTTCCATTATGTGTAACTATCATATTTTGTATCTGTTTATCCATCGGTATACATTTATGTTGCTTCAACGTATGTATAATGCTGCAATGAACATAGGGATGCAGATATCTCTTTGAGGTACTGATTTCAGTTCCTTGGTAAGTACCCAGAAGTGAGATTACTGGATCATATTGTAGTTCAACTTTTAATTTATGGAGGGATATTCCAAAATCTTTTCTATATTGACACAGTACCAATTTACACTCCCACCAACAAACAGTTTATAAGTGTTCACTTTTCTTCACATCTTTGCCAACGCTTTTTATCTTTTTTCTGTAATAGTCATTCTAACAAGTGTGAAGTGATATCTCATTATGATTTTGACTTGCATCTCCCTGATGATTCATGACACTGAGCACTATTTTTCATGTACCTGCTGGTCATTTCTACTTCTTCTTTGGAGAAATGGCTAATCAGGGCCTTTGCCCATTGCTTTTAGTCCTCACTTGAGGATGTTTACTGATTTTAGAGTGAGAGGAAGGGAGAGAGAGATCAATGAGTGAAAGAAACATCTATCAGTTGCCTTCCATGTGCTCCCTGACTGGTGATCGAACCTGCAACCTACGTATGTGCCCTGACCAGGAATCAAACCCACAAACTTTTTGGTGTACATGGTGATGCTCCAACTGAGCCACTTGGCCAGGACAGCCCTTTTTTTTCTAAGATTTTATTTATTTATTGTTTTAGAGAGAGAGGAAGGGAGGGAGAAAGAGAGAGAAGGAGAGAAACATCAATGTGTGATTGCCTCTCGTGTGGCCCCCAACACAGGCATGTGCCCTGGACTAAGAATCAAACAGGCGACCCTTTGGTTCGCAGCTCACACTCAATCCACTGAGCCACACCAGCAAGGGCTTTTTTTTTCTTCCCATTTTTAATTATACTCTTTGTTTTTTGTTTTGTTCTTGTTTGGGGTTTTTTTTAAAATTTTGGTTTTGAATTGTAATAGGGGTTTCTTAAATTTTTGGATGTTAACCCTTTACCAGACATATGGTTTGGAAATATTTCCTCTTGTTCCATAGGTTGTCTTTCAACTTTATGTTCATTTCCTTTGCTTTGCAGAAGCTTTGCGTTTCATATACCTCCAGTCTTTATTTTTGCTTTTGTTGTCTATGCTTTTGGTCTCACATCGAGAAATAATTGCTAAAGCCAAGGTCAAGGAACTTTTCCCCTGTGTTTTCTGCTAGGGGATTTATGGTTTCAAGTCTGATATTTAAGTGTTTATTTCATTTGGAGTTGATTTTTGTGTATGGTGAAGATAAGGGTCCAATTTAATTCTTCCACATTTGGCTGTTTATTTTTTCCAACACCATTTATTGAAGAAATGATGCTTTCAGCATTTTGTATGCTTGGTGTCCCTGTCAAAGATCAGCTGATCACATATGCAAGGATTTACTTCTGGGATACTTTATTCCATTGCTCTAGATGTCTGCTTTTATGACACCACCATACTGTTTTGATTATTGTACAGTTATAATACATTTTGAAAGCAGGAAGTATGATGCCTCCAGCTTTGTTCTGCTTGCTCAAAATTGTTTAGGCTATTCTGGATGTTTTGTGATTCCATATGAATTAAATAATTGCTTTTTCTATTTATGTTAAAAATGCCATTGGTATTTTGATGGAAATTGCACTGAATTTGTAGATTGCTTTGGGTAGTATGAACCTGTTAACAATATTAAAACTTCTAGCCCATGAACATTCAATGTCTTAATAATTATTTGTGTTTTTAAAATTTCATTTAATAATTTATAGTTTTCTTGGGAGTTTGAAATATTTTCTAGAGCTTATAATATACTTTTCAACATATTGAAAACTGTTTTAGGTTTCTGCTAAATTCCAGTGAAATACAGAAACTCTACTCCTATATAGCTCCTTTATCTCTAGCCTTGGACTATTATCTTTAAGTATATTATGTCTATGCATATAACAAACTCAAGAATACATTTTTATAATTATAACTTCAGATAATCTTGTGCATGCCTTTTATTTTATTTATTTATTTATTTTATTTTACCGTTGTTCAAGTACAATTTTCTGCATTTACCCACCACCACCGCCCCTCCATGCCAGCCATCCCCACCTTCCTCTCCTGATGCCACCCCTCCCCCTTGGTTTTGTCCATGTGTCCTTTATAGTTGTTCCCAAAAACACCTCTCCCCTTCCCCCCATTATCCCCTCTCACCTCCCCTCTGGTTATTGTCATATTGTTCTTAATTTCAATGTCTCTGGTTATATTTTGCTTGCTTGTTTGATTTTGTTGATTAGGTTCCACTTAAAGGTGAGCTCATATGGTATTTTTCCCTTACCACCCGGCTTTTTTCACTACCTTGTGTATGTTAAGAACCTGAAAGAAGAAAGAAAAGTACATACATATTTATAGAATGTGTTATATAAACTTTCCTAGTTAATCATTTCTTGATTTCTTCTGATGGATTCCAGTTACATTTTGGTATATTTGCTCTCAAATCCACATTTTTGTACTCATGTTGTTAAATATATTACATATATGTGTCTTATAGTCTCAATATTACCTACATATTATAAAATTTCTTCTTAAATAGGAGAAGAAAGGATGAATCATACATGATTGTATTGGTATAATTATGTATGTGTGTCATGTATGTGTGTATAATTGCCTTTTCCAGGATTCTTTATTTTTGTATGTATTCTGATGACTGGTATCACTTGTTCTTATCATAAAGCACTTTCTTTAATATTTCTTGAAGGATAGGTCTACTGGCTACATGTTAAACTTTTGTCTGCATCAAAATATCTCTAATTCTTTATTTTGTCTTTATTTTAGAAAATAAGTTTTGCTGGACATAGGGTTATTGGTTGATAGGTTACTTTATTTATTTATTTTTATTTATTTATTTTTTTACCTTTTGTATTTTGAGTATGTCCTCCTAATTCTCCAGGACTCCACTGTTTCTAATGGTGATTCAGCTGTTAATCTCACTGTGGTTCACTTACGGGTAATGAATGATGTTTCTCCTACTGTTTTCAAGATTTTTGTTTGACTTTCCGCATTTTGAGTTGACGTGGTTGCATGTGGCTCTAGTTATATTCACTCTACTTGCAGTTTATTGGGTTTCTTGGTTGTAGAGATAAATTTTTTCATTAAATTTGGCAAGTTTTGCAGTCATTTCTTCAAATATTTTTCTGCCCTTTTCCCCTCTTGTGTTTCTGTTACTCTTATTACACATTTGTGGGTCTGTTTCCCATTGCCAGATTTCACTGAGAAACTTTTATTTTTTCTTTGTTTCTCATCTCTGTTTTTCAGTGTATATTTGTTGACCTTTTTTCAAGTTTGCTGATTCTTTCTATTGTCAGATCAAAATTATTATGAAGATTTTCTAGTGAATTTTTCATCACAGTTATTGAACTTTTGAGATCCCAAATTTCTAGTTGGTACTTTTATAAAATTTCTATAGCTTAATAATATTTTCTACATGAGATATTGTTATTATATATTTCTTAATTCTTTGAGAATCATCTCTTTAATTTTTGAAGTTATTTATAAACATATGATAATAGTACTTTGCAGTCTTACTTCTCTGCTAAGTATAACATCTGGATCCCTTCCAAAGCCATTTCTATTAGCTATTTTTCTATTTCCTTTTGGGAGGGTCATATCTCAAAATTTGTATTCTAAATTGGACGTTTTCAGAAATATATTGTGTCAACTCTATGTATCACTCTCCTCACTAAGGTGTTGATGCTGCTGGTGTTAATTAATTAATTAATTTGTTTGTTTGTTTACTTATGTATGTATTTAGTAACATGACTGAAATCTATTTCCACTCCAGTATGTAGCTTTTGCTGTCTCTGTTCAGATATTTTTTGTTTTTTGTTTTTCTTTTTTTTTCAATGGTTCCCTGGGCATGCGCCCAGGTCAGTATAATCCACTTACTGGACAAAAGTTATTCTTAAACCTCATTGGCCTGATAGATTGTTACCATTGATAGAGAGATTCACTATTGGATGCTGCTATTACTGTCCAAGTAGCTTTCATTTTTGCCACTTGTTTAACCAAGGACTAGTAGCTTGAATTTTCTCTCTCATCACTCCCTAAAGGGTGCAGTTTTAGGCTTGCTTGTAAGTTTCCAGACATCTATGGATTTATATGATTGGTTTCTTTAAAGCAATGTTTCTAAAAAATTGCTCCTGGGTCAGTGTTGCTTACTTTTAGTTCATGTTTGCTCAGAGGTTGTGCGTAAGCCCCTAGCTTCAGGGGCTTAAGAAAGCGAGGATTCCACTGTGTTGATTGATTTATATGTAGTTTGTACAGTGTTTTTGAGCATTCCCTCATGCCTTACTCTGAATGCTCCTGAGTGCATGTTGCCTAGCACTTATGTACAGAGTTCACAATCCTAGATAGTGACTATAATCTCAGGATGTTTTTTCTTGGCTGACTCTTTTCTTAGTTCTTTTTGCTAGAATTCTTATTGTTCTGCCTTCCCACTTGTAACTATAGTGTCAAAGAGCTAAAACTGACTTCTGTAGTCCTCTCCATGATTTTGAACAGTGCATTAAGGCACAGGACTCTTCATACTCTATTTTATGTGACGTCCATCCCATAGCTCAAGTAGAGCTATGGCCTATCTTTCTGGCAGAACCTCTGCACCACTTCACAAGAGCTGTGGGTGAGGATTGCAGCCCCTTTCTCCTGGAGTGACATACCTACTCTATGACCTGGACCTAGTTGAGTGGCCCCTAGTGTTCTTGCTTTGCCTCTTTTGCCTGGAAAATCTGCCATGAATGCTAGTTGTGTTGTAAGTGTGCAGGGCACCTACCACCTCTTAGGTAGAAGTTGCACCCATCAAGTTAAAGCTGTGTGGAGGAAGTCTGCCCTAGTCATCTCAGTGGTGTCTGCCCAGAGCAGAGCTTCTGCAACAGGGGCCTGGGAGAAATCAAGGTCATCGGTGTCTTGTCCCATCTGAGGTGAAAATGTAGCCCAAGACTGGGACCTGAATGCAGAGAATGTCCTGCTTTCTGCCTGGAATACAAGACTGGAGACAGCTTCCTGTCATGGATCAAGTTTTATGGGGAAACTAGTCATGGCTACACCACCATAGACTCTTACTTCTTGCTTAGATTTAGTATATTTTTTGAATGACTATTTCCCCATTTGTTCTATACTTCTATATAATTTTTAGAGACTTTAAATACTTGGTCTTTTTAAAAATATTTTTTCCAGATAAAGGCTGTTTATTAGGTTGAGGGCCTGCCTTGTTTCTTACTTGGCTGTTCCAGAAGTTTGTCGTATTTATGTGTGTGTGACTATTGACTGCCTTTCAAACCCTAGTAATATTAAGTTTTTCTATGGTTACATGGTCAACTGATTCTAGAATTTGAATAGATTATTTTAAAAAGAAGAAAAAAGGAAGACTAGTATCACACTTGCTCTGTAACAACTCAAAAGTTGTGTGTGTGGCAGGGGTAGGAATGCAGTGGAACAGTGGGTCGACGTATTTTTGTATGTTGGGCAAAACAGAGTGATATCCCCAAATCTACTGCTGAAAGAGACAAAATTTTAAAAAATGAGGGAAAGAATATTTCCAATTACTATTTTAAAATATATACTTTATTCACAATACTAAACTTATAAATAAAATTATATATACATATTTAATATAAATATGCCTGTTAAAACAATTACCCAAATCTCCTGTGCACTATTAAACCCTTTATAAAATTCAGGGGAATCATGCTTTAAGTAGCAAATGATCTTGAGATTTAAACTGTGTTTCTCATAGCTTCAGAGAAGTATAAACTTCCTCTGACCTTACTCTTTGTGCATATTAAACACAGGTTAAAAATATTCCTTTGTTGATAGTTTGTTCTTTCTGAAGCATTGCTTCTAAAGAAATTCCTAATGACAACTACTCCTCTAAGCATTTTATTACAACTGCTTATCAATTAATTAATGAACAGAGGGATATCTTTAATGAAGCTTCTCACCTTTTTGGGAAGGCCGAATTAAAATCAGAAATCCCCTCTAGTGTGAAATAACAATTTCCCATCTTGAGCTAAATGATGTTATTAAAACCAAAGTACCAACTGGTATATTTGCATTTACTGGCCACTTTTCCAGCATTTCCTGTTTCTGAAATAACAGTCCCACATGTACACCATTGCTCTAAAAGCTCTCCATGTAACTCATTAAAGGTAACTCAGAAAGCACAGACAGGATGATTCTCTATGTCTGCCATTGTTGGATCGAAACAGAAAAATGTCTCTCAGTATTAAAGAGCTTCAACTCACAGCTGTATAACTACTTAAAAATTTTGACAGGTAAGGAGTTATCAAGATGGCATAAAAGAGAAATTGATAGAAAAATTTCTGTTCTAAAGTGGAATAATCTTTCTAATAGAATGTGTCTTCTGGCTTTCTATAAAAAATGATTACTTGCCTGATTATTATATCTTTATCTACCCAGGATATTCATTAGTCAATGAATTTAATCAATATAAATTATGGGTAATTTCGGGTTCAAAAACACTCTTTAGTCATGTGCCAAGGCAAAATACAGAATAAACTTCCAAGTATCTTACTTGAATAGACAAAGTAGTATTGTTCTCAACATTTATTCAAGTGTAATTTATTTTTAAAGGTATACCCATTTTTAAGAGCTTCCTCTGTATCTCTGAGTAAGTATAACATTCTTTTAAAATTATATGTCCAAGTCATTTATATAGTGCTTACTATGTGTCAGGCACTATCCTGTTTACTTCCCCAACATTAATTCATTTCATCTGTCTAACAGTGCTGCAAGATAGGTATTATTATTTATCAGAGGAACACCCGTGAATTAAGTGTGACTAGAGAGGGTAGTTCCTTACCAGGAGTCTCAATGAAAGTAAATGGCAAAGCCGGAGTCAGGATTTTAAATTCAGATCACGTGCTCCTATTCACCATGCTATGCTTCCTATTTTTGAACAAAAGAGCTTTAAAGCTTTTCATATATTTTTTTAAATGACATGTTTTACTGTCATTATCATCAAAGACCTGGGAAGTGCTGTGCAATGTTGCACACAAAATTAGTTACATAATCTTTCTGGAAGGTTCCAGTCAAGCATGGTCATGGATTATCTGAACATAACATACATTATAGCAACCCAAACTGTACTATTTTTGATATATTGTGTTAATCGGGATGATAACTTCCTTTCCCACTATTGAGAAAAAATGTGTCATTTAGGACTTACTCTGATACGTTTCTTTCCTATAGCTATAAGGAAATTTTTATTTCTCTCCTTTTTATGCTCTTTTGTCTCTGAACAGGAACTGTGTTTTCTAATGAAAGATTGAAGATCCTCATGTGTCCCATGTGAGGGTTCAGAGGGTATTCAGAGGAAATTTGGAGTCATCTACTATTTTAAAAATCATAGTGATGTGAAATAATCTGTACACATATTCTTTTTGCAAATCTTAAAAGTAGGAAAATATATTTGAAATCAAATGTGAAACTATTGTTTTGGAATATATTTTTAAATAAATGAAAATCCAAAAGTAGTGAATATACTAATTATATGTATAATCTGACTTACTGCACTTAGAACTTTGTTCTGGTTAGAGATATCACTTTCTTGTTTGATTTCTTGATTACATTTCAAGAATATATGCATATAATAACAATAAGCTGTTTTCTGTATGAAATATTTTCTGTACCTGGCATCATTTTACTGGCCAATACTTGCATGTATGTCAAAAAGACCAGAAACATTATCATAGTCACATTTATTTGAAATAATTTAAAATTCTGTTAGTAAATCATTGACAAAAAGGAAGAAGTTACATATAAAGAGGATTGAACTTCTTCAGGTTTCAGAAATCTGTTTATAAAAATATTTTTTCCAATTCTATGTCTTTATTCAAGATTCTGACAAGATAATTTTGTTATTCAGTCTTTAGCTAAACTGAATATCACTGCTATATTTTAACCCTATTATTTAATCTCTTAAATAATACATTTTGCTCATTAGTCACACTGTTTTTCTCCTTTTTATAAATAATTGAAAGTAGTTGGTTAAGATACATTTTATTATTTTATTTTTCCCCTCATTTTATTTAGACAATAATTTTTAATACTGCACAATTTTCCCAAGTCATAACCTTTTGTAGTCCCAAGTTAATTCAATGCCATTTTATAGGAGACCTTTGCAAGTGAAGATGATGTAAGCATAGTGTAAAGAAAAAACAAGTGTCTTTCTTATCTAATGTACCTGTACTTTGGGCATACTTTCTTGGTTGTGTTTTTTCATTCATTCCTTTTTTTTTGGACTCAGTTTCCTCATTTTAAAATAAGTTTCAACACTTCAGGGATTAGTTAGAAAAATTACATAAAGGTTATATACATTGAATGAAAGTGTGTGTATATATCATCTTTAGCCCACTAAATAAATTACTGTTAAGATTTAGTAAATTTTTATTTCCATAATATATTGTAATTGTTTGTTTAGTAATCAATCAATTTATTTATATATACATTTACCTATTCAACCACTTCATCAAAGGTTTACTATGTTCTCATGCTGTTTACTTTTGGAATATTCAGATAAATAAGACAGTCTTGCTCTCAGAGTATTACAAACAATTAGAAAGCTATGAAGATAAATAAATATAGTAATTGTTATAAATGCTCTAGAAAAGGTTTGTTCAGAGAGCTTAGTATTTTGATAATCATGTGCTTTGTTTTAAAATTCTATTTTTCACATTTTATTTTCACAAGGTCACATGCAAGTTATACATTTATTAATAAAGTATATTCCTAGCTCTTTAATTTTTTTTAATTTTTAAATAGAGTTTTCTGATTTTAAGTGACATATAGCAAAAGATATACAAGTTGGATTTGGGATATGCAAACTTGCTTTTGACTTTTTCCTTGAAAGGTAGCATTTAAATACAGTATTTGGATGGTTCTATTGGTAGTATTTGAAATTTTCCCATTGAAATCAATGGTGCCTGGTTGGCAACAAATGCTTCTTTGAAATTAATGGATTTTAGTAGGGACTCATCTTTACAGGAATGAATGGCACGTGTGTAGCTTATAGATTATATGGTTAGAGAAGGAAGAGACCTAATAGATCAGTAAGTCTAGGTTGCCTGCGTGGTTGTTAGCATACAGTCCTGAAATAGAGGACAGAACATTTGATCTTAGCCAAAAGGCCATGAACAAAAGCTATTTTAATTTATGGCAATTAAAATGAATGGGATTCAATCTAACGCATTTATGAGGATGCGATAACTATCGAATCACATTCATTTCAATGGGGTGTGTTAGTCATCCAATTCTGTTCATTTCCATGGGGATCCATTATTTATTGAATCACATTTATTTAAATGGGGATTCATTAGCTAAAAAATCTAATTAGTTTCCATGTGCATGCATTAGCTATCATGTCATCGTTCCTTTCTAAGACAATTCTCTAGTTATCAAATCCCATGCATTTATGTTTGGATTGGATTCTAGAGTTTGAAAAAGCTGTTACTCTTAATTAAATGGTTGCAATAAACTGTTATCATTATTATACTGTTGTATATTTAAGAGTATTTTCTAAATATCCAAAGATTTAGTCACCCCAGTTTTCAATAGCTAAATGAAATGATCTCTCAAACAATAAAACATTTAATTTGGCAAATGTCCAAAGGACCAATAATGATTTTTAAAATATGAGGATTGTATTACCCTTCTAGGTCAGCTGTTTAATTTTTTTCATGAAACCTAGCCACAACTTTTCACATTCAAAGAGATTTTGAAAATTAGAGGGAAAATGCCAACCTGCTAAAGTCATATGATTCGGTGCTCAGATTTGTGAGTTATGAACAATAAGCTAAAGCAATAGTATACATGTCATTGGAAACACACTTGGATAGGTTTCATTGTTATTTCTTGTCCACAATTCTAATTCTTCAATTATTAAAAATATTCCATGTTTTGGACAAATCAGAGCTTTCTTATTTCAGGTATAAATAAAGTTAAATGGACAGCAGGAATTATTATCATGTTGAGGCAGACTGAGCAGCAGAGTAGTTAGTCTAGACCAACACACACCTTTCCCAAATTACCTTCGTACATCCCCAGTCTATGCAGATAAATGCACCTTTTTGTAGCCTTAAAAGAAATTGTCTTTGATGCAATGAAGTGATTTAAGTCACTTTAGTTTATTAAAACTTTAGGGACATAGAGTAATGTGAACATATTATATTAGTGATGTCAAGGCTGTACTGGGTCAAAGGGCCTTTTGGATATCTTTGAGTTTTATACCTAGAGGTGGTCATTAAGTTATTTGGCTCTTATTCAACCTTATGACTACAGTTTCCTTGTTGGATAGCTATAATCAGCATACCTGATTTACTCTAAACTTAATAGTAACATTTTTTTTTACTGAGTAATTTTGAGAAAAATGCACAAAAAGGTAGACATTGTATATCAGTACTTCTTTACAAAAGCAAAAACAAAATTCTATGTGCTAGCTGCTTATAATTTTACATTACTTTTCCCATTTCTTTTCTTAAGAAAAATGTAATCTCATGTATTCTTTAATACTTGAATTTTGTATCAAATATCAGATAATAAAATGATTTAAAAATATATAAATTTATAATACTATGCAGAAAAGTCCTAATGCCTTGGATGGAATCCCACTTTTGCCATATGTTAGCACTGAGACCTCAGTAAATCAATTTAAATTTCTGGTGCCTACATTTCTTCATCTATAATGTGCAGGATAAAATTAAAGCTGACTAATCGATTGTTGTGAGATTATATAATGTAAACCTTCTAAACTATTTACTATGGTCCCTATATGCATGGTCACTGTAATATCTATACAGATCTGTAGCACCCCTAAGACCATACTTTATGTTCAATGTATGGCTGTTTTGTTATTACTAAGTTCTTAAAAGGACCAGAAAAGTAATTAGTAATAAACTATCATCCAAAGTGTTTTCCTTCCTTTTTTCCTGTTGTAAAATAATTAAGATCAACTATAGTTAAAATTTTAATGCCATTATAGACCAGAAAAATGATTTTATACATATTATCACTGTTTTATATATATAGTTACTTGTACAAAATTCCTATTTATAACCAGGGTCAAAGAGTTCAAGATTTATTTGCAAGTTGCATGATACACTTGTTTCTGAACTTAAAATTTGTTTTCCCAGAGATATAAAATTCACTTGGGAGCTAGAGCCTTCATCTCAGTCCAGCATGGGACTGATATGAGGGCGGTGGTGGCTGTGGATCACAGGCAGGCTTGCGCATATGTGCAAAACATGCTGGGTTTTCTCCTGCCTCTTCAGGCAGCAATTTTTGCCCATTGTGCCACAAGAATTGTTAAACATGCAATACCTGACTATTTTAGTCAGGGGGCACTAACCTGTTTTTCCTAAGGTTG
This sequence comes from Tonatia bakeri, assembly GCA_004024845.1. Lineage (NCBI taxonomy): Eukaryota > Metazoa > Chordata > Mammalia > Chiroptera > Phyllostomidae > Tonatia > Tonatia bakeri. The sequence continues at coordinate 349,274 of PVIA01000813.1, forward strand.
TCAAATAAAAAAAAAAGATAATGGCTAATACAACATTAGCCCTCCAGTGTGAATGAATCAAAATTATACCAATTATTTTGTCAGAGTAGCAAAAAATATATTTTTCGGTGTGCTGCAGAATTTTAGTGACTAGGTTATGTGTGCCCTGAGATGAAAAACATTGAAAATCACTGTTATAAAGGAACATGAATGTGCATTTAGACAATCAATTAAAAAAAAAAAGCCTGGCATTGAAATAAAATGACCTTTTACTCAGAAATTTCAATGCTGGAGTAAAATGACCAGTGACTTGGTCTAAGGCAGTGGGTATAATCAACATACTTCCTGAAGTTCTAGTTTTGTGCATCCATTGTCAGTTGGTGGTTTTAGACGGCCCATGCCAAGACTCATGTGCCGCACCTCTTATCACCCATTTGTGTAATGTGTACCCAGACCTTCTGTCTGATAGACAGAAGAGACAGGATTCTGAAAAGGAGAGCCAGGATTCCAGAAGATTCAGTTTTCCAAGCAACTGAATGTCTAACTAGATGTTTCAATTGTGGGATCCAATGGATATGATCAGCTTCAACCCTCTGATCTCCCCTGCCATCCCATGCTTATGAAGTATCAGATCAATTATGGAAAATTACAAAAGCTTCATTTTCTTTGCACATTTCATGCTTGTGTAATTAATTTTGTAACCCTATCATTCTTACTTAATATGTTCCCTACACATTATTTTAGTAAATGTTCATTCCAGATGCATCAGTTTTTCATGTCGTATACCCTTTAAATTCACATTCCATATAAATGGTAGTAGTTGTGTTGCAGAACACAAAGGGCCAAGGAGGGAGGCAAAGGGCAATATACTATTACTGAAAGGAACCCCCGCAGGTTCATTATGTCCATTGCCAGAGGAAAGAGGTCTCTCAATGCCAGAGATTCATGAAAATGAAAGGAAATGTTTATTTAATGCTATACACACTTAAATTAGTGACCTAATGTCTTCATCAAAATCCCAAAGTCCCTTAAAACATCCACAAACACACACAGTCCTTCCTTCCCCCTTTGCCCAGTCTGGGGTACCGTATCTCAGGAAAAGAAATAGAAATCCGTGGCTCAGGCAGCCCAAGTTCTTCCCAGTAATCCTTCTAGTCTGGTAGGCCTCCCTGGGTTCCCGGCACCATCAGCTGTGTCACCAGGATCTCTGCTGAAGCCCAGTGGTGGTTCCCCCTACTAAAGCTGCAGGGGTCCCCACTCTGGCAAAGCTGTGTGATCCTCTCTGCACAATGTCCACGGGAGTCTCCACTCTACCAAAGCCACATGGTTCTCTCAGCAATGGCTGCTGTGTCTGGGTTTAAATACCCTTCCCAATCTTCCTCTGCAGCCCCATTTCCGACTCCTCCTATAATCAGTTACACCTGCCAGCACTCTCGTATCTTTCTAGCCTTACTGGGCTGCCATCCTGAGTCTGTGCAGGCATAGCCTCATGTCATGCAGCCAATCATCTCTAAGCTCCCACACAGGTACTATACCTTGGGGGACATGCCCCCCAGTTACGTCTTGAGGGGGAAGTTACTTCCATTCCCCTGGTTCAGAGCATGACCACAGCTATTTAACGTATCTACGTAACCAGTTAAAGGTTGTAGATGTGTTAAATGACCACACCAGAGGTTAGCTGCAAATCTGTTGCTATGCAAAACAGCTCTCAATGGCCCTGCTCCATTTGTCCCTTTCCCCAACTCACACACACCTGTGGGGGGGTGGGTGAAGACATCCTAATATTTCCTAGACACTTTGAGTTCTGGACCCCATTTCAAATCACTATTTGGGGCCCCGCCTCTTGGCTGTACCCTATTACAGTTGAATATTTTATTAGATTTCTTTCCCCAGATATTTATGGGAATCCACAATTTGGAGAGTTTGGAATCAATGTAGCTTTTCTCCTCACAGCTCCTCTAATAAAATAGGTATCTGTTTTCATACTGTAACTACCTCCCTCAGACCTTTTATCTCTTTTATACCAATTTTCCCCAAATATTGATATTAAACTCTCCTGTGAGTTCCCAATGATAACTACAACCATATTATAATCTTTAACAGGGTTTTGTCAAGTGTCTTAGGATAATAGACAGGAATTTAAAGTAGTGTTATTGAAAATAGAAAATTACATATAGCTGTTCTTAGATTTCACAGAGCTTGGCCACTACTTAGATATCTCCTACAAAATAATCTTAACTCCCTACTTTCCTTTAAGTAGTGACAGGAAGTTTCTTTCTATATTAGGAGGACCCTTGGGCATTTCTCCATGACCTGAAATCCAGGTGTCAATTTCTTGGCACAAGTTAAAAACAAAAACACTAGTTTCCTTCTTGCCTTTTACTTCAGGTAGCAAAGATTCCTTATTTTCTGCCCTAATATCTGCACCATCATGCCATCTTCTAAGGAGGACTGACAATGGAATATCATTTCATTTCTAGGAACAAGCTTTCTCACAGAGATCCTGCCATGGATTCTTAAGTGTTTCAGTAAACAGCAAGATGAATAAAGAGAGAAGGGGAATATTTGCAATTTGCTTTCGGGCAAATAGAAATTTTGTAATTCTGGAACAGACTTTAATTCTTTTAATCTATATATCTTGTTATAATAGGTCAAAGATCATGTTTGCATTTATATGTTAATGCTCATATTTTAGCTTATGTCATAAGAGTAGTGAGAATTCATGGCATGATGAAGTTATGGAGTTATAAAGTCTGGGTTCTAGTCCATCTTCTTTCAAGAAACTTAAAAAGATTGGGGAATCCAGTACCTCCCTCCCTGAAGCTTTCAATAGTCTCCGTTATAAACTGAGGATGTAAAAGTAGCTAAATCGAAGTTAGTATACATTTTAAAGATAACGAACTATGTGCCAGTCCAAGAGAAATAAAACTGAAGGTTAAAAATATTTTATCTTTCACCTGATGACTATGTTTTGTTTACATTTTAATAATTGTCCTTAATAGTAACTATTTGGCCATCCTTTCCCCAGGTTATAAGATTCTTTAAATTCTAGTCTCAACCTATCTCTCTAAATTTATCAACAGGCTTTTCCTAATTCTGATATCTATTCGTGCTGAGTTTTGCATGAGTGTCTCACGTGCCAGGGCCTTTTTTATTCCCTAGGATGGAATTCTCTAACCATCCTTTTGTGTGACAAAACTCTAGTTCTTGACAAAATTCAACTACTCTCCACTCTTTTAATCATACCTGATCACTGTGGTCCAGGTAAATGCCAGTGGCTGCCTCTTTGGCATACATGTATTTGGTTCAAATATTTATAAAAATACCCTATGTAACAAAGCAAAGGATCTCATGAAAAGAACTACACATTGCAGTCAGAGAAAACCAATTCCCAGATCTCAGCACTGTCCTGTTGAGTTATACCTACAAAGAACATTTATTTAATCTCTCTAAATGTTAGTTTTTAACATTTATAAAAAGGGATATAAATTCCTGCTTCAGATGTGCTCATGAAGTGACAGCATTTTTAGTGGTTCTAACACAAACTAAATGCCTAATAAATGATGGTTTCCCTCCACGCATCCTTCATATTAGCATATTCAAAATGTCTGTCAATAGAAGAAAAAGTGTTTATCTTATTCATGACCTATGATTTAAGTAAACATAACTGTCTTGTTATGTTTGAAGGCACAGAAACTACTCTTATACTTTCATTATTGCAGACTAACTAAACTTCTTAATGTCACACCATATCTGCCAGAAATACTGGAATTATAATATCCCAAGGAATTTACCATTTAGTTATTGTAGGTCTCTACTGTGAGCTCCGATAAAACCTCCTTCATGCTTGCTATTCCAACACTTGGGCTGTGAGGTATCATTATTACTATTTGTTATTCCAAAAGTGACAGCCTTCACTCTGCCCTGGGGTTTCTTTTATCAGTAGA
>PVIA01000814.1:0-28404 GCA_004024845.1 Tonatia bakeri
CTCTTCCCTACAAAATCATAGAACTCTGACTAAACACCATAACACTCTTCTCAATGTGACTGACCCCAGCAGGTATGGTGGAATCTGTGTTTTCCTGGAGAAAACACAAGAGCTCGTGAGCACCTCACCCTCCTGCCTCACTCTCACCGGTCCATCCATTGGCCCTCCTCCCTTTCCCAGGGTGAAAATACTGAGGCTCAGAGAGGTTAAGGAACTTTCCCCAATGTTGTAAAGGCAATGAGACCAGGGTGGAGATGTGCAGCTTAGCCCAGGAGATGCCGCTGTGGTCGGGGACCAGGCCCCAGCCCAAGCATGCTGTGGCCCCAGGGGGAGCAGCCATGTACACAGCACCACCCTGCAGGTGTAACATCTGCAGCAGATTGTACTAGATGCAGAGGCCTCTGGCCCTGACAGCAGAGCACGGAGGTAAGTTTCCATGCCCATTTCTGTCCCTGTCCTGGGCAGATCTGAGAATAGGCAGGGCCACAAGTCTGCCCTGCATGCGGGTCTGCACTTTTCTCTCACCACCCCATGGCTACCTCCCCCTAAACATGCTAAACCAGCCCCCACACAACTGCCAGGCTGACACATGCCTTCCAGGGCCACCAGCAGCCCCCTGCCCCACCCCAGACAGCGTCACTATGTACCAGCGTAGCAGGTCTCCTTCATCTGGGTCTGAGCTCCGCCCTCTCTCCCCATGAGCTTCGCTGGTCAGAGTTGGCTGAGGTCAATTCTGGGGAATGCGTGGGGGTTAAGGTGGTTGCTGAAGTCCTGCTCACTCCCTACAGCTCACACCCCTGAAGGGGCAGAGAGCCTCCTGAGTCCAGAGCTCTTGCCAGAAACCCCTGTGCCTCACACCAAAGAGGCCTGCACATTGTATGGGGCCTCTGCAGACCATCCATGTTCTGCTCACCACAGAGGCCACACACCAAAGTGTCGGCATGCAAGCAAGAGAACAGACCCCAAGGGGGCTCTGCAATTGGCCAGGACCATCCCTGGGCACAGCAAGTGAGGGCACATCTTCCGTGCCTCAGCCATCGAAGCAAGGAGTGGGCGTCAGAGGCATTTGGGAAGTGGAAGACGCATAAGTCTCTTCAAGTGGCCTCATGCTCTCTAAACAGACAACTACCAGGATTTAATCTGCAACTCAAATTCAGTCTGCTAAGTGGAGAAGAAAAAAAGTGTGTGGTTGTCATGGCAACACAAAATTGCCCAGAACTGCTTGGTCTCTAAGGTAGGGAAGGGAGGGGAGCAGAGCCAAGTCTTCTCTCCCTGTGGGGATGTTCTGGGGGCTGGAGTGGGGAGCACAGCTGAACACCTGCATCTTCCACCACCTGCCCCAGGGCTGAGGGCCTGAGCTGTGTGGTGTAGTGTAAAGTGGGCTGGCAGGCTGAGGTCTCTCACTTGGGGACCTCGGGCCAGGTTGCTCAGGCACGGATGTTCCAGAACCAGCCACTTACTGAGGACCAGTTCCCACTATCCCCAACTCAGAGCAGCTCGGACCTGAGCCCACTACTCCTCCTGCACCCCCCACCCCATCCTAGGCCTTCCTGGCAGCTCTGTGCCCACTCTCAGACCTGATCATGGATCTCGGCATAGTCTGGCACATCCCCTGCATCCAGTCGGAAGGATCAAGGGACCACAGTCTTGCCCAGAGGATGCTAACTCAAGCCATACAGGGGAGGATTTGGGGCTGATCCTTCCACTCACAAGCCCACCACACTGCTAGCCTAGCCTCCTCCTCCCACCTAGAATGAAATGGACCCAGCACAAGGATTTGCCCCAAGTGGTCTATACCAACCTGGGCCCAGGCCTGGGTTGGGGTGGGTGGAAGAGGAGAGGGCTGCTGCTCAAGTGGAGAAGTTAAGCACCAGGAACCTCAGACCCAACTTGTCACAGGTCTGCCTTTGACCCTCCAGTGTCTCTTGGATGAGGCCCTAGCTCCTCAGCAGGCCTCCAAAGTCCTACTGACCAGATACACAGATGGCTCTGTGGTCCCCAGGCCTGACCATGGGAGGAGGTCCATGGAGAATGAATGAGTGAAGGAATGAATGATGCGGAGAATGAAGATTGGGAGCAGAGAAAATAGGAGAGACCAGTTTGGGGTGAGGAGCTGGTAGGAAGGCCTCAAATATGAGGCTAAGAGGGGGGTGTTTATCAGGCTCCTCATCCCCAGCTTGTGCCCTTGCTCTGAAGCAGCTCCTATCTTCCAGAGGGACCACTGGGGTCCCTGGCAGATGTGGCCCTGTCACTTGATCCCCCCTCAGAGGAACAGGGACCCCAGGGCCCATCCTCCAGAGCTTGGCTCACCTGGCTCCTGATGGGGGCTGCCTCCCTGGGATCCTGCAGACCAGACTGCTTTTGCTGCACAATCCAATTAGTGCTAATTGGGAGCAGAAGTGTGTGCATGTGTGGGGTGGTCCTGGAGCCTCTGAGGTCCTTGTCAGAACCCAGAGGCTTCCTGGGACAGGCCCTTCCCCAGAGCCGTGGGGTCTCCCGAGGAGTGGGGATGGTACAGGGCTCCTTCTGGGCATTGGGTGTGCAAAATTCTCTCCAGAGGCTGTGCTGTCACTGGCCACCTCCCCACCATGGGTGCCAGCCAGCCCCAGGGCCAGGCAGGCCCACTTTGTTCATGCTGAATCCTCAGGCCTGTCCCAGAATCATGTCTCTTTACAGTTTCAGACTCTCAAAATGAAGGGAAGAAGGGCTCTGGGCCTGACAGAGGCATGGAGTGGCTGCGGGACCCCTCAACCCCTTGCTGGCTCTCAGCCCTAGCTTCAGTCCACAGCTCAGTAAAGACAAGGAAAGATTTGTTTTATATGACTGGGTACACATGTGTGCCTCCCTTGAGGGACAGGTGTGAGGCCCTCCCTAGAGAGCTGGGACTTCCCCTCAGTTTCCCCTCCCCCCAAGGGCCCCACCCCCACGCCCATCTCTTTTTCTTGGGCTAGAGGTGGGGGTGTCCAGAGGAAAAGCACCTTTTGCATCAAGCCCTAGACAAAGTTCTCAGTTCCTGTGGTGCTCCCCCCAGCCATAGCCACTGATCACAACCTGATGACAGAGGCTCTAAGGGGGAAGCCTGAGGGTGGGTATGTGGGGGGTTCATCCCCCTCTGCAGCTAAGGGTCTCCCTGCTTCTGTAGTGTCTGTGTTTACCATCATCTACGAGTGCCTTGATCCTGGGTGTAGTCAGGCCTCCCTCTCAGGGGACTCAGACCCTGAGACTATAGGACCACCCAAAACCTCAGGTTGGGGGCTCACATATGGCCCCCCAACCTGGGAGCCCTCAGGGCCTCTAAAGTGCTCAGAGGTTAAGATTCCTGAGGCCATCTTCAGTTTCAGTCCCTGTGAAATGGGCTTGTTCCTGTGCACCAGGCACTGGAGAAGGTAAAGGGGCCATATGGCTCCTTTGAGGTCCGGGAGCCAAGAGGAGAGGCTGGTCGCCAGTAGCCGCTAGGGGGCAGAACCCTCCCATGTGTTTCCTCCGCAGAGTTGTGCGCCTGAGCGGGTAAGCAGCGGGGACAATATGAGCTGACACCTCCCTGTGGTTTTGATCTGCATTTCCCTCATGAGTAGGAATGTTGAGCATCTTTTCATGTACTTGTTGACCATTTGTTTGTCTTCTTTGGATAAATGTCTGTGGAAGTCTTCTGTCTGTGTTTTAATTGCATCGTTTGCTTTTGGCTATGGAGTGACATGACTTCCTTAAATATTCTGGGTATTAACCCCTTATCAGATAGCTTGCAAATATTTTCTCCCATTTCATAGGTTGCCTTTTCATTTTGCTGATTCATCTTTTATTATTCAGTGATCATTTTATTTTTCTTCTATGAAGAGTCTGTTTAAATCCTTTGTCCATTTTCCAGTGTTTTTAGCTTTTCATATTGATTTGTAGCACTCTATGTATTCTGCATTTTAATCCTTTGTTATATGTGTGGCAAATATTTTTTCTAGTCTTTCACTGGTATTTTAACTTTGTTTATGATGTCTCTTGCCACAGAGATATATACGTTTTTCTGGAATGCACGCCTGGACTTACCACTCCCTCACTAAAATTGTTTTTTGTCGGCCCTGGCCGGGTGGCTCAGTTGGTTAAAGCATCATCCTGACACACCAAGGTTTCAGGTTTGATCTGTGGTCAGGGCACATATAAGAATCAACCAATGGATCATAAATAAATGGAACAACAAATTGATGTTTCTCTCTCTCTCTCTCTCAAACTCAGTAAATAAAAGATTTCTAAAACATAATTTTTTGCCTCTGCAGATTAGAACACAGCCAGCAGCTGTGAGAGGGGTGCGAGGACTGAAGGCGGGGTCTACCGCCTGCCCGCTGGGTGTGGCCTGTCAGAGTGTTCTCGGCTGTGAATGGGGCTGACAGTCCCTCCCTCGTGCTGCTGCTGTGGGAATATGGCAGTGGAAGTGAGCCCTAGGTCCCGGCATTGTCAGCATTGTCGCCATTCCGGGCATCAAGGCCCTGCATGCTGAAGCCCCCAAGCCCCTTCCAGACTCATCCCCTGCACTCTGGCCCAGAGGAACTGCCTGGCACTTGCCCATGTTCCCACCTCCAGGCCTCTGCCCAGTTGATTCTTTTCTCCCTTCCTTTCTGTTTCCCTCCCTTCTCCAAGCCTTTCAAAATTCTTCAGTCTACCCCTACCAAATTTCCAACCCCCGCCCACTGGCTGAGACCTGGCCCCCTTCACACCACCCCACTCTGGGATCCATCCTTCTGCTCTCCACCTCCTCGGGCTAACCTGAATGTCTTGCCCCACACTGCTGAGAGCTGGGGCCTGGCTGGTCTTCCTATTGGCAGTGCTCTCCTCAGGGACAGAAGTCTGGTCTTCCTCATCCTTAATTCCCCCACTCCGCGTGCACGCGGGCACACACACACACCAGTGCATCCTGAGGATCTCACTGTTCTCTTGACTGAATTGAGAAACCAAGGATGCCCTGACCAATGTGGCTCAGTTGGTTGGGCATAGTCCCACAAAGTGAAAGGTCTCTGGTTCTATTCCCAGTCAGGACACATACCTGGGTTAGGGGTCCAATACCTAGTCAGGGCATGTATGACAGGTGGCCGATGGGTGTTTCTCTCTCACAACATTTCTCTACCTCTCCTTCTCCCACCCCTCCCCTCTCTCTATAAACAAGTAACATCTTTAAAAAAAAAAGAAATAAATCAAAGAGACACCTCTCATACTTGGGTCACATGGAAGGGCAGGGGCAGAGCTGGGAAGATCAACTAAGGGCCTGACATCTGCCCAACCCTGCAGTTTGTGTCCAGATTACAGAGTTGGGAGGCACCTGGTCCCATCCCGAAGGCCTTTGTGTGGACTGAGGCAGGAGCTGACTGGTGAGGCCTCTTTTGAAGCAGAGCCTGCCAGCTCCTGGCCTCAGCTCCTCCCCCAAGCCCAGGAGAAATGGGAGATAGGGTCAGCTGCCTGCCAAGCCCTCCCCTCCCAGTTGGACCTGGACTATACCCTGGCCCCAAGTTGGCTAAAGATGTGGTTATCCCTGTCCCTATCCCTGGTTGGGCTAACGCTAATTAAAGTAGAATTGCCCTGAAGTGACTGTCTTAGAAAAGGTTGACTTTTCCTGGATCTCTGATTCTGAATAAGCAAATGCTAGTCTCTCTGGTTTTACTGTCTGTCTCCAGAAAGTGGATGAAGGGGAATCTGGGCTAGGAGGTTGAGAGGTGATGGGCAGGTGGGCCCTTTGTGTAGCTGGAAGGTCAGGCCCAGGTCCCAGGAGCTCAGTGTGGATTCTAGCATCCACCAGGCCAGATGCTGGGAGAAGCTGAGTGTCTAATTTGGGGGCTATCCTGGACCTGTCTCAGATGTTTCTCTTGGCCCTCCCTAAGCTCACTGACCTCCTTCTCTGCCCTCCTACAAAGAGCATTGGGGAGTTTTCCAGCCAGTAGGCCCCAAAGATTCCAGAGAAATAGAGGCAAAACCCAGCTGATGATGGAAATGAGCTTTCAGAAAAGCTCACTTTGGGAGGGCCTGGGCTCTTTTCCCTTTGACCAAAGAAGGCCCTACCTGGGAGAGGGTGGGTAGGGAGGAAGTGCAGGGGCAGGGGTGGTGCAGGAGCAGGTATAGGACTGGGCTTCCTGCCTGGCTGCTGTGCTCTGGCAGTGTGTTGAAGAATGTCTGGGTGGCTGGATCACTGACAAGTGACTTTTCTCTGAGCTTCTGTTTCATCATCGGAGTACTGCCTATATAGCACACGGGGCTGTGGTGAGAACTGAATGAGTGCGCACGTGGACAGACCATCTAGTGCAGTACAGCACAGGCATGAAATGGACCACAAGCAATCACTGATCAGAAATTGCCCAGCACTTAGTAGGTCTCAATAAATGGTGACATCATGGCACTGGTTGTTTATATACCCATGCCTGTGGGCACCTGAGTACACCTGTAAGTCCAGACCTGTCATTGCAGGCCCTCCTGGGATGTGTGTGTGCATGTGTGTTGTGTGCTTCCACATGTGGACTGCCACGTGTAGGAGAGGTGTGGGTGCGGATCCCTTGTGGTTGCTTCTGCTGCAGAACCAGGGCTCAGAATGCAACAGGTAGGGGGTAGTCTGAGGAAGGGCTGGTGCTTGGATGGAGGGAGGAGGGGACGGGCTGAGCTTGGGAAGAATACAGGACAGGAAAAAACAGAGGCAAGATCAGTCCATCTTGGATACAGTTATTAAGGTCTACTAAGGTCAAGACCTGTTGCCTCCTGCACCAGAGCTGCCCCTGGAGAGGATCGGGCTGAGCACCTCCTTCCAGCAAGGTTAGCTACAGCTGACCCGCTAGCCCTGTCCTAGCCTGGGGCCTCAGGACAGCCCAGGGTTCAGTGGTGACAGGTGGTCCAGCTCACTCAGGGGTGTGACATGGCCCATCAGGTTGTGCTCTGCTGGCACACTGGTGGTAAAGTCTCCAAAATCACCACGCTGTAAGCTGCTGCTTACGTTTCTATGACCTCATTTAGCAGACAGTGGGCTAGACATTCAGTCATCACTGATACCAGAACCAGGAGGCCCAATTCCAAACTAGGGTTCTGCAGGATGGGTTGGATAAGGGGAGAGCTAGTGTGCAAGCACGGGCCACTGCCAGCTGCACCTTCCCAAGGGACTCCTCATTTTGGACCTCACCCTGAAGGCTTATTTTCCTATTGAGGAATAACTTACATTCAGCAAAATGCATTAATCGTGACTGTACAAGTTGACGACTTTCATACAGATGGGCACCCGTGTAATCATGGCCCTGAGCAAGGTTCCTCATGCTAGAAAATTCCCTCGTGTCCCTTCCCAGTCACTATCTCCTGACCCAGAAGTGACTCCAATTCTGATCTCTTATCATCAGAGATGAGTGTTCCTAGAACATGCAGTATTCTTTTTTTTTTAAATCTGACTTCTTTTGATCAGCAAAACATCTTTTAGATTCATCGATGTCGTTGTGTGTAACATTTGCTCATTCCTTTTTATCACTGAGTAAACAGTAATTCATTGTATGGATACACTTCTCTCTGTTTATCTGTTCTTCTGTTGATGGGTATTCGGGTTGTTTCCAGTTTTTGGCTATTATGAATAAAGCTGCTATGCATATTCTTGAGCAAGTCTGTGTGTGTAGACATGTATTTATATCTCCTGGGCAAATACCCAATAGTGGAGAGGCTGGATCACACAGTAAGTGTGTTTAACTATATGAGAAACTCTCACTAGCAGTGTTTGTGAGTTCCAGTTGTTCCTCATTCCGGAGGTCCCTCTGCTCCAGAACCCCGTTGCCTCACGGTCCACCCATTGGGCCATCTGGAGGTGGGCCCGGCTGCTGAGGGGGCCAGCATCCTCCAGGAACGCAAAGTCCTGCTAAAAGGCTGATGTGGGCCACACCCTCAGAGAGCCAACAGGGGAGAAGGGAACTCACGCTGGAGTGCACCAACTACTCTGGGTGTTGCAGTCCTGCCAGGGATGGCCGTCAAGACACTTGCTATCTGCAGAGAGCCTTGCCCCGACTTGCCAAGGCTGCTGTCCCTAGCAGTTGCTCCCTGGCTACCATGCTGGATCTATCACGGGACTCAGCAAAAAGTCTCTAGGAAGGTCTGTGGAGCCTCTCTGAAAGCCCCCACTGCACAGAGAGGAACAGCAAGGCCCTGGGAGAGAAGGACTCTGCCCCACAGTTATGAGTACAGCTGGGCTATAACTCAGGTTTCCCCTCCCAGCTTAGGGGAGGAAACCAGGCCTCTTTCCTTGAAGAGAGGCCCTTTCTGTGTCCCCCTCTCATCAACCCAACCCAAGGGAGAACTTCATTTAGCTGGAGGCAGCTTTGGGTGGGTCATGTCACATTCCAGTCTGTGAGCCTCAGTACCTGGTGCAGGCACAAGGCAGGCATCAAGAAGAGGAAAATGAATGAGTGAATGGATCTGGATCTGCTGCTTGGAAAATGCTAGAAAGCTCCTTATCTGAAATATTCACAAGTGCCCTGGCTGGTGTGGCTCAGTAGGTGGGAGCATCATCCAGCAAACAAGAAGGTTGTGGGTTCCATTCCCAGTCAGGGCACATGCCTAGGTTGTGGGTTCAGTTCCCTGTCAGGGGCACCTACAAGAGGCAACTGATTGATGTTTCTCTCCCTTTCTCCTCCTTCCTTTGCCCTCTCTCTAAAATCAATAAGCATTTCATCAGGTAAGGATTAAAAGAATGTTTAAAAAACATTCACAAGTGTGTTCATAGCTCAATTCCAAATCTTAGAGCAAAAAGAAACTCTAGACATCTTTGAGTGTGGTGCTCTGCTTTTAACAGCCCACATGCTACTAGTTGAGTTTTAAGGATGAAGTAATTGATATTACTCAGGATTTGTACTCCAGACTGGACAGAATGACTGGATGAAGACAGTGGAGAATGGAAATTGGAGGTCTTAGGAGCAACACCCAATAGGAATGAAGATCACACATCTCAGGAATTATAAAGTAAGTAATGATAAAATTAGGATTCAGTTAAGCACATTTCATTTTGTACAAAGCTACTGGGGAAAGCAAGATCTATTGGCATTTGCCTGATTTTGTCTGTACTAGGCAGAAATCTCTTTTTTCCCAAATCCACCCAGTGCTGACATGCAGCGACCATGTTGGGGGCCCAGAGGTGGCACTATGCATTTGGTTGATTAGCCCCACCAGGCGTACGTGAGGCTATTGTTTATCAGAAAGATTAAGCTGGCCTGTTGCTACAACAGACATTAAACAAACATATTAAATGTCCTTGTCAATATTTTATAGACTCACACCAGTATCCTAACAGTTACTGTATGTAAGCTACTCCTTAATAAAAAGGAAAAATGGCAGTGTGGAGAGAGGCAGGGAGAGGGACGGGAGCATGGGATAGGCAGGGACTGTGGTCTCCCATTATGGCAAACCAGCAGGGTGTGAAGAGAGGACCCTGAGCATCAGACGGTTGCAGGCTGTGCTTGCCCAACCCATCAGGTGGCTTGTGGGAGAAATGGGAAGGGTCCATGGTCATAGTTCCTTTGAGCTTGTCCTTGCAAATCTCTTTCAAAGGCCTAATGGCCAGCCCTCTTTATGAACTCTCCACCTCTGACCCTCCAGAAGGGACATGATGAGTTTTGAGAATGTTTCATGACTGAGCTGGCCCTGCTGTCCACTCCTCCTGGTTCCTGGCCTGCAAATAGTTAGAGACAAGAATTCTTGGCCAGCAGAACAAAACTGGGTGTCCTGGTTCTAGATGCTAGTCCCTCAGCCCCAAGCAACCTCAGTCCCAACCCAGTCTTGGACTTGGTCTATCTGGGGTGAAGCCTCAGTGACCGCTTCTTTTCAATGTGGTAACCAGTGCAGGTGGACAGAGGCCCATAGGGACTGGGGACAAAATGCCCTATTGAAAGCATACACATTAAATAAAAATGTGTGTGTTCATATAGTTACATATGTATGTAATTGTATGTGTATATATACTTTTTAATGTTTATGACTGTTGATGGGGCATTTATGTATTCATGCATACTTAATACCTATTATATTAATTACATTTTATTATATTTTCATTTATACATTACAATTTTGTATTACACATACATCTAATATTTCATTGACATATTATATATTTCCCACTATATTTTATTCTATATTTTAATATGTATATTATTAATTATGTATATTATTAAAATATTATGTTTACTATTTAACATATTGTATATGCTATTAACTAAGAGGCATGAAAACACATGTCTGCAGAAAGACTTGTACAAGAATGCTCACAGCAGCATTACTCACCACAGCTCCAGAGTGGGAACGACAGCCCGATGGCCGTCAGCAAAGGAATGGGTGCACAGCTGCAAGGCATCATACCATGAGGTACTACTCAGCAGGGAAAAGAAGTGAGCTATTGCTACATGTAGCAACATGGAGGGATCTCAAAATCATTATGCTACATGAGAAAAAAATAGGCAAAAAAGAGAACTTACGATATAGTTCCATGCATATAAAATTCTAGAAAATTCAAACTATCTTGTAGTGACAAACAGCTCCCTGGTTGTGGTGGCAGAAGGGATGGCATGCAAAGAGACAGGAAGAAACTTTGGGGGGTGATGAAAATATCTGTTCTCTTTATTGTAGTGATGGTTTCAGGAGTATATTGTATGTCAAAACTAATAAAATTGTATAGTTTAAATGTGTAATTTATTGTATTTCAATTATAGTACAGTAATATAAAAAGAAGCATTTAAAATCATATATCTTTAATAATATTAATATTTTAATATTGCAATTTACTTTAATATTATTTAACAATAATCATTAATTTAATATTTTGTGAGGGGCAAAATGATAAAATACTTCTTTAATAGATAAAGTAAAATTTACTTAAAAATAGTTTATCTCATCTTTACTGCTTTCTTTTAAAATTTCTGTATTTTGTCTACTTTTATAATGCATGCAATTTTTTACTAGACTAATGTGTATGTATAAAATAATATGATTTAGACATGAACATATGGGAGGGCATATGCTCAAAGCTTCACTAATGTGGGTACAATATTTTGAATATTAGTAGACTAGAGAGCTGGTGAATCTCCATTCCTTGGGTATTTTGTATGAGCAAAATAATGTTATTTAACCTAAAATAAAGAAATGGTTGAATATTAGCTCTGGCTGGTGTGGCTCAGTGGATTGAGCACTGGCCTGCAATCTAGGGGGTCGCCAGTTCAGTTCCTGGTTGAGGAGCATGACTGGGTTGTGGACTGGATCCCCAGTTGGGGGTGTGCGGGGCGGGGGGGCAGCCACAAATGGGTGTTTCTCTCTCTCTCTCATTCTCCCTCCTTTCCCCTCTCTCTAAAAATACATACATAAATAAAAATCTTTAAAAAAAAAAACAACCCAAATGGGTGAACATTGAAGAAAAAAGGAATAATCTTCAGATACATGTAACAATGTAGATGAATTTCAAAAATAGACACAAAAGAGTATTACTCTATGATGAATTTTCAAAACACAGGCAAAATGAATATGAAGATAAAGGTCAGATCAACAGCTGCCCGTGGGTGAGGATGTTGCTGGTAGGAGTGGAGGGGATCTCTGGGCCGAGGGAGCACACTGTGCTGTGGCTGTGGTGGTGGTTGGCCCTGTCAGCACTCAGAGCCACACACTTAGAAAAGGGGTGCATTTTATTGTATGCAAATTATACCTTTAAAAATGATTATAAAACACCTCACTGTGTCGGTCAAGCAGAACACCACATTGGCCACCTTTGACCAGGGGCTGCCAGTTTCTGTTCTGGCGTCAGTCCCTGGAGCGCTTTCTTTTCTCATATAATCTCTAAATTGAGATACTAATCACAGAGCATAAAATTCACCCTTTTAAAGTGTGCAATTCTGTGGTTTTTAGTATATCATGAAGTTGTGCAACCATTACCATATCTGAGTTTAGAAAAGTTCACCACCCCAAAGAAACCCCCAGCCTCGTTTCCCCGGCACTGCTGAGTTCTGTGTCCTTTGTCACCTGTTTGGTGCCTGTGAGCTCTTGTTAGAGAAGTTGTTGAAGGTGCAAAAAGGTTTAAGAAAAGTGCATGGCAAAATCACATAAAATTGAGAGCCCTGGCCGGTGTGGTTCAATGGATTGAGCACCGGCCTGTGCAACTGAAGATCACCAGTTTGATTCCTTGTCAGGACACATGCCTGGGTTGTGGGCCAGGTCCCCAGCTGGGGGTGTGGGACAGGCAACCAATTGATGTATCTCTTGCACATAGATGTTTCTCTCCCTCTCTTTCTCCCTCCCTTCCCCTCCCTCTAAAAATAAATAAATAAAATCTTTTTTTAAAAAAGAAAAAAAATGAGAACATTGGCCTCATTAATTAATTTTTTCCTTCCATGAATGGGGAAAAGAATGCTGTGGAAGCAGAGAGAGCTCTCTGGGAATGAATGGGCCATGGCCCTGAGCTTGTGGCACTCAAGGATGGAAATGGGGGTGGGGTTGGGGGCTGTGCCTTTCCCAAGGCAGGTGACTGGGTAGAATCAAGCTAAGTGCCTTAGGTAGATTAAGAATGAAGTGGACCCTGAAACACCAGTGCAAAAGAACCTATGCACCCCAATGTTCACGGCAGCACAATTTACAATAGCCAAGTGTTGGAAGCAACCTAGGTGCCCATCAGTAAATGAACAGATCAAAAAACTATGGTACATTTACACAATGGAATTCTATGCAGCAGAGAGAAAGAAGGAGCTCCTACCCTTTGTAACAGCATGGATGCAATTGGAAAGCATTATGCTGAGTGAAATAAGCCAGAAGGTGAAAGATAAATACCATATGATCTCATCTTTAACAGGAACCTAATCAACAAAACAAACAAACAAGCAAAATATAACCAAAGACACTGAAATTGAGAACAGGCTGACAGTGACCAGGGGGGAGAGGGGAGGGAATTTCAGGGGAAAATGGTGGAGGATTTGTAGGAACAAGTATAAAAGACACATGGACAATAACTGAGGGTGGGGGGTGTGTAAACACAGGAGGGAGGTGGAGAGGGCTGGGGGGGTGGGCTGGAGGGGTAGGTAGAAAACTGTACTTGAATAACAATTAAAATTAAAAAAAAGAAGAAGAATGAAGTGGAGGGTTCTAGGGAGGCCTCCTGGAGGAGGTAGCTTAGGGACTAGGCCAATTATTTCTCATAATTCTGTTGTGCTTTACAGTTTGCAAAGAGTGTTTATAGACATTATGTTCTCAGATTTTCAGGATCTGGCAAGATAGGTGGCTTCACCTCAATTTTACAGAGATGAGGAAACTGAGACCCAGAGAGGGAAACAGTCCTATAAAGGTGTCATAAAGAAGGAATGACTAAATCTGAACTTGATCCTAAACTATCTGTCTCTGTTGCTTTTCCCCTTACAACATGTACTAGGAGAGAGGGGATGCCTGGCAGTGGGAGATTTGCAGGAGCCAAAACATGGAGATGGAGTAGGGCAGGTGTTTGGGAGACATGTGGCAGTGGCCTGTGTCATCAGGGCAGCAGAGTGGACCAGGCCTCAGTGGACAATGACATTGGGTGACCGTGACTCTGGTGGTAATCAATGGATCACTTGGATAATTAGCCATGGGGAGTTATTATGTGACTTACCCCACCTGCACTAATTGAAGGGAGCTGGAACACTCAACTAAGTGGCAAGGAGGAACACTGATGAGAACAGGGCCTGGAAGTCTACAGAACTTAAGATCTTCTTTTTAAAAAATGACTTTATTTATTTTTAAAGAGAAGGGAAGGAAGGGAGAGAGAGAGAGAGAGAGAGAGAGAGAGAGAGAGAGAGAGAGAGAGAAACATCAATGTGTGGTTGTCTCTCATGTGCCCCCTACTGGGGACCTGGGCCTACAACCTAGGCTTGTGCCCTGACTAGGAATCAACCAGTGACCCTTTGCTTCGCAGTCCGGTGCTCAATCCACTGAGCCTCACAAGGCGGAGCAGAACTTAAGATCTTCTTGGTTTGAAACAGCCCCATGCCCAGGCTGAGGGTTCTACAGGTCCCCAGGGTCCAGGCCTGGCCTTCATGTTCTTATTGAGAGCAAGGCCCTGGGTAGATTTTCACCTGCAGAGAGCAGGACTGCTTGAAAATAGCAGGCAAGGCCTCAGGGGAGAGAGGATTCATATGGGATATGCAAGGTTCTAACCTCGATGCCCCAGAGATAAGAGGAAGTGGAGACAAAGATGGGAATGGTCTTGGATGCTGCCAGCTGCCCTAGTAACCATGCTCTGGTCTACCCACTGCTTGTCAGGGAAAGGGCCTAGCCTCATGGTGAATGAGACAGGCACATCTCTGTTCTCAGGGGGACTAATGACTATCTGTGGGATTAGACAGGGTGACAGGACACAAACAAATAATGAACAAATACAGATATAAATTATAAATACAATTGTGAAGGAGACAGCTAGGAAAGGGAGGTGGGATGGACAGGGAAGTTTCTCTGAGGAGAGGTCGCCTTATTAAACAGATAGTGGAATGATGAGAAAGTACCACACTATATGAAGGTGCATGTAGAAAGTGGTATGGAGAGTGTGCCAGGCAGTGGGAACACAGTGTGCAGGGCCCTGACGTGAAAAGGACTTATGGATGTAAAGGAGACAGGTGGAGCTAAACCATAGTAAACAAGGTAGGTGAGTGCTAACAGGTGAGTGGTGAGTTTGGAGAGTGAGCAGAACCAATCTCATAGGCTATAGTTAAGTCTTCTAGACTTTTTCAAAATGCAACAGGAAGCTGTGGCAGGCTTTTAAGCAGGGGTGTGCCATGACCAGAAGTCAGTTTTCCCCACGGTCCTCTGCGAGGGGGGTCAGGGGTGGAAGGCTGACTCTTCTCTGAGTAATTCCCACTCTGATTTTTCAAGTAGCAGAGTGGCTGAGGAACTGGCATGCCTGTGGCCTAGCTCTGTTTCTCACTATGGGTAACCTGGAAGCTTCCAGTTTGCTCTTTGTCCACAGGAAATGCCATAACTTACCCTGAGGGATGTTGCAAAGGCTAAAGGAGATTCCATGCATGTGCACATACACCTATACCCAGACCCACACCAAGTCTAGCACAAGGCAGACTCTCAAAGGGTAGTTTTCAACAGCTCCCTGTGGTTCTCCGCTCTTCCTCTTCCTCAAAGGTCATGAAGGTGAACAGTAGAGAGAGGCTGGGTTCAACAAGAGAATTGGCTTCTGCCTGAATTTTAAACTATGTGAATAAATTGAAAGATAGCACATGTCTTGGTTGGGGAAATGAAATACTACAGAATATTTGTTTTGTTAAATCAATTCAGCAACTTAATGCAACTCCACATAAAAATCTCAATTTTTTAGAGCTAAAAATATCAGTAATGACAGCTGACATTTACTATGTGCTGGTATTGAGCTTGTGAGGCAGGTATCATTCTTATCCTCATTTTTATAGACTGAGACCCTAAGGCCTATAGAAGGGATCAGTAACTTGCCAAGAGCACAGGGCTGGTAAGTGTTGAACATGGATAGTCTCATCTCCAAAGCCAGCACTCTTAACCTCTACCTGATTACCTAGAATGTGTACGGACACATAAACCAGTGTGAATAACAAGTAATATTCTGAATAAAAGAAGACTTCATGAAGGGGAATCTAGACATGTCAGATCCTATTTTAAAGAACCAATAGATTCATATGGTATCTGCTGAAACTGAGGTTTATGAAAGGAAATGGAGACTTCACAAATAGATCAAGCAACATCAAAAACCTAGCATAAAAGATTTTACTAGAGATAGGATAAGGGAAGAATTATTTAGTAAACGATGTCTCCATAAGCAATAAAAATTGGTGACGCTGGGGGGTGAGTAAAATCCATATTTTACTCCACACAGCAAAATAAACTTGGGATGGATACTCATTAAAGAATTACATATAAAATGAAATTATAGAAAATTAGCAGAAAATAAACTATCAGATTGGTGGAAGAAAGCTCACTTTATCAGCACTGAATCAATAGAAAATCACAAAGGACTAGAATGGCAGATTGAACATTAAAACTGAACAATGGGCTGGGAAATATTTGTACCATTGATGATACAGGAATAATATCTATAATATTAAAAATCCTTAGTCAAAGTTAGAAGAGGTTCAAGTACCCAACAGATGAATGACTATGAACAGATCATTCACAGAAAGGGGAATACAGATAGTAAATGGGTGGAAAAATTCATTTTAAAAGTCATCTAAGAACTGCTAAGTAACTACCAATGGACACTACTAAATTATAAGGAAAAATGAAATGGCAACCAATGCTTACAAATGTATATTAAGTTCCTTACATTTGTTCCTAGGGGGTGGCAGAATGACTTAGGTAACTTTCTGGGAAAGCCCTTTGGCACCAAGGAGCAAGATCACTCTGCTGTTTCTTAGCATTTCACCTGGATTATTCGGCTTCCAGGAATTTGTCCCAAGTGCAGAACTAAAGCATATGTCAGCAAACAACAGTAAAGAACCCAGATATACCTTATTAGGAAGCTGAGTAAATGGATGCGGATAACTGCACACCTTAGAAATGAATCATATAAAGAAAAGAAAAATGTGAGAAGAGCAAGCACAAATGAGAATGTGTGTTTGCAATAGTGTAAACACATGTATACAGATGGGAGGTTTTATTAGGAAAAAGTTGCATTCTGTAATTGTGTTATGGATACTTTATTCTTTTTACAATTTTCTTTCTCTCTGGTTGTCATATTGTCTTTCCAGTGGTGGTAAAGTAAGATAAAAAAATCTGGACTTTGAGCAAGTTTGTAAAGTGGGGTAATATTTCCCAGAGCAGTGGTGAGGCCAATGGGAAGTGGCCTGAGCCCGCGTCTGGCACCCCAGACCTCCTCCTTGAGGTGGGCACCTCCTCCTTCCTGAAAGACAGGAGCCGTCAGCACCCTTTCCAAGACCTCCCCCAAACTCTCAACTGGGCCCCGGGAGTCCGGGCACTCCTGGGTCTCCGGAGCGTGGGGGGACAGGGGTGGCGGTGGGAGGGCTCCTTTCTGGATAGATCTTTCTAGAGCAGGTGGGGACAGGAATGCCCCAACAGCACCTGCGCTCGCTGGTGCATTGGTGAGCTCTGGGAACAACCACCCGCGGGCACCTCCAGTTTTGGAGTCGGTTTGCAGTCACCTCCGAGCTTCTGTCCCAACCCCTGGCTGCTCGAATTCAGCCGCTGTCTTGTGCCCTTCGCGGATTTACAGATCATCTCCAGCGGATTTACAGAGCGTTTCCGGCAGAAGGCGGAGTGAGCTTAAGGACTAGAGTCTGACTTCGCCGACGGGGCTCTTGGGTGCCTTTTCAGGTCTCAAAGGACGCGCGCAGACTCCCGACGTGGGCTAAGCTGGAGGACGCAGCCCTCTCCAGTGGCTACACGTGCCCATCTGGGAACGGGCTGCCGCTCCGTAGGTTCCTTTTCTAATACCCTCTTGCTGGAGGCGGTCACGTGCGAACTACAGCAGCGAGCTTCGTCCCAGCCCAGACGCCAGGACCCACCCGGGAACCCCACTAGGTTTTCAAAGCTTTTTCCACAAGCCCGAGGTGAGACGTGGGAAACCTTCCCTCGTGGGTTTGAGCAGGTCAGGGTGGGCGCTGGATCCTTGGGGTAGCGTCTCCTTGTCAAGGCCGGTCCGCGTGGGGCCGCAGCGCTGTCCGGGACCGGAGGCGTTGCCGCGTGCCCTGCACCACGGCCTTGGGGGTGTCCGCTGCAAGTTGTGGGCTGGTGACACAGGGGAGGGGTTGGCTGGCGGCGCTGAACACCCAGCACCTCAGTCCGCAGAGGCCTCCGCATCCCACGAGGCCCCCGTTGGGCAAAACGACTAACGGACACCTTCGGAGAGGCCGGGCTGGGGGGCGCCGCGCGCGCTGCGCGAGGGGCGCGGGCAGCCGGGAGGAGCGCGGATGGGGGGGGGGGTGCGGGCGCATGCGCCCTGCACCCGTGCCATATTGGAATGAGTCGGAGCGCGGAGCGCCGCTGCTGCCGCCGCCTCCTCCGCCGGAGCGCGGGTGGAGGGGGGCGGGGAGAGCTGCCGGCCGCCCCGCTCTGCCGAGCCCAGCAGGAAGGAGGGCGCGAGCGGGTGAGCGCGGGTAGCGTGAGCGGAAAAAGCGCCCGTGCTGGGGAACGAGAAGGAAAGAAAGAAAACGAGCGCGAGAGGGGAAAAGCGAGCAATTGAGGAGCGCGCGCGCGAAAACTCCCGGCAGGTAAAAAAGCGGGGCTGCCGGCTGGGCCTTCCCGCGCGGCGGCCTGAAGGGGCGTCGGCGGCGCTGGGGCGGAGGACTGCGCAGCCACCCCCCTCGACGCGGCAGCGCAACTTTGCCAAGGAAACCGCCGTGAGCCAAAGGGCGCGCGGGCTGAGGCGCCAACGGGCAGCCGCGGCACACTGGGGGCGGGGGCGGTCGGTGGGGGAGAGCGGCGCCCGCGCACGGCCTTGCGCGCCCCCGCAGCCCCGCGCTCCGGCGGGCCGCGCTACAAGAGCGCGCCTGGGCTCTTTGCTGAGGCGGGCAGCTGCGGGCGGATACCTCGGACGCGCGTCAACCCTGGGGTTTGAAAGGAAAGTGGCCCGGCGGTGGCACCGCCGAGCGCCCAAGTTCCCGGTGCGCTGGGCCCGCCACACGCCCCTCCCTGCTTGTCCCGCACTCCCGCCCTTCGAGCCCCCGCGGACCCGCCCCCTGGGCTCGCTCTGGGGCCCGGGCGCGAACCCGCAGCAGAGGCCCGGGGCGCGCTGGTCCGAACTTAGGAGGTCCGAGGGGGCCTCTGAGCGGTGGTGGAGCGACCAGAGGCCGCCACTACCGGTTGCTTCGGGCTGGCTTGGTGGAGTGAGCCGGCCTCCCCGGGCGGTACTCTAGCGGGCAGTAGGCTCGCCGTACCCCGGGTCCCCGACCTACCACTCTGGAGTCCGTGACTATTTCGATTTCTGTTCTTGAAGTCTCTTTTTAGAGACTGAAAAGGAGGCAGTGGAAAAGCGAGCAGAATGTCCCAAGAAGCAAGGCCTGCTCTGTGGGGAGCAGAGACGCCTTCTGAGAACAGAAATAAATTCCCGCGGAAAAGATGTATGTTAAGTTTTTCACAAGATGTCAGCTGTTCACTGGGGTCTAAAACTAAGCCGGTGGAGCACAGGTCACTTACAGGTTTTGTAAGGTTCTGGGGTTGGAGTAGGACACTCCTGTCACAGATGGTTTTTATTTAGTGGGGGTTATTGGGGGGCACTCAGAGCAGTGCTGATGAACGGCCTTAAGCCATGTTTCCTGTGTCCTACTTAGTCGTGATGTAATTTGAGGACCAAGTAACCATCACAAAGATTTGAAAGGAAGTGAGGTGTCAATCCCTGCATTGTCTTCTTGAACAGTTTTTTGTGGTGTCATTCTTTATTGCATTGGAAGAAAAATGTCTGAAAATGTAATTGTTCATTTGCCAACTGTTTTGAGAGGAGGAAGATGAGTGCGACTGTGTGTACCTTGGGGCCTGTTGGCTGTGTTTTGAGGGATGTGTTAAATCCTCTAAGCCACAGGTAGATTCATAGTTCAGATTTGTTTACAGTGTCAGAAAAGTAACGGCCTGGTGGAAACGGGAGTGGCCCAAGATCAGGAAACAGTTCTGTTACTGCCGTTGTCATTGACTAGCTGCCTTATCTTGGGTAGGCTGTTACCCTTTATGGATATGGTTTTCCTTATTTGCAAAATTAGAGGGTGAATAGATTACGTTTCTGTGTGTTTTCAGTTCTAAAACTCGATGACTTTTAAAATTAAAGATTAAAAATTCAGTCTATATTTTAAAATGTTCTATATAAAAGTGCTCACAATATGCATCTTTATTAAAATACATTTGGAAAACACATCTTGGTAGTTATATCTAGGATGATTTTATGGTGATTTTTTTTACCTGAACAAAAGGCATTTAAAAATGTATTTCATTGTGTTTTTAACATTATCTAATTTTTTTACATTGAGATCTGGCTTAAAATAAGATCTCTAAGAGTACAGTGCACTGAGTTTCCACATTTGTGTGTGCCTGATAACCACACTCAGATCAAGGTGTAAAATGTTTTCAGCCTCCCAAAGGGCTTCCATTACATATCCTTCCATTCAGTAAACCCTTCCTGTCTCCCCAAGCTGACCACCACTGATGAGTTGTACTTCAAAACAGGACCCTTTGGGAATGAAAGGGGGCAATATTAATAATTAAGCTGAAGGACGATACAAGTGTAAAGCTGGAGTTATGGTTATTTCACCGTGAACTGAAATGCTTTAATAACAGTTCTTGTGGTTTTTACTGTCTACAATAACTAAAAATTCGACTCTTGGAGACTTCTTAGTCAGAAGGTCACTTTATAGCTGAAGCAATACTTTCTAGGTTTGGATCTGTGATTCTTAGGGGTTCTTGGCATTTCAGGCCCAGTATTAGTGTATTACTTCCCATTTTTAGAATGCAGGTATACTTGCAGACAGTAAGTTTGAATTACGAACTTTCTCAGAAGGTCAGTTTAAGGTGTCAGATGAATCAGTTCTTTCAAGTCAGAAATTTGCTGAGAAAATGGAATGAAAATTGACTTTTTTAAAGTTCATTGACTTAAAGAATGTGGGTATAAAGTTTTTAACATTTTAATGACGGCAATTAACTTGATTTATATATGCAAGGTATTTGGTCTATCAAATTATTAAAACTCTGGCAATGAAAACAAAAACAAAAGGTAACTAAAAATTATGTCAGGTGTGATTAAAAAAAAAATTTCAACATGATAAAGATACCTTTTTGTATTAGACCTCTAGCAAGTTGGTTTTTTAAATATTCCCCACTAAAGCAAGTACTTCAACAATTTGTTTCTCCTTCCTAAATTCCATTTAATATATTCCTGTATCTTCTCTTGTTTCTATTTCTAAAGCAGGAGTTAGAGGTTCTAAGTGTGTTTTTTACTGTGAGGACACCTACATAAAAGAAGTTGGGAACAGTGTAAGGCCCATGGTAGGATGTATGGGGCATAGTTCACAAAGTTCAAAGATTTTCTTTTGTGAAATAAGTCTGTTTCCCTGTGGCTAAGTTAGCTAGCCAGTTGGCTAACAGCTAAGTTGGATTTGGTCACTCTGCCCCAACATTCATAGCATCATTAGCCAAGAGAGTAATTGATTATTTATTGGTCCACAGTTTTTTTTGGAGGCTGTTTTTGGATTTCTTAGTTTTTGCATGATCAGATATTTAAAACATTAAAATTTTAAGAATGCAACTAAAATGATGTCTAATGAGAAACAGAAAATTCATATAATAGAGAACTTTCTCATAGGGAATATAGTCAGTAGTATTGTAATAATTATGTGTGGTGCCAGGTGGGTACTGGACATATGGGGGAACATGTAAAGTATGTGACTAACCACTATAATGTACATCTGAAACTAATACAAAATAATATTGAATGTAAACTAATTGAAAAATAATAAAGTTCTTTTTTAAGAAGAGAATTTTCTCTTTTGATACTTGTTTCCTTCTAAACTCTATACTTTGCCTATCCATAATTTTCTTGCTTCCGTAAGGTACTTCTGCTTCACAGTGGTAACAAGATTAGGCTTGGCTATAGAATGCTGGTGTAGAAGCAGATTCTGTTTGACTTGAAAGTCTGTGGAAAAGGTGAACTGTCCATACTTAATTGGCCTTTTAGTGATGGCTTCATGATATGTTCCCATTAAATAAAGGGATAAAAATCTAAAAGAGCAGAAGACCATTATGTAGGCAGGTAATTTGAATGCTAAATGTTTTTATATTAAAATTTTCCTATCTTATAATGTCCTGAAACTTTATTTCTGGAGTTATTTGGCAATTAGCCAATATTTCAGGATAAGTGAGAATAAAAGAATATGTAATCAGTAAATGATACCTCTTTGTTATGGCAGGAAGTTTTTCCTTTAGTAAATAGCATTTTGTTATCTAACTGCGATGTTTTGTAATTGAAAAAAATATTTTGCCTTATACATAATTGTTAAATTGGATGACAGTCTCTGGGGATTTTGGTTACCTGGGAGATTTTGAACCACTAGACTTCGAGGAGTGGGATTTTGATATGACTCTGCCTTCTTCAAGTGGTACTAGCCTCATTGGAAAATGATTTAAAATAGAAAGGATATGGTTGGGTTGTTACAAGCTCATTTTTAAACTTTACAAAAGGAGGAGAAAGGATAAAAACAAACACATTATTAATAGAAAAATTATGATGTCACTGCAGAAGGTTTAACAAGTTTGTAAACCTTTGCCTGTATCAGAGACACCTGAAAATGTATATATAATTATTTTTTACTTTCTTTTATTCAAGATGTTGTTTATAACCTTATTCAGCTTTAGATGATCTAAAAAGATAAACCTTATTTATCTTTAGATGATCACTCAAGGACATAATTTAAAAACAAAAGATGTAGTCTATATGTTGTGTCACATGATATTAAGTCCCTCTTGAATTTTGTGGTTTGACAGTTGAGTAGCTTCAGATCCGTGCACTGCGCTATTCAGGGAGAGAATGTAAGGTGGCACTTCTGACAGTGCTGCGTGTAGGCTCCCTTTGAAGTTTTCGCTTAATCTAGAGAAAGCTTGACTACTTAGACTGATTTAGGGCAGAAAGGGCACTTGAAAGTACCTGCTTGGTCTGGGAAAGTTGGATCTGGACATTTGGAGAAAGTCTTAGATGAGAGGTGGAAGGTGGTTTGTTGTCACTTGCAGGACAGTCATATTTGGAATGACAACATGAGACGGGCTGAGAAATTTAGCAGTTACTAAAATGCCTCAAGAGTTTTCCTGATGAGATTCAGCTTTAGGTGTTAATCAACAGTCAACAATATTGCGATAAGTTTATGAGGTGACAGATGAATAGAATTACTGGGGTGATCACATTGTAAGGTATAAAAATGTTGAATCATTATATTGTACACCTGAAACTATATAACCAATATAAGATTGTATGCCAACTGTACTTGGTTAAAAATAAATTAAAAAAACAAAGTGTTTATTAAAAAGTACTTTGATTTGAATTTTAAGTTATTGTTTTTACTCTGAACAGTTTATTTTTTATTTTAAAGACTTTACTTATTTTTAGAGAGGGGTGAAGGGAGGGAGAAAGAGAGGGAGAGAGACATCAGTGTGTGGTTGCCTCTTGTGCACCCCCAACCGGGGACCTGGCCCACAACCCAGGCATGTGCCCTGACTGGGAATCGAACTGGTGACCCTTTGGTTTGCAGGCTGGCCCTCAATCCACTGAGTTATGCCAGCCAGTGCTAAACAGTTGTGTGGTTTTTTTTGTAAGTATTCAATTCACTTATTTTTTAGAGAGAGGCGAGGGACAGAGAAAGAGAGGGAGAGAAAACATCAACTGGATGCTTCTTGCATGCCCCCAACTAGGGACCTGGTCCACAATCCAGGCATGTGCCCTGACTGGAAATTGAACCAGAGACCTTTCAGTTTGCAGGCCGATACTCAGTCCACTAAGCCACACCATCCAGGGCCTGAGTAGTTTTTTAAAAAGTGTGTGAGGTGGCTGCTCAGTGTAATATATGCTGAATGGAAAGGCCACTGATTTTTCTTTTCACATTAATTTACTACCTGGATTAGGGTCATTTCTTGTCTCTGAGATTTTCCTAGTGTTCTTTTTTATGGATCAGTTTTTATAAAAAAATAAGTTTTTTTGGCTAAAAATAGTATATGGCAATTCAGAATCATAGTAATAAGAAACCATTTTGTCTCACTTTCACTCATGTCATTATAAAGTCACCTTGGAGTGATTAGATGATGACACAGATGTACTTAACATTATCACCTGTCTAGAAGAGTAAATAATGGGGAAGTAACTTTTCATTACTTAAAAAATGCTTAAGTTTTATAAATTGTGGTAAAATATATATAACATGAAATTTACAATGATAAAGCACACAATTCAGTGGCATTAGTACATTCACAGTGTTATGCAATTCTCACCACTATTTGTAAAACTTTTTTCATCCTCCCAGACTGAAATTCATACCTGTTGATAATATTGGGCTAGCCAAAAAGTTCATTTAGTTTTTCCTATATGATTGCTATAGTAGTGCTTAGTTGTCTTTATCTTCATTCAAAACAATTTTGTTAGACTGTATTGTGACAGGTGTCATATCAGCATGCATTTAAAAAAAATCAAAATTGGTGAATTTTTGTGCAGCCACTTTAATAGTGAAGATTGAAGAAAATATGCAACATTTTCAGTATATTAATGCTTTATTATTTCAAGAAAGGTAAAAATGCAACTGAAACAAAGATTTGTGCAGTATGTGGAGGAGGTGCTGTGACTGATGGAATGTATCAAAAGTGGTTTGTGAAATTTCTTGGTACTATTGACATTATGGCCAAACAATTCTTTGCTGTGGGGCTGTGTTATGCACTGGAAGATGTTTAGCAGCACCCCGGTCTTCTACTGATTAGGAGCCAATAGTAGGAGATAGCCGACATATTCAAAATATCCAAATCAAAAAAGTTATTGGTGAAAATGAAGAACGTATCTTTTATTTTATGGAAAAAAACATACGGAATTTTTGGCCGACCTAACTCCCTGTTCTCCTCTCCCTGAGCCCCTAGCAACCACTGCCCTACTTTCTGACTATGAAGTTGACACTCTGGCTTCCTCATGCAAGTGGAATCACACTATTTGTCCTTTTGTGAGTGGCTTATTTCCTTTAGCATAATGTCCTCACTGGTCATCCATATTGTAGCATGTGTGTCAAAATTTCTTTTTCAGGAAATCCATTAAAAAAATTCTGTAGCTGGTAAAATAAGGGTCACAGAACCCTGTACACTAGTTCACCTCCCTTGGAAGAGCTCTGTAGGTATTCAGTAGAGCTGTGATGACCAGGCACCCTTTTCTTAGATGTGGTTCTGACAGTCTTTGGAACAAAAGGAGAGACATGGAAGCAGAATATGGCAACAGTGTGGAGGACAGGGAAAGTATAAGAGCAAGGGTTGCAACAGTCTAGGATCTCATTTGGATAGGGGTAGAGAGCCTTGTGAGTCTTAGCATATTATCCATCTTACTATGTAATTGATCACTGATGGTCACAGTGTTGGCCTGAGTCAAAGCATTCTATCCAGAACAGTTAACCAAAAAAGTTTGTTCAGAGTTGTAAATAAGCCTTCAGCTATCTAACAGAGATGATTAAATGACTCATTCCCCAGCTGCTCCAGTTAGTAGAGGCTTTTCCTCATTTCACTGTCATTTCTGTATTAATAGAAAACTAGTGAGTATTTGAAGAGGCTCAATAGCCCACTAATAATGATAAATGTATAATTAATGCTTTATATTTTAGATTTATTATTTAGCTCTGTGAAATATAGATGTCCAGTCATAGATGAGAGAAAGCAGGTTGACAAAATTAAGGATAACGAGTAGAACAATTAATTGTTTTGAGAATGGCTAAAGAGATATGTTTTTTCCTTTATTATTGTTTTCTTTCTTTTTTCTCTTTAATTTCTAATACCTGTATTAGCATAGTAACCATAGAGTGAGTTTGCTGAATACTGTATGTTACCAGGGGGAGGCAAACACCTTAAAGCACCTCTTGATCACCCCCTTCCACTTCTGTCTTGACAAGGGTACTTTTGCCCTTAAGGAAGTGACAGGGTTGTGAAGCCTGATTTTGTGTGTGTGTGTGTGTGTGTGTGCCTTAAATTCCTACTTAGTTCTTAAGAAAATCAGAGCAGTTAGTTGTTTCCTAGAGTTAATACGTTTTTCTGAAAGTATATTTGTTAGGCAGGATATTGTCCCCAGGGTATTAGTGAGCACCTTCTTTACAATGTTCTATTCTAATTGTATATTGTTATATTCCTGAATTGACAGTTAAATATTTTGAAAAATCTAGTTTACATACCAGAGACAGTTTGTTAATCTGTAAAATACGAGTTGGAGTTTCTAAGTAAATTGTTAAAAAAGAGATATCATTTCCTCTAAAAATAAATAACAGGTAGGTGTTCTTTCCAGTAATATTTCCAGTTTCTTTTTGGTTAGTATTCATTTTTATTATTGAGCAAAATGGGCAGAAGTAGGTGGGCTAGTAATAAAGCTAGAAATTTGAAAAACTTTGGGTGTTTTGTTATTGTTATGTCATTTATGATACCTGAACCTCTTGACCTCTTAACATCATTATTATTATTTTGGTTTTGTTTTTCTTTTAAAGTTGTTTTTTTAGTCCTTAGTCATGAGTTGTATTTGCATTTAAAATATACATAGTTTTTATTGTTACTACAAGTGACAACGTATACAAGTTGGGAAATAAACTTAAATCTACCCCTAGGCTTACCTGCACCTGATTTTCTTGAAGGGCAAGTAGTGGCTTCTAGGCGAACTGAGAGAAGCTTTAAATGACTGTTGCCAGACCCTTGTGGTGGTGGTGGTGACAAGGGAAACAGGGCTGGGTGGACTCTTCTGGCCTTCCCTTTTTGAGTGGGTTTCATTTCTCAGCAGTGAGTGCGACTCTTATAGCTAGACCCAGGTTTCCGAAGACCGCCCTCCCCCCCATTGACCTTTATCCTGATTTTTGGCTTCCTATTAACTTTAGGTGAAAAGAGCTCTTTCCAGAACAGCTCTACAAGTGAAATCTTAGGTTTTCATGCTACATTTTTCCACAGCATCCTGGAGGGGCTTCCATACTCTCTCTGGTTCATCTTTGACCTCCTTGCAACCTCTTTTTTTCTCTCAGAGTTTTAGCCCCTTTGGGCCTGGATCCATTGTCTAATCTTTTATTTGTTTCCTGGCCAATACTCTTTACTCTGGCCCCCTTGCATTTCTGAGGCTTCTGCTCTGTAGAATACCACCTCTGACCAGTCCAGCTTGTGCCCTCTCTGCTCTTGGATACAGATTACCCCCGATTTCTGGTCTCTTGAAGTGGCCCTCAATGGCTCCACAGGGTCCTGTCTTGAGGCAGACCCTTTCTTTTTGCTTTCAGTGACCTTTTCAAACCCTCCCTTGTTTCTCTCTTTACATCTCTTTGTCTACATTCATCTACGATTAGACTTCACCTGGCTCTAGTGCTTTCCTGTACCTTTCTGCTGAGCTTCAGATATCTATGTTCTCTGCTGTCTGGACCTCTCCAGTTTGGGTGCCCCACTGGCCCAAACAGAATCCCTCATTCTGCCCTAAAGCTGTAGTTCCTGTGGGAGGCCTGTCTCCCTGGGTCTCTTTCTTTACATTCCTCCTCAGTGATGGTGTTTGTTTTGTCCCCTGGCAACTTCCCTGTGGAACTCGGAGTCCTTGCAGTTCTGACTCCTTGGCTTTCAAATATTTTTTAAAGCTATGCAACTCTTTGTTCAAATGAAATCTTTCTAGGAAGCCCAAAATAAATAAAACTAGAGTTCTCCTGGTGGAAGAGCTGTGAAGGACCTGTTCCACCAGGTAGGCCACCTTGGGCTATATAGCTTCCCCCCTGAGCTCTGTAAATGGAGTTCCCTGGAGTTGCTGTCTGGAGTGCCCTGAGGGCATTCTGCATGTTTGAAAACTGGTATCTATTCTGCACCCCACCTCTTTTCCATTGGTTCTCTTCAGAAATTTTCATTTTTACTGTGACTGATAAACATAAAATCAGTGCCAGCAATGAATCTTGCCAAAGCAAAGGAAAGCCACTTTGGAAAGTGAAACTAGGTATTAAAAAGAGCCAGCTCTGTTAAATGTTTCAAAAGTGCTAAAGGGTTCCTTTCAAAATTGATGTGTTTCTGTTGACTTTTTCTTTAATGCTGTATTTCTACATCATGAACATTTTATATCATTCATTTACTAGTATAGCAAGTGTATTTAACCCATAGTATAACCAAAATACTATGTATATTTTGGTGTGAAAAAATAGAAACCTTGTTCCAGTTGCCTTCTGCCGTTCTCCATCTTTCCTCTTTAGTCTGCCGAGCACACTGGGACCAGATAGATTTTTCTAAACAAACTTGATTTTGTCACATGAAAAAATCCCATTACTAGCAGGGTAAAGTCCAGACTTCTCAGGAAAACACAGACAATGCTGGAAGAGCTCCTCCCCAGTCACTGTACAGCTGATCTCCCTATAGCACATGCTGTCACTCCAGCCACGGCCAGGTCACACCCTTCTGTACGTCCTTTTCTGTGGGTGTGACCGCCTAGAGTGTCCTTCCACTCATGCAGTACTCCTGAAATGTCGATCTGGCATGTACCACGTTCATGCTTTTTGCCATATTTGATTACAATTATTTTAATATTTAAAAAATTAACATTTAAAAACTGGCCTTTAAATTTAAATTTTATAAAATATTATTACATTTTAAAAATAAAAATAATGATTACACAATGGAATACTACTCAGCTGTAAAAAAAGAATGAGCTCTTTCTCTTTGCAACAGTATGGATAGACCTGGACAGTATTATGCTAAGTGAAATAAGCCAGTCAGAGAAAGACAAGTGCCATATGA
>PVIA01000814.1:28504-353633 GCA_004024845.1 Tonatia bakeri
CAAGGGTGGGGGGTGGAAATAAGAGGGAGGTGGGGAGGACTGGGGGGGAGGGCTGGGATGGGGGTAAAAGGCAGAAAACTGTACTTGAACAACATTTAAAATAAAAAAAAAAGAAATAAAACCTGAATAAAAAAAAAAGAACACCTCTCCCCCCAAAAAAAAGAAAAAGAAAAAACTCATGGCATGGACAACAGTATGGTGATTGCTGGGGTTAGGGGTGTGGAGGGAAGTAGAGGAGAGTATAGGGAGGATAGATGGCGGTGGACGGAGACTTGACTTGCAGTGGTGAGCACATAATATGCTGTACAGAGGATGTGTTGTAGATTTGTGCACCTGAAACCTGTATAATTTTGTTAGCTATTGTCACCTCAATAAATTCAGTACAAAGGAAAAAATAATGAAATACAAGTAATAATAAATTTAATCAGTTTAGACAACGAATATTTTGACTCTGACACCAAAAGGAAAAGCAAAAATAAACAAATGGGACTACATCATGATAATGGCGTTGTGATTATATAGGAGAATGCTCTTGGGAGATGCAAGTTGAAGAGTTTTAAGATGAAGTACCATGATGTCTTTAACACTTTCAAGTGGCTTATAAAGTATGTATAGGGGTGGGCAAAAAGTTTCACAGTTATAAGTGAAAGTCTATTACATTATTATTTATTAATTGTATTATTTATTTGTATTACACTGTAAACCTACTTTTGCCCACCACTGTATATATGTATACATATGTATAGAAAGATAAAGCAAATAAGGAAAATTTTAATAATTTTTAAATATGGTGGAGAGTGTTGGGAATATTTAATTTTTTTATTGGGAATATTTTAAAAATCTGTTTGAAGTTTTGATAGTTTGATATGTTTTGAAGTTTTGCTGTGTTTTAGGTTCTAACCCCAGCTCACAATGGGTAACAAACATGAATACAGTCACAGACCAACTTGTTTGTTTTCCTTCTGGAAAGGTTTATTTCAGGCATAAGAAGCTAATTTTAGAATTTGTCTTTACTTCTTTTTATAACATTCAAGAAGATAGAGACTCTTAGAATTAAAAAAAAGTGGAAGGGCAAATTTATGACTTTTTTTTCCTTAATTTCTTTACCTTTTTCACCCAGTCCTGCAGTACCCCTGCCCTGTGACACCTGTCAGTCTGTGCTCTATCTGTGAGGTGGACCAGTTTGTTAGTGACATGTAGACTATTGCATTTCAGTGTTGTAGGAACACCAGCTAATTGAAGTTCTTAATGAGCCTTGTTTAAGCAATACTTGTGAATTTGCAGTTGGAAGTTTTATGTGTTAACTCTTCTTTTTTCCCCATTCCATCTTAATAATCTTACATAAATACTTTAAAATAGTCTTTGGTAGCTCCTAAATTTTCTTGTGCCCCACCAGTGGTATGGGCATTATACATAAAAGTAGTGCACTAAGGGAATCCTTGCCTGTCCTGTAAGACTTAGGTGTTCTGTGAAGTCTTCCTTCCTGGGAAGACTCCCCCAGGCCGGATTAACTACCCTTTGCCTTGGGTACTCACAGCATTCTACATATTCCACTCTTATAAATATTATAGTTGTAATGATTTGTTCAGTGTTGCTCATCTCTACCAGCCTGTGAGCTCAAGGTCAGAAACCCTGTTTTATTTCTCATCAGTACTTTGCAGATAACTTGGTGGAGAACAGACGGTACATAAATGAAGGCACAGAAGCATTACTGTAGCACCACCATGTATAACATTATTTCCTCTTGAAAATGTGTTCTAAATGAGAAATCGTTATGTTTAATCAGATCCTATCTTGCTACTCCCAGGCTTAAAGCCTACTAGTGGCTTTCCATAGTAATTAAAATAAAATCCAGACTCTTTATATAGCCTGTAATGCCCTTTGTGATTTGTTCCCTGCCCACCTCACTTTTCTGCCCCTTTTCCACAGTCCAGCCATACATTTTTTTCTGTCCCTCCAAGTCCACTAATTTATTATACCTACTTCCTTTCATCGTAGAGGGTTCAACTCAATGATGAAGCCTTCCCTACATAGCCTCACCTCCACTCCCCAGGCACTCCTTCCTCATTACTGTTTGGTTTTCTTCCTGGCACTTATCACTGTATGAAATTATCTTACTTTTAGTTCATTTTAATATTTTAATTTTCAAATTTTAATTTATTATAAAATACTTTGAAGCCTTGGAGAAGATTAAAATCTTCTCCAAGGATGCTTTTCCTTAATGATCCTTGTGTGAAAACAACAGTGCAGGAATGTATTATTCCTTGTGCTTACTGTTGTAAATTCCATGAAGACAGGAACTGGGTCTGTCTTTTAATCAGAAGTGGCATCCCTGGTACTGAAGACCGAGCATGGCAAATACACATATGTTAAATGGAGGTATGAATAAACAACCCTCATGAGTGAGAAATATTTTTTCTAACTCCAGAGGTTTTTGTACAGAGTTATAGTTTAGTTCTGAATGTTCAGAAATTTTTATTAGAAATCAGTATTTTGTCATATTTTGTTGCATGGAATGTCTATTTTGATTAATATTTTAGGTTGGCGAAATTCCTTTCCTCAAATCCATTTTCTTTATCATATTAATTTATAATATCACTTTTTCAAAGATAACTGCATACCTTTAGATCTTTGACAAATACATTTCCATTAGTAAAAAACGAGTTGAAGGGCATAGTCATTTGCTTTACTTTTCACAGTAGTAGTTAGAAAGAGGCAGTCAGCAGTCTGGTTCTGTGTGGGCTGGGAGTGGGACAACTTCACTTCCTTTGCCCTGGTGGGACTGATGATAGCCTGTTGTTCGTATGAACCCCAGGGTGAGCTTCAGAAAGAAATCCAGTGGATCCACCATTACTGAACCAGTTCTGTTACCATGGTGGTACCTCAGTGAGGACCTGGAGGTTCCTGAGACCAGGGGAGGCATCTACAGAGGTAGAAGAGGGTTGGATGGCTTAGGCTTTGCCTGCACAGTCTCCACCCTGCCCCATTCTGAGCCACTCCTGCTTGGAACTGCAGATGTTTTATAAATTTTGGAGCTGGGGGATAGGGAAACTCTGTAGTTTTTTATTGAACTGAATTTTAGCTGTGGAGAGCTTAGGAAATTTGGACTATTCGGTAATTCTAAAGTTCTTTGTTAGTTTAAAAAGAAAAATATATACAACTTTATTCAAAATATGATTAGCATGTAGCATTAACATGATATGTAATTGAACTTTAGTTGAGGATTTAATATATTTAGATCTTTTTTAAAAAGACTTTATTTATTTATTTTCAGAGAGAGGAGGAGAGAGGGAGAAAAAGAAGCATAGAAACATTGTTTGGTTGCCTATTGCCTTCCCCCAACCAGGTACCTGGCCCTCAACCCAGGCATGTGTCCTGACTAGGAATCTAACCAGCAACCTTTTGGTTTGCAGGGTGATGCTCAACCCACTGAGCTACACCTATATTCAGGTCTTTTAAACTTTGCTGACAACAGAGCAAACATTTAAGGGATTTTTGCATCTTGGTTTGAGAAGCAAGAGTAACTTTCAGCATTGTAGCAAGAAGGACAGTTGCTGTGTTTTTTAAAAAGGGTGGAATGAACCTCTCCATATCCCACCCATCCACCCATGCATGTTTCACTGAGTTCAAAACAAAGAATTTAGAGATAGTTAAGAAAGATGAGATTTCTTTTAATAGGCTTCACTTTTTATTCCATTGCTTTATTTTATCATAATCACAGATTTAGTACTCCTTTAAAATTTTTTTTAAACAGTGATACATGTACATAGTAAAATATTTTTTGAATAACGAAGAAGAGCGTACTCGTTTACTGAGACCTTCAGTCCCATAGTCTCTTCTGTAGACCATTGTTATTCCTAGTTTCTTTTGTATTTTTCTAGAAAAATTCTATTTGTATATAAACATAGATGGTATTTCTCTACCGACTTTTTTTTATCCTTGCTTGAGGACATGCTCGTTGATTTTAGAGAGAGAAGAAGGGAAAGAGAGAGGAACATCCATGTGGGAGAAAAACATCAATCAGTTGTCTTCTGCATGCACCCCCGTCCCGGGACTGAACCCACAATACAACCATGTGCTTTGACCAGGAATCGAACCTGTTACTTTTTAGTTTATGGAATGATGATCCAGTCAACTGAGCCACACTGGCCAGGGCTCCTCACCCACTCTAAAAAAAAATTAATTGGTATTGTCCTTTTCATTTAAAATATCTTGCATATATCCAAGTACAGATAGATCTGCCTCATTCTTTTAATGGTTGTCTAATACGGGGTCTGTGTGTGTGTGTGTGTGTGTGTGTGTGTGTGTACCCAAAATTTGTTCATTTGGTTCCCTGGTTCTCTGTTTGTATATGATCTGGGTTATTTTCAGTTTTTTTTTTTCATATTTTTTATTTTTTATGCTACAAACAGTATGATGGACTGAATTTACTTGGATTAAGATGAGCTTTCTAATACTTGAAGTGGTTTTTTTTTTTTTTTTGAGTTGGTGTATTTGTAAAGGTACATAATTCTACAACCACCTCCTGCCCCATAAATGCAAAAGAGAAAGGAACTGGGTGTAGTAGAGGAGTTGGAGGTGAAGTCATGCAGAGGCCTTCCACCCCGTCCCCACCCTTCTCCCCGTCCCATGTCACAGAAGAGGTGGCAGAGGCAGAGTCCCCAGCCAAGTCTTGGCATGCTGAAGCGTGTGAAGATGTCTGTACACTCCTGAGGTGTGACCACACCTTTCAAGTCCAAGGCCTGAGTGCATGCTGCTTGTTATATATTTAGATAATGTTTATTTACTTATTTAGTATTTTGGCTTTGAGAAACTTGCAGCAGCATGGATTGGCTAATAAATCATATCAATTTCTGGAAAACTTTCTGTATGTTTTCATTCATTGGCAGAAATACAGCTAAATTTAAAAAAGTAGTTGATTTTTATCTGAGCTACTTGGTAAGGAATTTTTAATGTGATACTCTGGTTTCAGTGCAGTATTTCTGAAGACACTGAATTGGAATCTTGAGGAATTCTGTAGTTGAACCCTACGGTGTTATGTATCTCGGTAGTCTAAGTTCTTAGTTATTGGCCTTCATTGGAAGAACTTCAGAACACTTCTCACAGGATTCATACCTCTATCGGTATCTCCCTTGTGTACTACCATTGCTTGTAAAATGCTTTCCTCAAAAAGTGTGTAATGATTGCCCTGGCTGGTGTGGCTCAGTGGATTGAACGCCAGCCTGTGGACTAAAAATTTGGCAGTTCAATTCCTAGTCAGGACATATGCCCGGGTTGCAGGCCAGGTCCCCAGTTGGGGGCGTGCAAGAGGCAACCTATCTGTTTTTCTCCTTCTCTCTCCCCCTCTTTCCCCCTCTCTCTAAAATAAACAAACATATAAAATCTTTTAAAATAATTTAAAAATGTGTAGTGATTTATGGTAGTATATTCTTGTGTGTGTGTGTGTGTGTGTGTGTGTGTGTGTGTGTGTGTGTAGGTATATTCCTAACCCATAACTTGTTCCTTGCTCAAAGGGTATGTACACTGGGTCCTCTACTGGGCTTTCCTGAGTCAAGTGTGTTTGCTCTGCAGTAGTTGTCTTTCTGCTCTTTATTTTGTGTTTTACTGAGTTTTGACCCACAAAAGCAGAAAAAAGGATGCAACTTGTCGAACTAGACTTGTGGCAAAGAAATTGTACACATTGTAAGTCAAAAGCAAGTTTTTAAAATTTTTGTTTTTTAGATTTTATTTTTAGAGAGAGGGGAAGGGAAGGAGAGAGGGAAAAAGACATCAGTGTGTGACTGCCTCTCGCGCGCCCTCACTGGCGACCCAGCCCACAACCCAGGTATGTGCCATGACTGGGAATCGAACCAGCGACCATTTGGTTCGCAGACCTGCGCTCATTCCACTGAGCCACACCAGCCAGGGCCAAGGCTTTATTTTTAATGGTGCTTCCATCTAAAGCTATTTTGGTGAGGTTCCTGCCAATTCTTCTATAAGAGTAGCAAAGGAAGCAGAGAACCAACTACAGATCTCTGGGCTGTTGTATCTGGAACTGTAGGCAGGCCCACAGGGATCCCAGGAACTGGAGTGAGCAGCAGTGAGAATACGAGGATGGAGGGGAAGCTGTTAACTTGTGGCCATGAGCTTGCAGCCTGGCAAGAAATGCAGTATATACTAAATGGGCCCAACTTTTTACTTCATATTATCTCTTCAGCTCCCCTATTTGCTCTTTAATTACCAAGGAAGGTTATTACTCTGAATGCTTATTATATGTGGGTCATTTGCTATTTCGATTAATGGTTCTTTGTTTTTGTGAATCTTCCCCTTTTCATACAGATTAACCTTAAACTTTTTTTAATTAATTTTTTAAAAAATAAGGTAGTTTTGGTGGAGTGGTGGGATAAGAGCGAGAAAATTGAGTTCAGGTTAGCCTACTGGAGAATTTTGGGGGTGTAGAATGGTTTAGAAGAAAAGAAATACCGTTTTATTACAGCTTATTACTTCCCTGTTTATATTTTTAATTTGTAGTTTGAGATGTAAATATTACCTTGCAATTTGTTTTTTGATGTAATGATCTATATAGTGTTAATGGTCAGAAAGTTATTTCTCTTTAGTTAGTTTTAAACTTTACATTTCCTCAAAAGTGATAAATTGCATTTGGGGATAGAACTCCTTGAGCTAAAGGACTGCACACACATCACTTTTGCAGCCATCCGTTAGAGTGACAATCTTAGCTCTTCAGAACATAGCTTAATACCTTGAATGAGCAGGGTTTCCAGGTGCTGACAATAGTTGTTATAGAGCTCCTATGCCAAAATTGATGTTTTTTTTCTCTCTTTTTGGTTCTTACCCAGTTTACCTTTCGTTTAGTATGATTCCTAACTACAGTATTTTCCAACCTTCTGTTAATCAGGAACCATGAACTGGCAGGGAGATGAGTAGAGCAAAGCTCAGCAGCATTACATCTGGGCTGGACGTAAGGGTTCTTTCAAGAGGAAAATTTAAGCTGTGTTTAAGACTCTCTGTCTTGCCCTGGCCAGGTTGCTCAGTTGGTTAGAGCATTGTTCCATGCACTATAGCATTGCAGGCTCTATCCCGAGTTAGGGCACATATATAGGTCATAGTTCGACAGTTTGAGCCCTGGTTGGGAACATTCAGGAGGCAAGCCGATTGATGTTTCTCTCACATTGAAGTCTCTCTGTCTGTCTGTCTGTCTGTCTCTCTCTCTCTCTCTGGAATTGGTGAATATACCCTCAGGTGAGGATTAAAAAAAATAAAAACTCTTGGTCTTGAGGAACTAAAACTATATTTTAGAAATACTTCCATCAACTGTTAAAATGCATGAAGGGGGGACAGCTTTATTTCTGGGCTTTATTAGTTGAAAAATGAAGGTAATGGGACTTCCATATTCTTTCTAGTTCTAAGATTACTAATTACTATCTAGGAAATTTACATATGATTTTCCCCTTAGAAATAGAGTTAATTAAGGTAATACTCTATCTCTAATTTGATCAAATAAAAACTGAGTTTATAGGTACTTCTATATTTCTAAACTGTTTAATATTTTTATAAAAGTATAAAAAATATAATCCTGGCATGTTATACATTAGTTTTCCCTATGCTGAATATTGCAGAATGTTAATTTACAATTATTATATTTTATTTGGCTAAAGCCATTATATTTTCACCTGGTAGGAGTTCTATAGAAATTTCTATTAATGTGAATTCCAGGAATGTTCAGTGACCAGTCCCTGACTTTTTAAGGATCAGTTAGGGGTTCAAAATAAATACCCGAATTTTCTTGGCATCCTCACTGTCATACTTTGGTCCAAACTGTCATCCAATCTCATTTAGATTATTGTAGTGGTCTTCTTACCGATATCTCCTCTGCTACCCTGCCCTCATCAGTCTGCCCTTGACACAGGGGAATCTTGTTAACAGATAAGTTAGATGATCATCAACTTATGTTGTTCTTCTGTTCAGACTCTGCTGCTACAGCTAAAGCCTTGATTGTATCCCACAAGGCTCCTGTGGCCTAGCCTCCCCACCTCTCAGCCTTCCTCCCTTACCTGCTCCGGCAACATAGGACTCTTGTCACATGCTGAGGTGCCTCCCTCCTTAGGGCCTTTGCACATGTTGTTCCCTCTGCCTGAAAGGCTCTTCCTGTAGATGTATGCATGACTAGCTCCTTCACTTCCTTGGGGTCTTTTCCCAAAAATCACCTCAGTGACCTGTGTGTCTAAAATTTAAACCCTCCTCCAACATTTAATAACCCTGCCCCTGCTTAATTATTTTTCTCATTAGCATTTATTATCTCACACCAGGTATTTTACTTATCAGTCTTGTATATTGTCTCTCTTCTCCACTAGGACTTATATTCCTTGAGGATGGGGATTTTTGTCTGTGCTGTTTACTGCTAAATCACCAGCACCTCGAACAGGGTCTGACCTATATAGTAGGTGCTCAGTGAAAACAAACAAAAAATGAATTAATGGATGAATAAATATTTATAGCATAGCTTCCTATCCTGGTCTGTGAATTATAGAAATCCTGAATTTGGTGGGCTCTTCACCAGTCAGTGTCTCATCAGGAAACTACTCCAGGTGCTTTAGGCAAAAGGGGATATAATTCCAGGAATTGGATAAAAAGGAAAGACTGGAGGAGCTAAGGGGGAAAATGGTATTACCCAGAGCCCCAACCCCCATTTTTCACTCTTGCTGCTGGAGTTCACTGCCATGACGGAGAAGCTTGTACTCCTGCCAGTGCTGCTACCAGAGCTTAATGGGAACACGACTAACAAAGGGTGTTTGGGGATGTAGATTTCAGGCCTGACCAATTAAGGAGAGTGTGGAAGGGTAGGTCTGGGGCAGATACCAACATAAACTATCCAGCAGAGGTGGTATTTATTCAGTTCATGTGTGGAGATAAACTTAGATGTAGGACAAACTAAAGTGAGTAGTTTAGGGTGTAATGCCAAATGAATATAGCACCGGGTAAGATCTTAGATTTCCAGTGAAACATTAGAAAGCCTAGTCACATCCATGTGTTCAACCACAAAACTGAACTCAGCTCTAGAAATGGAACGAGACAGGAAACATATCTTCACTGTGGCCATGATCTCTTTGTGTGATTAAGTGCTCATTTCCGTGACTTCAATAAATCTGTGTTTAGGCACAATTGTGCCCCAGATTAGATCTCTCTGTCACCTAAAGAATCATACCGGCCTCCCCTAACCTGATTATAAGTCATTGCTCAGAGCCCTGGTGTCATTTGCATGTCTAAGATGTGACAGGTTTGTGTTTGTGGCATCTCTATGGGCCACTTCCCTTTGCTACTCAAATCATGCCTTGCTCCCC
Source organism: Tonatia bakeri (assembly GCA_004024845.1). Lineage (NCBI taxonomy): Eukaryota > Metazoa > Chordata > Mammalia > Chiroptera > Phyllostomidae > Tonatia > Tonatia bakeri. The sequence goes on from PVIA01000814.1 coordinate 37,843, forward strand.
ATTCCCCCAAGATGCACTGCTAGGATCTTGGCTCCTTTTCTCCCTTTCCTCCTCTTCTCACTTTGTAAACAAGGGTACCAATGTCTAAATATACTTTCTTGCTAACTATATTCATGTTCAGGGTTCATCAATATTTATGATGTGAATCTGGCACTCGTAAACTTATTTTTTATTAGGGGTGGCAACATTTTTAATCTCTCAAGATGTAGTGGGAAAAACTAGTAAAAATGGTAGGAATTGGTAGGATATTCCCCTTGATCTTTTTCCCACCTCCCTAGGTCCAAGGATTTAGGTTGACAGTCTGTTTCTTAGATGTGAGGTCTATCATTGATAAACCAAGAAACTACCTCCTCCACCCGCACCGCCCCAAAAGAAAGACAAAATGAAATTCTATGCAGTGATTACATTTGCAGATTTAGAATTCTACCTTAATTTTTTAAAAATAAAATTCACATCCTATTTTTCTCAAAACCCGAAATTTTAAGGGATTTTATTGTTAAAAATCTTCACAGTAATATTTTTTTTATTGTTTTTCAAGTATAGTTTTCTGCCTTTTTCCCCCACCCCTCCTCACCACTCCAGCCCTCCCCACTTCCCTTCTGTGTTTCCACCCCCCTGCTCTGCCCTTCCCACCCCGTTATTGTCCATGTGTCCTTTATACTTGTGCCTGCACCCTTCACCATTTTCCCCTGAAATTCCCTCTCCTCTCCTCTCTGGTCACTGTCAGCCTGTTCTCAATTTCAGTGTCTTTGGTTATATTTTGCTTGTTTGTTTTGTTGATTAGGTTCCTGTTAAAGGTGAGATCATAATGGTATTTGTCTTTTACTGCCTGGCTTATTTCACTTAGCATAATGCTTTCCAGGTCCATCCATACTGTTGCAAAGGGTAGGAGCTCCTTCTTTCTTTCTGCTGCATAGAATTCCATTGTGTAAATGTACCAGTTTTTTGATCCAGTCATTTACTGATGGGCACCTAGGTTGCTTCCAACACTTGGCTATTGTAAATTGTGCTGCTATGAACATTGGGGTGAATAAGTTCTTTTGGATTTGGTGTTTCAGGGTTCTTAAGATATAATCCTAGCAGTGGAATTGCCAGGTCAAAAGGCAGATCCATTTTTAATTTTCTAAGGAAATTCCATTCTATTTTCCACAGTGGCTGCTGCACCAGTCTGCATTCCCACCAACAGTGCACTAGGGTTCCCTTTTCTCTCCATCCTCTCCAACACTTGTTGATTTGTTTATGATGGCCATTCTGACTGGTGTGAGGTGGTATCTCATTGTGGTTTTCATTTGCATCTCTCTGATGGCTAGTGATACTGAGAATGTTTTCAGTGATACTGGGCATCTCCAAGGAGGACCCTCTGTATGTCCTCCTTGGAGAAGTATCTGTTCAAGTCCTTTGCTCATTTTTTAATTGGGTTGCTTTTCTTCTTAGAGTGGAGTTTTGTGAGTTCTTTATATATTTTGGAGATTAAACCCTTGTCTGAGGTATCATTGGCAAATATGTTTTCCCATATGGTTGGTTCTCTTTTTGTTTTATTTTGATGACATCCCATTTGTTTATTCTTTCCTTTATGTCCCTTGCTCTAGGGGACATATCAATGAAAATACTGCTGTGTGAAATATCTGAGATTTTCCTGCTTATGTTTTCCTCTAGGACTATTATGGTGTCATGACTTACATTTAAATATTTATCCACTTTTAATTTATTTTTGTGTATGGTGTAAGTTGGTGCTCAAGTTTCATTTTTTTTGCATGTAGCTGTCCAGCTCTCCCAACACCATTTGTTGAAGAGGCTATTTTTACTCCATTTTATGCTGCTGCCCCCTTTGTTGAAAATTAATTGACTGTAGAGACTTCAGTTTATTTCTGGGCTCGCTCTTCTGTTCCATTGGTCTATCTGCCTGTTTTTATGCCAGTACCAGGCTGTTTTGACTACAGTGGCCTTGTAATACGGTTTGATATCAATATATCATGTTTTTGATGAACTAAACAGTTTATGTTCAATTACCAGCTTATTTAATTCATCAGATAGTTTCAGATTTCTGTAATTTAAGGCTTTATTTAAGGATGTCCTGTGCTACTGGTAAACATAAATAAATGGATTTTCATGTGCTGGTTTGGATTCATCTTACTATGTTTGTGGATTCACTTGTAGGGATATAATTAGTTTTTAAAAATTGAACCTAGCTGCAATTCCTTAATTTCCTAATAGGTTTTAAAAAATTATTTTCTTCAAGCCAAACAAACTAAAATAAGCTACTGTTATTTTTGTTTTCCTATAGCAAAAGGTATTTCTACAGCAAAAAAGGTAACAACTGCCATAGCAGTTTAGATTCTTCTGTTCTTCATGCCACCTGATAATTGAAGGCTTAATATTTGCATTTTCACCACTGAAAGCCATACCATTTTATTTAATGCTATAAAGAAGGACTACATGAGAGGAGGGATTGTATTGGGCAGGAATGCTGGCCTCTGGTGTATTTGGACTTTGTCTTCTATAAGTCCCTTTTTTAATTTGAAGTGCTGCTTTGAAGAGAAATGTCACCTCATCAAAATTGTAGGAGAAAAATGTTCTGTTTGAATTTAAGCAAAAAGAAACGTGTATTTTCTTCTGTATGTTTCCACTTTTCCCCTTTTCAGTGACTTTATTCCTCTCCTGAAGTTGCTCTGTTTTTGAGCTGTGGTTATTGGAGATGATAATGGAAAGGTGCTGGGGCTGCAAGGCTGTGACACAGAGCAGGTGGGAAGACAGTCCTGTTTTCCTGCGCCCTCCCATGCTCCAGGGAGCTGAGGGTTTATTAAAACACCTTCACAAATTATCAGCTCATTTAAATGAAATCTCCAAATGGCAACAGAGTACACCTGAACTAGGAAAATATCTGTGACTCGGAGATACTTATTTGCTTTTAACATCTTAGAGTCATTTACTTTTACTTATTTAACTCTTTATTATTGGAAATTTTAAACATACTGAAATGAAGAAAAACTAATATAGTGTATCACTACTTGCCAATCACCCAGCATTACCATTTTGCTATTTTAGAGGCATTTTCTAATGAATTTAGGCATAAAAGACTTGTATTTTATATTTCCTCCTCCAGGCATTTATGTTTTTAAGCAGATTTTTCTCCTAATTTACTTTGGTAAATTTAGGTATGTACTAGGAACTCCCAAGACTAGTAGCAGAGAAGCAATAACTAAACTTGATCTTTCACTAGAAAGCCACTGAGTGTAAAATGAACAGCTTGCTCCTAAGCCATGTTTTACAAATAGGTTGAGTTATATATAGAATATTACTGTTAGGCTCAACTTAGCCAACAGGGAACCTCTACTTTCACTTACTGTGTGGAAAAATCTGCATTACAAAACTCTGGTGGAAACCTAGAATCAGATTGGGAGTATTTTCTTTTGTCCCTTCTCTTTTTCATTTCTCCATTTGTGTTTCATCTTTCTGCCATTCATTCTACAAGTATTTATTGACACTGCCTATACATCCTAAAGAAGACAGAAGCTTATATTGTGGTAAAGTAGGGAGATAATGAACCAGTATGGAAATAAGTAAAATCTAGTATTTGTGATAAGTATGTGGCAGGTAGACTGAATGATATGTTAGGGAGTAAGATGGAGACATGCTCAGTAGGGTGAGTAGAAAAAAGTCTTTATGTGCTGGTGGATTTAGACTAAGATGTGAAGGGTGAGAGGCAGCTGTGTTAAGAGCATTTTGGGCAAGGCAACAGCACTTGCAAAGACCCTGCAGCAGGAGATAGTCTGTGGCGAATTAGGAACCTGTAGACCAGGGGTGTCAAACTTGTTTTCACTGGGGGCCACATCAGCCACATAGTTGCCTTCAAAGGGCCAAATATAGTTTCGACTCCTTAACAATTAAGGAGTAGTTACATTTATACAGGCCTAGAATTATTTTGGCCCTTTGAAGGCAGCTGGGAGGCTGATGTGGCCCCCTGTGAAAATGAGTTCGATGCCCCTGCTATAGAGGGAGTGTGAATGGAAGGAAGAAGGAGTGGTAAGTATTGACCAGATCTTGTAGGACCTTGTAGATCATGGTAAGGAGTTTGGTGTTTATTATTTAGGAAGCTATGGAAAGGCTTTATGTAGAATTATGACAGGGTCTGCTTTGCCTTTTAAAAAGATATTTATCTGCTGTATGGAGAATGGATTTCCAAGCGTAAAAGGGGAGGCAGTTTGGAGGCCACTGAGATGGTCCAGGTGGATTGGATTAGGATGATGGCACTGAAAATGGAGAGGAGTTGATTTGAAGATATATGGTGTCAGCGGACTGAACAGAATTTGCTAATGGACAGGGTGAAGGTGAGGGAGCTATCAATGATGGTTCTAAGTTTTTGGCTTGGTTGGTTGTGTAGTACTGAGATGGGGAAGCCTGGGGATAGTTGGGTTTGAAGCAAATTAGAGTCAGTTTTGGTGGCCTGTGCAACATTAAAGTGGAGATTCCAAATGAGTAGTTGGACATAATGTATCTGGATCTCAGGGAGGAAGCCTCATAAAATTGATGTATTATAGCCATGAATTAACAAGACATCAACTAGGAAGAGAATGTGGAATATGCAGATAGGAAAAAAAGAAGAGAATTTAGCACCCCCCAATTCTGAGGAATTCCAAGATTAAGAGTTTGTGTTATTAGAGGAGCCAGCAAAGGACACCTAGAAGGATTGGCTGAGGGGAAGAAGAAAAACCAGTAGAATAGTGTCACAGTAGCTGAGAGGAGAAAATGCTTTGGGGCTGGAGGGCCTGTAAGATCTGAGAGAGAACCATTGGATTTGGTGATTGGAATGTTATTGGTGATCTGGACAAGGGCAATGTCAGTGTTTTGGGATAAACTGTAGCCAGATTGGGGAGCAAGTGGGGAAATGGCATATGTAGATCAGTGTCTGAGATACAACTTCCTACTGTGAAGGGAGAGCAGAGAAATGGGTAAGTTCTTCGAGGTTATAAGGGGGTCACGAGAAGTTTTCTTTTTTTCAGATTGGCAGCATTAGAGCATGTTTGTATGTTGTTTTGATGGGGTGCAGTACAGGAAGAATACCTGAAGGCCCTTTGTTATTGAGTAGGTGAAAGAAGTGAATCCAGAGCATGGGGGAGGGAGGTGTGGGTTTCCTTTGAGGATAGAAGCAGATGCTAGCAGGTGAAAATAAAGGAAGTTCTTGGCAGCCTCACATTGCTCTGCATAACTTTTTTCTCTCCTAGTTCTTGTAGTCTTTAATTTTCTGAATATTCATAGATATCCAATTTGTATTACATAAAGAAGCAGAAGTTTATTACTACTTACTGTGCATTGAAATGCATTTTCTTTTTTTAAGGAGAGAAGGAAAGGGGTTTAGAAATAGCCCAAGATGTATATAGATGTTTATAGGAAGTCACGATCATTTTGTAATGTTATTACTTTGGAAGATTGCTAATATTTTTTGAAAAGTGAAAAAGGTAAACTGCAGGAGAAGGAAAGAGACATGGGATGCTTTATTTCGTGAGGCTCTCTCAGTATGAGTGCTGGCATTTCTCTAAGTTGCTGCAACTCATGTTGCAGTCCTGCCATTCTGTTATTTGAGGAAGGTTTTCTTCGTTGAGTGTGTAGGACTGAGTTGAAGGGACATGGGAGAGTACTTACGATCAGCTTAGGCTGTAAGGCCCCCAAGAGGACAGGGTCACCACTTTATCCCCAGAGCATGGAACAACGTCTGGCAGATAATAGGCACTTAATAAATACCTGTTACATGAGTAAGCATCATTGTGTCAGTGGGTCTGGAAAGTAAAGTGACTGCAGCATCCTGAAAATGAAACTTCCTTCTTTTATCCTGAAATCAAATTCTTACATAAAACAGTGTCATATGGTAGAAAGAACAGGGCTGAAACACTCATCAGCCCTGAATGACCCCCCCTGAGTCCCGAGTGGCAAGGGCATTCTCCCACCTGATTCAGGTGACCTTAACTAGGTCTTCAGATACAAAGGATTTCTGATCAGAAACAGAACCAATGGCAGAGACGGGCCCTTTTAGGTCTGGTCTTATGGCAGAGACATGCTCCTTTGCATCAGGCTGAAACACTCATCAGTCTTGAATGACCCTTTCTGAGTCCTGAGTGGCAAAGGTATTCTCTCTCCAACCGGTTACAGGTGACCTTAACTAGGTCTTCAGATACGGAGGATTTCTGATCAGAGACAGAACCAAATTGAAACCACATTCCCATAAAACCAGAAAATGAGTAGTTGTGGTTTCCTTTCCTCCAGGTTTAAAACTTTCACAACTTTTATACATACTTTTATCCATCCAGATTTAACCATAATTCACTTTTAATCTCTGTTCCTTTCCAACACTGGGAAGGACTACACTTAAACTCAGTATCTGGCAGCCAAAAGTCCCTAGCACTATAGGCATCTTCCACTGAAAGCCCCTAGATTCGCAAGGACATCCTGCAGCTTTCTGAAGCTTAGACCTTGCAAACACCCTATAAATCAAATGGTCACTCTTGGACCCCAGTTCATGACCTTCAGAACCAGAGCCATCCCCATCAGAACCAGTTGCACAGAGAACCTGACTGGTGCAGTGCCCACACCACCACAACACTCAGCCCATAATCTGAAGAGAACCCTTAGCCCACCACCTTGCCCAGTTCCAAGATGGCGGAACTCTCAGGTGATCCATTGTCCAAGATGGCAGTGTCCATGCACGCTGGGTCATCCAAGGTGGCGCGCTTGACCGGCCCTCCATGGTGGGGCACTCACGTGGCTCATCCTCCATTTTATCCAAAATGACGGCGTACCACATGGCTTGGTGTCTGATCCCCAACATACAGGCAGGCTCAGCTTACAGAGCTTAGGGGTTCCCTTCCTCCCCAAACCTGAGTACAGGTTCCCTTAGTGCCACCTGGGCTCACCAAAACTGTAAGTGAGCAGACAGGGGCAGCCTGGAAGCAGCATACTAACCAAAGCATTGTCCACAACTTCATTATTCCAAAACAGTGCTCAGAAACAAGTTTTCAACCACACCATTTTACTTCTCTGCTCTGTTCCCTGATCCATTTCCTTTTCACCTTTCCAGGCGTGATTAGGCGGTCAGTGCCCTCAGGAGGAGTGCAGATTAATTCTCAGAGACTGGGAAAATCCTGAAGTCTCACTCTCCCACTCCTGAGGGGGTCGGTCTGCTATGGGCTATTTTCGTCCCATCTGGGTTGAAAACTGTAACAGAACAGACCCGTGGTGGGAAACAAAATACTATTACCGAATGGACCCCCCCTTTTCTTGGGGTGTCCCCATACTAGGTTCACTTTGCCCGCTGCCAGGGAATTATAGTTCTCAAAGTCAGAGATTGGTGAAAAGGAAAGGAATTACTTATTCAAAAGTTATACCCGCTTAAGAGTAATGGCTTAATGTCTTCATTAAAATCCCAAGTCCCTTAGAATACCCACAAACACACACAGTCCTTCCTTCCTCCCTCCTGCCCTAGTCCAGGGGTACCGTATCTCAGGAAAAGAAATAGAAGTCCGTGGCTCTGGTAGGTCCTGGTTCTTCCCAGTAATCCATGCTTGGCTGGCTGGCTGGCAGGCTTCCCTTGGTTCCCAGCACCATCAGCTGTGTTGCTGCCTTGATCTCCAGTTTTTAGTTCAAACCCACGTGACACCTTCTCCTGGGCCACCAACAAGAGTTCTTCCACCCCTTTTCTTCCCTGCAAAGTCTCCTGCTTTCTAAGCCACATGACAAAAGGCAGCATTCAAAGCCACGTGGTCCTCCCTGCATGGCTGCTGCACCTGGGTTTAATTCCCAGCATCAGTTTTCCTTTGCAAGCCATTTCCAACTTCTCCCACAATTGGCTACACCTGCCAGCAGTCCCAGCTTTTTCCAGCTTTTCTGGGGTGCCACAGTAAGTCCCGGCAGGCGTGGCCCCCGTGCCATGGAGCCAGTCATCATCAAGCTCTAACGCAGGTGCACTGTAACCAGGGGGAGTTGCCTCCAGTTAGTTGTGGGTCGAAGTCACTCCCATCTCCCTGGCTCAAAGCATGGCTACAACTATTTAACATATTCATGAAACCAGTTAAAAATTATAGATATATTAAATGATCATGTCTGAGGTTAGTTGCAAAACAGTTGCTATGCAAAACAGCTCTCAATGGCCCTGCTCCATGTGTCCCATCCCTCCTTTCAGACTTGGGGTGAGGACATCCTATATATATATTTCTTTTAAAGTATATTTTATTAAGTATGCTATTATAGTTTTCCCAATTTCCCCCCTTAATCCCCCCTCCACTCCTCCAGCATTACCCCCCTTAGTTCATGTGCATGGGTTGTACATATAAGTTCTTTGAGCTCTCTGTTTCCTATACCATTTTTGACCTCTCCCTATCTATTTGATGCCTACCAGTTATGCTCCTGTACCTTTCCCTGCCATTTCTCCCTTCCCTCTACCCGCTGAAAACCCTCCATGTGATGTCCATTTCTCTGATTCTGTTCCTGTTCTAGTTGTTTGCTTAGTTTTTGTTTTTGTTGTTTTTCCTTTTTTTAGGTTCATTTGTTGATAGTTGTGAGTTTGTTATCATTTTACTGTACCTGTTTTTTATCTTCTTTTTCTTAGATAAGTCCCTTTAACATTTCATATAGTAAGGGCTTGGTGATGATGAACTCCTTTAACTTGACCTTATTTAAGAAGCACTTTATCTGATCTTCCATCTAAATGAGAGCTTTGCTGGATAGAGCAATCTCGGATGCAGGTCCTTGCCTTTCATGGCTTGGAATACTTCTTTGCAGCCTCTTCTTGCCTGCGAGGTTCCTCTTGAGAAATCAGCTGACGGTCTGTGGGAACTCCTTTGTAGGTAACTCTCCTTTCCTCTTACTGCTTTTAAGATTCTTTCTCTGTCTCTAATTTTGGGTAACTTAATGATGATGTGCCTTGGTGTGTTTGTCTTTGGGTCCAACTTCTTTGGGACTCTGGGCTTTCTGGACTTCCTGGAAGTCTATTTCCTTCGCTAGATTGGGGAAGTTTCCCTTCATTATTTGTTCAAATAAGTTTTCCATTTCTTGCTGTTCTTGGAACATTTCCAGTTGTCTAAGAGGTTCAAAAGTCTCTCTTCATTTTTTTTGAATTCTTGTTTCTTCATTCTGTTCCGGTTGGATGTTTATTTCTTCCTTTTGTTCCAAATTGTTGATTTGAGTCCTGGTTTCCTTCCCGTCACTGTTGGTTCCCTGAATATTTTGCTTTATTTCATTTTGGATATCTTTCATTTGTTCTTTCATTTTGTGACCAAACTCAATCAGTTCTATGAGCATTTTGATTATGAGGTCTTTAAATTGTCCATCAGATAGGTTGACTATCTCCGCCTTGTTTAGCTCTTCTTCTGAAGTTTTGTTCTGTTCTTTCATTTGGGCCCTATTTCTTTTTTCAGGGTCCCTGTTAAGTTGTAATTTCTAAGGGGGTGGGGCCTTAGGTATTCACCAGGGCTGGGCAGCCGTCCTTACTGTGCTAGGGTGCTGCTTGTGTGGGAGGGGCCAGAGAGGGAACAGTGCAGCTCTTCTGCTGGGCTCTAGCCTCACCTTTCAACGAATTTTCGAACTCTCATGTGAGGCTGGGGCAACCACAGTGCACTCTGAGTCTCAGTTTCCCCTTAAGTCAGCCTGTCGCCTCACCGCAGCCCGCCCCACCCCCATGGTTGCTGCCCGGCCAGGGCTTCTCAACCAGCCCTGCGCTGGAGGTCCACTGCCTTCCTCTGGTTTCTCCCGATCCACAGCCTTACCTGTCTGGTTGTTCTGTTTGACTGTTTCTTTAATTCCATGGTTGTCAGAGTTCCATGCAGTTTGATTTTTCTGGCATTTCTCGTTGTTTATTGGTTTCAGATTCGTTGTTATCCTCCTTTTGGTTGTGCGAGGAAGCGAAGGCTTTCTACCTACGCCTCCATCTTGGCTGGAACCCCTGACATCTGTATTTTTAATATTTTCTGGACACCCTGAGTTCTGGACCCCATTACAGCTCCTTCTTTTAAGGGGGCCCTGGCTGCACCCTGTTACACAACCACTTTGGGAAAGCTGGACATTGTTTTAATAGTCAGATATATCCTTATCCTGACCTTAGCTAGATTGACATGTCTGTGGCCTGAGGCTGGCATTGTGATGATCAGGGCTGTGATTCTGTGATTCTAAGGTTACTAGAGCTGGGGTGGGTGAGGGTGGGGATGGGGCTTGGTGTTGGATATTAAACAAATTGCTTCTGCCTTAGGAGTGTAAACTTAAAGTTTTAATACTTTTTTCCCTTTGTCCTTTAATTTATTAACGACTCTGTTAGAAAGCCCATACTTTCCTCCCTCCCTCCCTCCCTCCCTCCCTTTCTTTCTCTTTCTTTTTCCTCCCTCCCTCCCTTCTCTCCTTCCCCCCTTCTTCCCTCCCTCCCTTCCTCCCTCCCTCCCTCTCTCTCCTTTCTTTTCTTTTTTCTTTCTTTCTTTCTTTTTCTTTCCTCGTCCTTTCTTTCTCTCTCTTTCTTCCTTTCTTCCTCCTTCCTCCCTCCCTCCCTCCCTCCCTCCCTTCTTTCCTTCCTTATAGCTAACAGTAGGGTGCCAAAAAGACAGCAAAGTAAAAGGATAAAAAATATATATATATTGTTTGTGGTGAAATAAGTCTTCCCCAGTGCATACCTTGCCATTTGAGGCAGAACATGGGAAAACATGCAATTGGAGGCTTACTTTTATCTTTTATTTTTAAAAGAGCTTTATTTAGATATGGTTTACATATCATAAAGGTCACCTACTCAAAGTATACAATTCAGTGGTTTCTGTATATTTACAGAATTGTACAATTATCATCATAATCGTAGAGAACATTTTTATCACCGCAAAAAGAGATTTTGTAGCTATTAGCAGTTATTCCCCATTCCTGTGCCTTCTTAGGCTGAGGCAGCCACAAATCCATTTTTCTGTCCCTCTAGATTGCCTATTCTGGACATTTTGTGTAAAGGATATATGTGATTTTTTTGTGATTTGCTTCTTTAACTTAGTATAAAGTTTCTTAGGTTTATCCATGTTGTAGCATGTATCAGTATTTCTTTTTACTGCTAGATAATATTCTACTGTATGGATATATCACATTTTATTCATTCATTATTTGCTGGACATGTGGGTTGTTTCCATGTTTTAGCTATTATAAATAATTCTGTTATGTTTTTATTGTATTTTTTTTTAAGATTTTATTTATTTATTTTTAGAGAGGGAAGTGAGAGAGAGAAACATCAATGTGTGGTTGCTGGGGGACATGGCCTGCAACCTAGGCATGTGCCCTGACTGGGAATCAAACCTGCAATGCCTGGTTCGCATCCCGCGCTCAATCCACTGAGCTACGCCAGCCAGGGCTTTATTGTATTTTTTTTTTTACATTACCTTTTAGTCCCGTTGTCACTGCACTGCTGTCCATGCATCCTTTATTCTTTTTTTTTTTTTTTTAAGATTTTTAATTTATTTTTAGAGAGGGAAGGGAGGGAGACAGAGAGAGAAAAACATCAATGTGCGGTTGCTGGGGGCCATGGCCTGCAACCCAGGCATGTGCCCTGACTGGGAATCGAACCTGCGATGCTTTGGTTCGCAGCCCGTGCTCAATCCACTGAGCTACGCCAACCAGGGCGCATCCTTTATTCTTTGTTCAGTCCTTCCACCCCCAGTCTCCCTAATGCTGTTATGGTCATGTACACGTGTTTGTGTGTAATATTTTCATTTCTCTTGTCCGCACATACTTAGGAGTATAATTGTGGGGTCATGTGGTAATTTTACATTTAACTCTTTGAAAAAACTACCCAACTGTTTTCTAAAGTGGTTGCACCCTTTTACATTCCCACCAGCGATATGTGAGGCTTTTAGTTTGTCCACATTTTCTTCTTTTTTTATTTTTCAATTATAGTTGACATTCAGTATCATTTTATTCGTTTCAGATCAATTTGTCCACATTTTGCCAAAACTTCTTATTCAGTCTCTTGTTATAGCCATTCTTGTGGCATTGAGGAAATAGAAATTAAAACACAGTGGGAATCATCCTCATTATATTCTAAAACAAAATGTACAAAACAAAATAAATAAATCTTTAAAGTGAGATTCCATTACAAATTCATCACATATGCAAATATTTATAGGAAGTAAGTATGTGGAGGTCTATTATTTTTATATGATTCAGAGGTAATTTTGGCTTTTTAAATGAGTTGTCGAGGTGAAGTTGCTTTATGCTCTCATTTTAGGGGTCCTACAGCTTCCTGATTTTTCTCCACTGTACTGAAATTTATGCTAGATGTGTCCTCATTCACTTACTCCATCAACTCTCATTAAGGGCCTGTCCCTTCTCAAAAGTCCCATCCTGAGAGAGCCTAGGACACTCCTGTGTCTTAGAGATGAAGCCATCTGATTCTGCAATGTGGGGATAAAGAGCGTTATAAAAATAGCTATAAAATTATAAGGTAGACTAGATGTGCTCTTGTTCCCCAGAGCTTTTTGCAAAGGAATTTCTGTCACCAGTGACAGCTCTCAGACATATTCCTTAGTTATTGTTAGCCAGTTAGCCGGTGGTTTTAAAAACTTTCTACTAAGTGATCTGTCTTATTTCCTGAATTGGGGCTTTAGAATGTATAGTAAAATGTCTAAGAGAAAATAATAGAAGATGAGGAAATCCATTTTTGGAAAAGCTTTACATGTAAAGATTTTGTTTCTGAATTGTGGCCTTGATATGATGCAGGAAGAACTTATAGTTTGGATTTGGCTGTCACTTACTAGTTGTGTAACCTTGGGCAAGTTAAGTAACTCCTTCAACCCTCATTTCCTGACCTTTAAAATGGGAATATTTCTGCCCTGGCTGGTGTGGCTCAGTGGATTGAGCATGGGCCTACGAACCAAAAGGTTGCCAGTTTGATTCCCCTTCAGGGTACATACCTGGGTTGTGAGCCAGGTCACCAGTTTGGGGTGTGTGAGAGGCACCAGTTGATGCCCATTGATGTTTCTCTCGCACATTGGTGTTTCTCTCCCTCTTTCTCCCTCCCTTCTCCCCTCTCTAAAAATAAAAATAAATAAATCTTTAAAGTGTGGTGGAATGGATGGTTATTCATTGTCAGAGTGCCTGACATAAAGAGCTTCCAAGTGTCACTTCTCTTCCTACCTGACCTCAAGACCTGAAAAAAAAATCTTCATAAATTAGCCATATTCCTCCTAGGAGTAGTTAAAGCTACTAATTAACTGATTATTATGAGAGCATTTTGGTAAAAGAAAAAAGTAAACATAGTAATATACTTAGTTATAATCATTTCCTAGAATGTGATGAAATTGATGCAATTTTAAATCATTCTTAATTTATATGAGTAACTTGTAATTTGCTAATTCTAGATTCTTCTGTTACTTCAAGGTATAAGTAATAAAAAATTCTTCAGAAGATTTTTTAGGAGTCCTCATTATATTCTAAAACAAAATGTACTTCTTTGCAACAGTAATTTGTAAGAATGTTTCTGATAAAAGGCAGAAGGAAATCATCATAAATTCAACATTTTATTTTCTGTCCTTTTATTGAAAATCAATTAATATAGATTAAAGACCCGAGAAAACTGCTCTTGGCTTCCTACCTCTAGATTTCCTCTCTATTTAATGTGTACAAAGTGACTCTTGTACTGAGTGGCAGAAAGTGTTAATTCCCTCCTCCCTTTTTTCTTACCTCCTTTTCTTCACTCTCTGTTCATTTCTCCTTGGGTTTTTCTGGTATGTAGCTACCTGCACTGTGCCAGTTAGCTTCTGAAGCTCCAGCTCAGTTTGTCTTACATGCTGTCTGACAGCACCCTGGTTTTCAGCTGCTTCTGGGACTTTTCACCTGGGCGTCACCACTCTTAACCCCAGAATCTATGTAAGTCACCTGTCTTTCACACATCCTCCAATCCCAAAACTCAATTCTTCTGTACTACTGTTTGATAGAATTTGGAGTCATTTCTGATTTTTCTGTTACTTCCTGCTTTGCAGTGTCTCTTAGGTACCGTCTTTCCTCACCATTCTGATGGCTGCTTCTCTACCTTTCAACCGAGCCTTCAGCCTTTCGTCCCTGGGCTAGTCCAGCACCTTCCTGCTGGTTTGCCTGTAGTCCTGATTATCTTATAACTGTGTATGTCAGCTGACAAATTTTAAAATGTTATACTTCTCAAATCCTTCTTGTTTGTTGTTTTTTGTGTACTATGTAACTTTTGCATGTTATACATAGTCTTCCATGTGGCCTTGTTACCCTGTACACGAGCAGATTGGTCTCTCCTGTCACCTTACATGCAAGCATTCCCCGCTGCATACACACATACAGCTGATGCCAGCCTTATTGCCTTTTCCTTGCTGCTTGCCTTTCATGAAATGTCTTCCACTCTTTCCTCTACCTTGTCAGAGTTCTGTCCATCCTTCAGGATGAAGTTTATGGTTTGTTTTTGGTGAAGCTCTTTGCAGCTATCTTGACTCACAGTTAATGTTCCCTTCTCTGCCTTCCTTTCAAAAATTCCTGCACTGTCTCTGTTCCAAAACCCTTCAGGGTGAGACTGAGCTCTGCATCCCACTGAGCCATCCCTAGGGCAGTGCCAGAAGCAAAGGATGTGCTCACTAGTGGCTGGAGATAAATCAGAAGAATGACAAGAAAACATTGTGAACTTGTGGGTTTCCAATTGTGTTGATAAATATCCCAATGTAGTTCTAAAGATATAAAATAGATGTTTATAAGGTTTGTGGTCTTTCCCTAGGGTGGTTTTATCTTTTACCTGGTGTTGCTTGGGAAGCTCTGAGCAAATCACCTTACTTAAACATCTTGTTTTATAAGTTAGGTTCTAGATATAGATAGGCTCCTTTGTTGCTTTCTCAGATTGCTCCTGTAAAACAAATACTATGCTATAAATAAAATGTCATTAGACAGACATACCATATTTTTGGTTGTACTAATTTAGTGAATGTCATCTTACTTTGAAACATGGCTCCACTTGTCCTCTTGTGCATTTTCCCACCTACAGTATGCAAAGAAAATTTCCTGTGTAATTTCCTTTCCCAAAGCATCTCTGGAGTGGAAAGGGCTTCCCACCTTGACAAAGGGTTAAATCAGGACCCAGGAACTACTACTTGCCCCTGGCTGGGCAGCAGTGTCCAGTCACTGCCCAGCTGCTCAATCTTGATACCTGTCTCCCTTTGCACCTCCCTGGGCTAGGCCAGTATGGGCTGGCTATACTCCTGCATGCCAGGGTGTAGAAGCAACTAAGCTAGACTACTATATGTGCCTTGTTTGGTGAGAAAGAGTTTCTTCATTGTTTGAGTTCAAAGGTTTCTTTTGTCCCTCTCCTCTTGTACTTAAGACAATCTAATATCTTGTTACTTGCTTTTGTCTCCATTCCTACTAGTTTGAGGAAAGGGTAATGTTTTATCTTTGTAGCTGCTATATAGGAAAGCACAGTATAGGAACCAAGTAAATATTTGTTGAATGTGTAAGTGGCTCATGTATTTGAAAGCCAAACTTTTCTTCCCTATAGTCTCTCAAATTCTCAGCAGATTAACAACTTTATTGTTCAAAACCAGGGGTTCTTAAGGTTTTTGGTCTATAGGTGCCCCTTTGGTAAACTAGTGAAGCTGGTGGACCTCTTTTCAGACTAATAATGGTTTTAAATAAATACAATACATAAGGTTAAAAAAGGAATCAATTATATATATGTGGTATCATTTGTAATGTGGACTTCTTTTCAGTTTAATGGTTTTAAATAATGGTTTTAAATACATAAGGTTAAAAAAGGAATCAATTACATATATGTGGTATCATCTGTAATGTGATACGAAAATATGTGTTCTTTGGTGACAGAGTTATTGCTTATATTGTTGTGATGTGTTGCCTACACTCACATTTGAAGGAAGTCTTACATTTCAATTCGAGGTTAGCAAAAATAAATGTAAAAACTTTCATCAAATTCACAGATCTCAGAGTTCTCTTCATGAACCCTGAGACTCCAGGTCAAGAACCTTGTTTTAAACAGCAGGAATACGATGAACTGCTTATGGTCGGAAGACATTTTAAGGAATTTGTCTTATTTAGCACTGGTGCTGGTTTTTAGTAAACAACTTCGGGATAGAGTGGATAAGATCATTATAAATTGCTGAGGATGCCAGTGGACAAAGATTTGGGGGTATCAATTTTACATTGATAACGTTTTGGCAACTGTACAAGTGTATAGCATACAGAAAAACCTTTTAAACATATATGTGGTGTCTTTCTTCCTCATGAAAAGCAGAGACCTACATCCAGGATTGCTCTATCCAGCAAAACTTTCATTTAGAGTGGAAGGGCAGATAAAGTGCTTCTCAGATAAGGCCAAGTTAAAGGAGTTCATCATCACCCAGCCCTTAGTATATGCAATGTTAAAGGGACTTATTTAAGAAAAAGATCAAAACTATGATCAGCTAAATGGCTATGATAATGGCTCGCATAATATATACACATACAGACACACACACACACATATATAATATTTTCTTTATTTTTTCATCCCTTGATATGTACTAAGGTTGTTTTTATGTCTTGGCTATTGTAAATAATGCTGTAATTACCTTGGAGGTGCTATAGATACCTTTTGAGGTAGTGATTTTGGTTTTGTTTTGTTTTTTTTTGAAAAAGTGGTTCAGAAGTGGAATTGCTGGATCATATGATAGTTCTCTTTTGATTTTTTTGAGCCTCCTCCACACTATTTTCCACAGTGGCTGCGCCAATTTACACTCTCAACAGTGCAGAATGGTTCCCTTTCTCCACATCCTCACCAGCACTTGTTATGTCTCGTATTTTTTAAAATAATCATTCTAACATTTGTAAGGTATATCTCATTGTGGTATTGATTTACATTTCCCTGATGATCAGTAATGTTGAGCACCTTTTCATGTTGCACATCAGTTGGCTATTTGTATGGTTTTTTTTTGGAAAAATATCCATTTAGGTTTGTGATTAGTAAAATTTAAAGGTACATATTGGAAAAGGAACAATTCTTTGTTCCATCAAGTCTGATTACCAAGATCTTAGAGTCAAAGTCTAATTAACTGAGCAAAGTTAGCTTTGAAATACTTTGCCTGGTCCCATAAGTAGTAGACAGTGTGAAGTTAAATCAAAATCACTAAGGTTTTAGTGTATTTTTCTGTGTTCTGCTGAAATATGGGTACATTTAAATGCATTTCTGAGGAAGACGAGCATGGCGAGGAAACTCAGGACCTGTCTCAGCTGTATGAAATGCTCTTGGGTGAGTGAAGGCACAGACTGTTCTGAGTGGGCAGCCGGATGCACAGAGCCATCCTGACTTGGGGAGGTTTAAGGACAGACTTTGAGGTAGAGCTGCTTAGAAGTAGGATAGATTGTCCAGGAAGGTATTCATGGGAGTTTTCTGTCAGTGTATCGTTGATGGTGTTTGAGTGCAGAATGGATAGCTTCGTCCGCAGGAATGGTGGGGAAGAACTTGTTACAGAAGCACCATAGGTTAATGGAGCAATGTTATTTGTGGAAATGTTGGGGCATGAGGATGGTATATAACCAAAAAACTCTGAGGATCATTGGGCTAGATGTGAAGTGTTAAAGTTCCTTCTAACTTTTGGATTCATCAATCTCAGTTATTGAGTAAAACAAAGAAAGATTTTTAAACACCATCCAGGCAGTTGACTTCAGGTATGTAAAACTGCAGGGCTAGTTATAGTTCCTGATGGCACTAAACATATGTTTGAGAATGAGACAGTGATGTGAGTATAAAGTATTTAAGTATTTAGGAGGAAAATGAGCAAAAAGAAAAATGTCTATATTTTGAACTTCATCATTCATCATTTGAGTAAAGTAGAAAGATTATTTTAATTCTCTTCATACTTATCCTGCTCCATTGATATCACCCCAAAATTGCAAGGTTGGCTGGACAGCCCACAATAGTGATGTTTGTTTATTGGGTTTATGTACTTGCTTTACAAAGGGTACTAATGTCTAAATTCCCAAGGCCAAAATTATATGATGTAAAAGATCTCATCACAGTGTTTGTTAAAGCTGGGAATGCTTTTCCTCCCCTTTTTTCTGCAGAAGACTTTTTCATTAAAGTGGCTCTTTGAAGTCTTAACTGGCAGTCTGAATTTGTTTGACATTTTGTTAAAGATTCAGTTAAGAGTAGTACTGGGTGTTTAAATAGCTTATTGATTTTTTTTTTTTTTCTTAAAAGGGTTCCTTTGAGGGGAATCTGAAGTAAGCTTATGACTTTTTTCATAGCTAGGTTTGACATTAAGCCTCTTCAGGCGCTGGGTTTGGGTTTGCAGGTCAGCAAGGACCGTGTAGGTGTGCTGTCCTCTGACTGTAGGCCCTGGGGTTCCAAACTTCGTGTGGCAAGGCTTGTGATAATCTTCACATTTTCATTTTGGAGGAATTTAATGTGAATTTAAACAACTAAACCAAGTTCTCTTTCATACTTTTCTAGGGGATAATACAGTATAATCTCACATCCTTTGAGAAGATACTGAGGAAAAACATATTGATGTAGAGTTTGTGCTTTAAGTTATCTTTGTGATGAGGTTTTTTTCCTGAGTGAGTGGCTATGTTTTGACCAACTGGCTCATTTATTTATTTTTTTGAATGGCTTAAATACAATTAAAATAACCTTGTTTTCTCTAAGCCCCCCACCCGTATCCTAAAAAGCAACTGGCCTTTGGGACATAAGGCAGAACAGTTTTCATAGATGGTGCTGGACACTTTTTCCCCTCTGAGACATTAATAATCAACTACTTGCCTCAAGCCTTTTTTGGTTAATTTGCAAATAACAAAACTTTGAATTCTTGTCAACTTGTTTTGATGACTTCAGGTACAGGTCTCTATTTCAATTATAGTTTTGTCCCAGACTGAAAGATGATTTATATTTTGTAAAAATGATTTTTAAAATAAAACATGAAAATTAGTATAGCATAGTCAGTATTATTAAGGATTGAAAACTATGTAGATAACTTTGTATTACATGCCAGAAGGTAGGATTGGCAAGTGCTGATCTTAGAAAACTGATAACCTCTGTAATATTGTATTTAAATTTACTTAAATAATTAATGGTAAGGGAAAAAAAACAGTTTTTAGGGAAAGAATAGAAAAGGGGAGGAGGCATTGAGTTTTTTTGTTTAAAAAGTGTAGAGATTTAACCAAAATTTTATGTGCATTTAAGATAGGCCCTTCTGGTTTTCAGAGGATGTTTACTTTGTAGATTAGTAAATGTGGGTACTGACATCTACAAGAGCAAATAATAAGCTGCAACCAAGTTCTAATATTGGTCAAACAAAAGGCTGCCAGGCACCCTGCTGAGCTCTAGACTAACAGGTTAAGTACTTTGTCATTCTGCCAATTATGGTTTTGGTTTTACAGCTTGCATATGAGGTTAATTAGATTCCTAATTAGCATAATTTAGGCTTTTTTTCTTATACCTATTTAACTTTTGCTCTAAATTATTTACAGATTTAACATGTGTTGCAGCATGTCTCTAGTAATAACTAGAGGTTTACTTCTTTTCTGGAAGCTCTTATTTAAAACCTACTGAGGAGTTGTTTTTTCTAAATAGCTTATACTTGTTCCTCACATCATTGTTATTAGACGTTCAGCATATTTCTTAGGTTGTGGACATGACATGATGGCCCGTTGTTTTGCAGCAGACTGTTGCTGTCACACTGTCTCCCCAGCGATGGCCCAGGGGCAGCAGCACTGCACTGGAGTTGGGAGGCGTTCCTGAGGGGACTGGTTTTTGTCTGAGCATGCTGTATAGGTGCCTGTAGTGATTTTTGAGGGGTAGTAGCCTATCCAGAGGTCCTCTGCATTTACAACTAATAATCTGCTTACTTTAGGGTCTTAAATTCTTTTAAAAATGCCAGTGAATTATTGTATAGCACATATGATTATAACCATTCAGGAGTCTTTAAAGTCTGACATAAAGCTTTTAAAATTATCTGTGCACTTACTGTAACACAACAGAGCAGCAAAACCCCACAGCATCCTGCCTGAAAATCACCCCCTTTGCTGAAGGCTTAGGGGAGGAAGAGAGAGAGTTAAGGTTTTGTGAATGAGTGGACAAGAGGCAGCATCCCAGGGGTCTGGATACATTAATCACTATGGCTTGCCCTCCACTCTCTTCTCTCCACCCCTGGGGTGAGGAAGAAACCTTTTCTCCTTTGATGCAAAGGCTTTGTTTAAATGCTTTCCTCAGATGCTCAGATTTTTTTGTTTTTGATGATAGTTGTTTATCACACTGATTCTTTGTAGCCTCTTGATTGTTATGTGAACTCGTGTCATTCCATTCCATCAAAGAATTAAGAAATGTACTTTAATTTCTAAAAATGTGTATTGTATGACATGCTAGGAAGGGTTAAAGGGATATTTGGTAAGACAAATCAAGAGTATTTCAACTGCTTATGGGCTAGGAATCATCTTTGCAACAATAATCCTTATTCTAGTAAGAGGCTCATTAGAACAATAAAAAGATTATTCTTTGAGGGCTTACTGTGCTGTAAACTTTTACATGCATTAGTTGATTGAACAATCAAAGTAACTTTATGAGATAGGTACAGTTGTTAACAGTCTCCATTTTACAGATGAGGACACTGAGTCATGTTGGTTATATGACTTGTCCAAAGCTGCACAGGAAGCAGGTCATGCCCCTGGGGCTCAAACCTAGCATTCTGGCTCCTGAAGCCACATGCTTTCTTACCAGGACTACCCAGTTACTTTTGATATGGTGTTGAGGATTCATACACCTTGATTTTACCCCCTTTAGGGAACTAAGTTAACCCCTTAAAATTTTAATTAAACTTCCTGTACTTTTGAAAGTTGTAATGTAGGCTCAGTAGCCTCTAAAATTCATGACCCCTAAACCAACTTCCTTAGCTGAGAAGACATGGTTATATGGAAACATGAGACTTGAGATAGATTTCTAATATTCTTTTTTTAAAAGATTTTATTTATTTATTTTTAGAGAGGGGAAGGGAGGGAGAGAGGGAGAGAAACATCAGTGTGTGGTTGCTTCTCATGCACACCCTCCTGGGGACCTGGCCTGCAACCCACGCATGTGCCCTGACTGGGATTGAACCGGAGACTCTTTGGTTTGCAGGCCGACACTCAATCCACTGAGCTGCACTGGCTAGGGCTCTAATATTCTAATGTATGTGGTTTATTAGGTATCTGTTGTTTTGTATGGTGATGTATTTTATGTAAATTATCATTTAATCTTCACAAAAATTCTTCAACATATGTCAATTTTTTATTTAACAGATGAGGAAATTCAGCCAGTAAGTGCTAGACTAGGGAATTTAAACTGGTTCTTACTTTAACGGTTAGTTTAGTCCATGATCTCATTTTTCCTATTCCCCAGCATGTGAGTGTTGTTTTTCACTCTTTGGAGAAACATTTGCCCAACTGAAGACAAAGGCACAAAATTGAAGAGCTGAGTTCTCTTCTGGGGACCTCGACTGTTTACAAATTTCAACTCATTATTCAGCTTCAGTTGATTTTTCATTCTCTTCAAGAGCAGCCTGCTTTTCTTTTTTTAACTTTTTAAAATTCTAGTTCAGGTACAGTTGTCTACATTTCCCTAGCCATCCCCACTTCCCACCCTTGATCCTACCCCTGTTTGGTTTTTGCCCATGTGTCCTTTATAGATTTTCCTGAAAACCCTTCCCCTTCCCCCCCATTATCCCCTCCCACCTCCCCTCTGGTTACTGTCAGTTTGTTCTTTATTTCCATGTCTCTGGTTATATTTTGCTTGCTTGCTTGTTTTGTTGCTTAGGTTCCTGTTAAAGGTGAGACCATATGGTATTTGTCTTTCACCGCCTGGCTTATTTCACTTAGCATAATGCTGTCCGGTTCCATCCATGCTTTTAATGAAGTGCCTTTTATAAGTACCTTTATTTTATTGCAGCTTTATCAAGATATATTTATATATCATAAAATTCAGTGGTTCTTATTCAGCATCCTACTATTAGCATGACAATCTAATTTTAGAGTGTTTAAACACTCCTAAAAGAAAACCTGTAATACATTGGTAGTCACTTCCTCCACTCACTCTTGGCAGTTATACTAATCTACCTTTGTGTCTCTATAAATTTGCCCGTTCTGCACATTTCACATAGAAAGAAACATACAATATGTGACCTTTTGTATTTGACTTCTTTCACTTGGCATAATATTTTTAAGGTTATGTAAGTTGCAATGTGTATCAGTACTTCATTTCTTTTTATGGCTAAATAATACTCCATTGTCTTAGATACATCACGTTTTATTGACCCATTAATCGATTGATGGGTATTGGGGTTATGTCTACCTTTTGGCTATTAAGAATAATGCTGCTATGAGCATTCATGTACTGGTTTTCATGTGGACATATGTTTTCATTTCTCTTTGGTACATAACAAAGAGTGGAATTGCAGGGTCATACGGTAACTCTATGTTAAACATTTTGAGGAACTGCCAGATTGTTTTCCAAAATAATTGCACCATTTTACATTCCTGCCCACATTGCCTTTATGTTTTATCACCCCTAAAGGAGTAGGGTTACCTGCCCCTGTATCACAGCTCATTAAGGGCTGTGGTGTGGGATGCTCACAAAGGGGAGTCAGAGCATGGCACGCAGTGTGAGGGTGGTATTTCTTCTTGCTTCATCTACTACTACTCTAACTCCTTTACTTGCTTACGTGGCCTTTCCTACCCTGGCCTCCTTGTTAGAACACAGTTCACATGGTCTCACTTTAGGGCCTTTGTGCTAGCTTTTCCCTCTGTCTGGCATGCTTTTTCATTCCACATCTCTTTCGAGTCTTTGTTAAAATGTTACCTGCTCAGTGAAGCCTCCCCGCCCCATCTTGTTTAACTTTCAACCGATGCCATCACCCTTGCCCAGCTCTATCATGACCATGTTTAGAAGAAGTACTATGCTTTTTCTCCTTCCCACTAAAGTGTAAACTTCACGAGGGCGGAGATTTTGGCCAGTTTTGTTCACTGATACATATCTCTAATATTTTGGTGGGGCCTGGCACATAGTAGTTTTCTGCTAAATATTTGTTGAGAAAAAATAAATAACTTTTCATGTCAATGAATGCCTTTTGTTTTTCTTAAAATGAAAATTTAAATCATAGAAGTACATATATATACATTGTCATCATAGAATGTTTTTCCAATCAGATGAAGCAAAACTTCCTTTTTCCCTGAGTCTCCCTTTCCTGGACTAACCACTGGTAGTGATTGGACCTGTTCTCCCAGACTATTTTAAATGTATCTGCACAAATATATATGTATTTAAAATATGTAGGTTTGCATATGTTTGAGTATATTTTATACATACACACACACATAAACTATTTGTACACAAACCTATTCATCATGTCCAATATAAACTCTGTACCCATTTATTAAACTATTTCATTCTTTTTAACTCTCTGTCTTATAGATGTGCCCTAATTTATTGCCCGATATAGAGGTTTTTGATTTTTCCCTAGTACAGATACTGTTCAAGCATACATTTAGGCCCTTGGACTTTGTATACACAGGTTTTTTTCTCTGTGTATGCCCTGAAAGTGAGGACAATTTTGTTATGTTACTTATTTCTTTATTTTCTTTGATTAATTTTCTGAAACAGATAGTGGGAATGGAACTGCTGGGTTGTAGAAAATGCAAATAAAATCTTGTGATGGAATAAAGTTTCTCTCTAAGAGGGCTGTATCCATTTGTGCTCTTCAGTGGGTAATGACAGTATCCATTTCTCTGTATCTTCTCCCAAATTGGATGTTACTGATCTTTTATTTTCTCCAATCTGATTGAATAATAACTCTTTGTAGTTATTATTTTCACATAATTATTGATCATTTACCTTTCTTCTGTAAAATTCCTATCCATACCTTTTTTTTCCTATTATGTTAGGTATTTGTTTCTTTATAGATTCATAGGTGCTTTCTCTGATTATGCTTATTAGTCCTTTGTTAGTTAGATAACCTGGAAATATTTTCTTTTAGTCTATAGCTTGGTTTTTTAAGTTGTTTGCCAATAAGAAGTTTTAAATGTTTATGTACTCAAATGTATCTATTTTATAGCTTCTTTATTTAAGGAAGTCTATGCTTTCCCAAGGGTATGCTTATAACTACTATTTCTCTTATGTTTTCTTTTGTTTGCAGTCTTTTTTTCATGTTTTTCTCTTTTAATTCACTTGGACTGTTTCTTTCAATGTGGCTGCAAGAATCTAATTTTTTCCTCCCAGAATGGATAGCTAGTTCTTACACACTATCTTGTGTATTCATCCTCTCACAACTGATATGTGATGCCATTTTATTACAAACTATATTCTCATATAAATGGATCTGTTTCTCAGCCTTGTTCTACTTTTGTCTTTTCCTATACTAATACCCACTATTTTCATATTTTGATGGAAGGAACTAGTTTCATACCATCTTGTACAAAATGTAGCTGGATTGTACATTTTCTCTTTTAGATGCATTTTAAAATGAGCTCATCAAAATGAATAAAATACTTTGTGGGATTTTGATTGGGAAGAAAAACATTTCTCAAGTTTTAATGTCCATGTAATATTTACATTGTATGCTTGTGCCATGTTTTACTTAGAAATTTCTCATTTTTAATACAAAATAACACTTTTAAAATAATTCCTCATAATTTGGCTTTTTAAAATTGAGATGTAATTGTTGTATAACATTGTATTAGTTCTAGGTGTACAACATAATGATTTGACAAATGTTCATATTGCAAAACGATTACCACAGTAAGTTTATTTAACACCTGTCACCACACATAGTTATAAATTTTTTTCTTACGATGAGAACTTTTAAGATTTATTCTCTTAGCAACTTTTAAATATACAGTACAGTATTGTTAATTATGGTTAACCATGCTGTACATTACATCTCAGGACATGTACGTTCTGACCCCCACACTCATTTCACTCATCCCTCATTCCTGCCTCTGGCAACCACTAATCTGTCCTCGGTAACTATGAGTTTGGGTTTTTTGTTTTGTTTTGTTTTTCTTTTCCTTTTTTTTAGATTACACATGTAAGTGAGATCATATGGCCTTTGTCTTACTCTGACTTATTTCATTCACTTAGCATAATACCTTCAAGATCCATCCATGTTGTCAAAAATAACAGGATTTCCTTTTATGAAGGAGATTAATATTCCATTGTGTGTGTGTGTACCACATTTTCTTTATCCATTTATCCATCGATGGACACTTAAGTTGCTTTCATGTCTTAGGTATTGTAAGTAATGCTACGATGAACATGGGGGTGTAGATATCTTTTTGAATTAGTGTTTTCATTTCCTTTGAATAAACACCCAGAAATGGAATTGCTGGCTTATATGGTAGTTTTATTTTTAATTTTTGAGGATCCTCTGTACTGAATTTCCTAGTGGCTGCACCAATTTACATTCCCATTGATAGTGCACAACAATTCCTTTTTTTCCACATCCTTGATAACATTTGTTATTTCTGTCTGTTTTGATAATGGCCATTCTAACACACGTAAGCTGATACCTCACTGTGGTTTTGATTTACATTTCTCTGATAATTAATGATGTTGAGCACCTTTAAAAAATTAGGGTGTTCTTGAGTTCTGGGTTTCATTTAAGCTTTATTGGTTTTATAAATTCATTAGTGCTGATTTGTTGAACTGAGTTAGATATACCCTGTGTTGGATTATACAATCATGAAAAAGTTAATTAAGTTAGGGTCTAGGATCAGAATTAATTTAGATCAGCAATTTTCAACCAGTGTGCCATAGGAATTTTTAAAACACGTAATACCTTACTATTTAGTCAGGGCACTGACCTATTTTTCCTTACAATTGTCAAAAAAAAAGAAAGAAAGAAAGAAAAACAGCCAGCAAAATAATAATTGTCTGGTGTGACTAAATCAAAATTATATCATTTTTTTGATCAGATGGGTAAAAAATGTGTTTTTTGGTGTGTCTCAGTTTTTAGTAATTAGTTTATGTGTGCCACAAGATGAAAAAGGTTGAAAATTGCTGATTTAGATGATATGAATGGCTAAGATTTGTCAGTCGGTGCCTAAGATTGATTGACCTAATGAGATTTATTCTTCATTTCCCTAGTTAAATATGTAGCAGTAGGTTAAAAACAACAGCAACAAACAACTAATGAAACAACAGATTTCTACCGCTAATAGTTATTTGGCGTTTTACAGATGAAAGCACAGTATTTAATTTTGAGAGACTGTCAAATAGGATATGTACAAGATCAAGGAGTGATGATTGAGTTGTAGAGAGTGAAAAGTCACCAGAAATCTAAACCTATTGGGAACAGGAAATACAGTAACTCTACCATTAGCATCTCCTGTCAAGGGCAGGGTTAACTTCAAAAATCTGCCAAAAATAGACCATCTGATTTGCTGAATGTTTTCATTTTACCAAATTTAACAGCACACTTGAAATTATTGGACTTTCATCTGTTGAATAGAGGGGTAGGAATGTAAATTCTAAGATTTCTGTGGGAATTTTTCTTTTAACTGTAAGGTAAATGTTTATTGAATTAAAGAATTTTGTTGCAACCACCAACATACTGGATATGTATGAGGTCTGTCCAGAAAGTATCCATCCATGCAGTATGAAAAATAGAGACATTTATTGAAAAAGATACAAAGAAACATTGCACATAGGGCAATGACACCTCAATCCCCTTCAAAGTAGGATTGAGACCTCACACAGTTCTCCCAATTGCTATCAGCTCCCCTGTTGTATTTTCCTGAATCTCATCAATGGTCTGAAATTTCTTCGCTTTCAAAGGTGATTTTAGTTTTGGGAAAATCCAGAAGTCACAAGGTACCAAATCTGGGCTGTAAGGGGGCTGGTTCACCTGGGTGATTTGATGTTTTGCAAAAAAAACTCTGCATGAGATGTGATGCATGAGCAGGTGCATTGTCATGATGAAGCTGCCAGTCACAGTAGCCCATAGCTGCTGCCTTCTGAATCATCTGTATAGTTTTTATGGGGGAATATTCAAGCTTAATGCAAATTTGATGCAGATTTGTTGCTATACTCAGTCATTTTGAAGGCAATGGCCACACAGTACACATGCTCACTCAATGGTGTCTACGGCCCCCACTGACTAGACAGTGAGGTCATCATTGTTCACACACGCATATTCTGGTCCACTCTATTTGGCTGCCAGGTTCCACTGATGTTGTGCAAACCATTCTTATTATATTAACAATGATTGGACTTTTTCTGGACAGACCTTCATATACTTTAGAGCCACCCTGAGTTCCTGTCCTTCCTAAGTGCTTTAAAAGTTATTTATATTGGATATGTCAAATCTTTTGACTGAGGAATACATCCTACAGAAGTCTCTCTTGCAGTATTGTAGCTTTTTGCATAATATTTTTACTTGTCTCATTGTAGCCTTGGAAACAAGAGTTCATTAACATGAAGCCAAGTAGGCTTAGAGTGTGGATTGCATGTGTAGACTAAAAACAAGGTGGAAGGGAAAAGCATCATGTAGCTGTTTGTTGTTCAGATGACTTTTAGATCTTTTAAAAGATTTGTTAAAAGCTAATTATTCCATGGTGATTTTTTTAGATGTATCACTAAAAATGAAGAATGAATTCAGTTAGGTTTTATTCTGCCTGAGTTTTATTTGTGTGTGTGTGTATGATAGCAAAGTTTGTTTTGTGAGCTTAGCTTTGCTTTTTAAATTTTTATTTATATTTCTTAGAAGTGTTTTAAATTTTAGTATGGCTTATTCTGGCTTCATGTCTTACTTGAAATCCCTATAAATGTCTAGGCACCTGTTTAATTTACTGAGATATTCTAAATAACACAGGCAAGGTCTAAATCGGTTCATGAACACTTATTTAAAATAACTCTTGATGTATTCTGGTCACCACAAGAGGAATTATAATACCAAAATCAATGATAAAGATAGTAAAACAATTCAGTATGAATAGAAAGTACATAAGAGGAAATAAATGAAGGTGAATTAAATTTCCATTTTCTCAGCTGGCTATCTTATAGGGTTTTTTGGGTGGGGTGTAACTGAATAAGACAGCAGACTAGCAACAAAGATAGATCTAACAGATGTTCTACAGCAGAAGGCTTCATGAGTTTATTTTCCATGATCTTATTATCATGAGAGCAGATTGTTCATTGGTTAAAATCTAAATGATGTAAGATTGAAAAAGAATAATCAGGACTTCTGGCCAAGATGGAGGCATAGATAGATACACTTTGCCTCTTTGTAAACCAAAAGAAGGACAACAAGAAATTTAAAAACAAAAATAACCAGAACTGCCAGAAAATCAAACTGTATGGAAGTCACACAACCAAGAGTTAAAGAAGAAACATTCATTCAGACTGGTAGCGGAGACGGTAGCCCGGGTGGAGGGGATGAGTGGCAAGGTGGTGGCTGGAGGACTGGGCAGGCGAGGTGGTGGCTGGTGGTGCCACACTTGCATGCAGATAAACTGGGAGGAACAAGTGGGGAGAGAGACAGACCACGCAACCCTGGGTTAGAATGTGGGGAAATAAAGCCTCAAAACCTGTGGCTGTAAAAACCTATGAGAGCCGACGAGGCAGGAGAAGCTCCCAGCCTCACAGGAGAGTTTGTTGGAGAGATCCACAGGGTCCTAGAATGCACACAAACCCACCCACTCGGGAATCAGCACTAGAAGGGCCCACTTTGCTTGTGGGTAGAGGGGGAAGTGACTGAGAGCTGGCTCACAGCCAAGCAAGTGCCGTTGTTTTCTCTTGGACCCCTCCCCCACATACAGTGCCACAATGGAGTGATGTGGGTTGCCCTACCCTGGTGAATAACTAAGTCACTGCCCCTTACTATGTAACAGGTATTCAGAGACAAAAAACTACGGCCCAAATCAGATCAAAGGTCCAAAAATAGAATTAAGTGATGAAGAGAGAGCCAGCCTATTAGAAGGAGAGTTCAAAACACTGATAACCAGAATGCTCACAGAAATGGTTGAGTATGGTCTCAAAATAGAAGAAAAAGTGAAGGCTATGCAAAGTGAAATAAAGAAAAATACACAGGGAACCAACATTGAAGGGAAGGAAACCGGGCCTGAAATCAATGATTTAGAACAGAAGGAAGAAATAAATGTTCAACCAGAACAGAGTGAAGAAACAAGACTTCAGAAAAATGAGAGGCTTAGGAACCTCTGGGACAACTTTAAACGTTCCAACATCCAAATCATAGGGGTGTCAGAAGGAGAAGACGAAGAGCAAGAAATGGAAAACTTATTTGAAAACATAATGAAGGAGAACTTCCCCTAATATGGCGTAGGAAATAGACTTCCAGGAAGTCCAGGAAGCTCAGAGCCCTAAAGAAGTTGGACCCAAGGAAGCACACACCAACGCACATCATAATTCCATTACCCAAGATTAAAAATAAGGAGAGAATCTTAAAAGCAACAAAAGAAAAGGGGGCAGTTACCGACAAAGGAGTTTCATGAGACTATCAGCTGATTTCTCAAAGGAAACCTTACAGGCAAGAAGGGGCTAGAAAGAAGTATTCCAAGTCATGAAAGGCAAGGACCTACATTCAAGATTAGTCTATCCAGCAAAGCTTTCATTTAGAATGGAAGGGCAGATGAAGTGCTTCCCAGATAAGGTCAAGTTAAAGGAGTTCATCATCACCAAGCCCTTACTATATGAAATGCTAAAAGGACCTATCTAAGAAAAAGAAGGTGTTCAAAAATATCAGTAGTACAATGACAACAAACTCGTAATTATCAACAACTGAAACTAAAAAAAAAAACAAAAAACCAAAAACAAACTAAGCAAACAAGTAGGACAGGAACAGAATCACAGAATGGAGATCACATGGAGGGTTATCATCAAGGAGGGGGAGGGGGGAAATGGGCCAAAAGGTACAGGGAATAAGGAGCATAAACGGTAGGTACAAAATAGACGGGGGGAGGTTAATAATAGTATAGGAAGTGGAGAAGCCAAAGAAACTTTATATGTATGGCCTATGGACATGAACTAAGGTGGGGGAATGCTGGTGGGAGAAGGGGTGCAGGGTAGAGGGAAATAAGGGAGAGGAAAAAAACCAGGACAACTGTAATAGCATAATCAATAAAATATATTTTAAAAAATCACGATGTTAGCTTTTTAGCTGCATAAGACTTACATTCCTCCCAACTCATGTCTTTTTGGCTTTGAAGCTTAATTTATTATTATTTTTTTAATTATTATTTTTATTTTGTACTATATGGTTCTCTGCACAAAATACACTGGCATATATGAAGAATTTATAAGTTTTGGATAACATCTTCAAAGCATAGTGAACCTACAGATATTCATTTAGCACTGACTGTTACATCAAACCCATGATGAAGTGTCAAGAGTATATGTAGAGATGATATACTAAGTTAGTGCCATAGGAACTTGAATAGTTAGCATTAACTTGGTATTTACTATGTAGCCAGCTCTATGCTAAATGCTCTTCAGTCTTATAAGGTAGGTATAGTGCCATTATTCCCCTTTTACAAATGATGCCATTGGAACAAATAAGTCTTTGTTGAAAGACACATAGCCAAGTAAACAATGAACACAGAACTTATATTTTTAATCATTTTTAATTTTTCAATTACAGTTGACACTGATACAATAGTACACTAATTTCAGTTGGACACCCCAATGATTAGACATTATATAACTTTCTAAGTGATCACCCCAGTAAATCTCATACCCATCTGACACCATACATAGTTATTAGAATATTATTGATCCTGCTCCCAAGTCTGTACTTTACATCCCCATGGCTATTCTGTAACAGCCAATTTGTAATTATTAATCCCTTCACCTTTTTCACCCACCCCCCGACGCTTCTCCCATTTGGCAATCATCAAAATGCTCTCTGTATCTGTAAGTCTTTCTGTTCTGCTTGCTAGTTTGTTTTGTTTTTTATATTCATTTGTTGATAGATATGTATTTATTGTCATTTTATTGTTCATATTTTAAATCTTTTTCTTCTTAAAGAAAACCCTTTAACATTTCATTTGTTAACATTAACTTTAGCATTTTACTTATGACGTGTCTTGGTGTGGGCCTTTTGGGTCCATCTTGTTTGGGACTCTTTGTGCTTCCTGAACTTGTATGTCTATTCCTTCACCAAGTTGGGTGGTATACAGACTCAGGGAATCAGCAGGGTGAGGCAAACAGTGTGAGCCAGGTTGATAGAGACTATATCTTAGTCTCCATCAACCTTCTGACTCTGTTGGGGAAGGGCTCAAAAAAGGAACAATGGCCTTTGCCAGTACTTTTGTCTGGGAGAAAACTGCCCTCTTAGCTCTTGCCCTGATACCAGACAACAATTCAGTTCCTTCCTTTCTGTCCCTGTTTTTTTTCAAGGTGCTTCCCCAGTACTAGACCTCAGAAGTGAATCCAAGTAAGTCCATATTGGGCCTTTAAGAGGAACTGGCTGGGACTCCATGAGCCTATTGTGTCACTCAGCCTCAATTCCCACTTGTTTTTACATTCAGAAGTTATGGGGACTTCTGTTCCTGGTGCTGGAACCCTGAGCTTGGAGGCCTGATGTGGGTCTAGGAACCTTCACTCCTTGGGCGGACCTCTACAGCCGAGGTATCCCTCCTGATTTTAATCCAACCCTTGTAGGTGTAGGACTAGGCTGTTATTCATCTCTGTCCCTTCTACTAGTCACAATTAGTTTCTTCTTTAATCCCCTAGTTGGTAGGACTTCCATTCAGCCAGATTTCAAGTGGTTCTGAGTGATGGTTGTTCTGTAGTTAGTTGTCATTTTGATGTGGTTGTGGAAGAATGGAAATACCATGTTTACCTATGCCACCAAGTGGACCGAAAGTCTGAGAATAAACACAGGACTTTTATTTTTTTAATCCTCCCTGAGGACATGCTAATTTATTCTAAAGAGAGGGGAAGGGAGTGAGAGAGACAAAGAAACATTGATGTGAGAGAGAATCCATTGATTGGTTACGTCTTGTACGTGCCCCTACTAGGGACCAAACCCACAACCTGGGTATGTGCCCTGACCAGGAGTTGAACCTGCAGCCTTGTGGTTTACTGAACAATGCTCCAATTAATGGACCCACACTGTCCAAGGCTGAACACAGGACTTTTAAAAGTTAATGTAAATAATGTTATTCTTCACTTGCCTTTTTTCACTCAGCAATGTAGACAACATTCCAATGTGTTTTTATGGATCTACCTAAGTTCTTCTAATGATTGTAGGATGTTTCCTAGTGTAGTGTATCATAATGTGTGCGGCCATTTCATTCTCACTTGGTGGACGTGTAAATTGTCTTGTCTCTACTTTTCCACTGTTATAGATAATCCTGTGGCAAATATCATCGGTTAGGAAGCCTTCCACACGTGTGTTTTGTATGACAGATTCTTAATAGTAGCATTATTGCTCTAAGAGTTTGTCTTTTAAATCTTATATTATAGGTTATTTACCATTAAATTCCTTTCCAAAGGGGTGTTACCGACCTATATCCCAAGTTCTCCCATTTACTGTTTTTGCCGAAACCAGATACTTTTTGTTTAAAATTTTTACCAACTTGGAAGTTGAAAAAATAATATGTAATTAAAAATTCTTATTTCCCTTAATACCAGTAAGATTGAACACATTTTTATAAATATTATCTCTGATTTTTAAAATGTGGGTTAATTATATATTTTGCCCATTTTTGTTGAATTACATGAGCTTGTATGTGGAAATTAACTCATTATTTTATATTTTGCTAATATTTTCAGTCATCTCTTGTTTTATTCATTTTTATTAAAGTTTAATTGCCATATAACACATTAGTTTCAGGTACAACATAATGATTTGATATTTGCCAGTGATCACTTCAATAAGTCTAGTTGACATCTGTTACCATACATAGTTACAAAAAAGTATTTTTTCTTTTAGAGAACTTTCAAAGTCTACTCTCTTATCTTTGAATTTTATTTGTGGTGTCTGTTGCCATGTTGAAATTTTATAGTTTTATGTTGTCTTTGCTGTCACTCTGTTGTGATTTCTTAAAAAAACAAACATTTGATCATGTACTTACTTTCCCTGGTCAAAAAACCCTCAGTAACTTCCGTTGGGAGGCAGTATTCTATAGTGTTTGAGGACATGGAATATAGACATTCTGTTGTGTTTGAAACCCAGTTCCTTTACTTGCTACCTTTGGGACCCTCGGTAGGTCAAGGACCTGGCTTGTGCCTCTTGCCTCATGACAATGCTCACCATGGAGTTGCTGGGAGTATTAAATGGGTTAGTATGTTTAAATGTATAGGACAGTGCTGAGCATATAGTATATCCTGAGTGAATATTAGCTGCTGCTGTTCCTTTTTTTACTGTTTAGCTTTATTGTGCCACTTACCTTTTGGTTCCTATGCTCCAGCGACAGCAGCCTCCTCTCAGTGCCTTCCTACCTTAGAGCCTTTGTATTGGGTTGGCCAAAAAGTCTGTTATGTTTTTTTCTGTATGATGGCTATAGTAGTGCTTATTAGTTGTCTTTAACTTCATTCATTAAAATTTTGTTAAATTGTATTGTGACAGGTGTCATATCAACATGCATTTAAAAAAAACTTCAAAATTGGTGAATTTCTGTGCAGCCATTTGATGGAAGAGAATATGCAACATTTTTGGCATATTATGCTTTATTATTTCAAGAAGGGTAAAAATGCAACTGAAATGCAAGAAAAGATTTGTGCAGTGTATAAAGGAGGTGCTGTGATGGAGCGAACATGTCAAAAGTGGTTTGTGAAGTTTCTTGGTACCATTGACATTTTGGCCAAATAATTCTTTGTTGTGGGGCTCTCTCATGCATTGGAAGATGTTTAACAGTACCCCTGGCCTCTACCCATAGAAGCCAATAGCGGGAGATAGCCAACCTACTCAAAATATTCAAGTCAATAAAGTTACTGGTAAAAATGGAAAACGTGCCTCTTGTTTTATGGGAAAAAACATCTGGACTTCTTGGCCAACCCAGTATGTCCTGTTCCCTATGCCTGGAGTGTTCTGTCCCCTTTTCCCCTTTTGCCTGACTGCTGTTTCCCATTTAGTTTCAGCTTCAATACCATTTTGTTTAAGGACGCTGTCAATGGCCTCTTAGTTTATGTCAGGTCTGCCATTATATTTTATCTCAGCACCCACTGCTTTTTCTTCATAGTACTTCAAATAATTATTTTAAATAGTTGGTTTAATCTGTCTCTACCCCCTGTTGAAAACAAGCTTTATGAAAGCAGGAACCATGCATCATTTTATCCTTATTATCCTGTAGAACAGTGAGTGGTCATGAGCTGGTGTTTGCTAAATATATGAATTAATAGGTGGAGTGGTAAAGTTTAAATGGTTTGAGCTCAGGTAGAAAAGTAAACAGAGAAGAGAGCATAGAGGCTTTAAATTTTACTGCCAGTGTCTGAAAGTGTGGGTTTCAGTGCTTATGTTGTATGATATGATTGTGAGTTAACTAGCAGTTGTCTCAAATGGGATATTCATTATTTTAATAGTTAAGATATTCTGTATGTTCATTATGAAATGTAATTTTGAATTTGGAAAAGATCTTATGCCCATTTCACAGATTAAAAATTGATATAATATGGTCTGTATAAGATTGATAGTGATTAATAGAGCTTGAACTAGAACCTAGGTATCCCTCTTACTCACCTGAAGCTGTTGTACTCCGGGTACCTTATACCTTTTCAATGGGTATATTAAAATTTTTCTTAGTGTTTCAAGCCCTTTCATGAGAATTAATTACTTGTTAATTATATGAAGGCTCTAAAATACACTCAAAATCTTTTTGAGATGTACAGTTGCTTGACCTTGTATCACCCACTACAACTTGTGGCTTGTTCAGTGCTTATCCACTCAGTTTTTTGTGTTGTTGCCCCTATGGTTGGTCAGTTACATCATTCCTTCCTGTAGCCACTCCTTTTCCTCCTTTCATTTACTTTTTATAACCTGTTATGCATACACAAAGGCAGTATCTTAAATTGTTTTCCAGGTGTGTAAAGCAAGATTAAGTAGACCCACCCATGCTGCAACAGGGATGAATGTAAGAACACACTACGTGAAAGAAGCCGGAGGCAAGAGACCATGTGAAATGGTCTCTTGCATTTATGTGAAATGTCCAGCAAACTCAAACTCTCTGGAGAGAGAAAGCAAATTAATGGTTGCCTGAAGCTAGGGATGGAATGGAAAGGAACTGGAAATTGAAATGAAGTTTCTTCTCAGGAAAATAGGAATATGCTAAAATTGGATTAGAGTGGAGGTTATACAACTCTGCAAATTTACTAAAAATTCTTGAATGGTATACTTAAAATGGTAAATTTTGGTATGTGAATTATATCCCAGTAAAGCTGTTGTAAAAAAGAATAAGTGGGTTCAGAGCTTATTTTGGAGAGGTTCTCTCTCTTTTAAAAAATATTTTATTTCTATTTATTTATTTTTAGAGAGAGGGGGAGGGAGAAGAGAAGGAAGAGAAACATCAGTGTGTGGTTGCCTCTCCCGTGCCCCACACTGGGGACCTGGCCCACAACCCAGGCATGTGCCCCCAGTGGGAATCAAACTGGCGACTCTTTGGTTTGTAGCCCACATTCAACCCACTGAGCTACACCAGCCAGGGCTGGAGAGGTTCTCTTTTATAAGTGTAATTGTAGATTTATATAGTTGATACTTTTTGGTTCTGCATAATATTGTAGATAAATAGAATGGAAAACTAAATAAGGTAATATACTATAACCTCAATATTATTCATTAGGTAAGGCAGAGCATTGAAAAGTAACTACCCCCCCACAACCCAGGAATTCAATACAAATTAGAGTTTCTGTGGATAGGAATCATGATGCTAAGTATTGAGTTGGTCAAAAAGTTTTAGTTTTTTCTATACAATGGCTCTAGTAACGCTTAGTTGTCCTTAACTTCATTCATAAACATTTTGTTAGATCGTATTGTGACAGTTGTCATACCAGCATCATTTAAGAAACACTTATCAAAATTGGTGAATAATTTTGTACAGCCATTTTAATTTTGAAGATGGAAGAAAATATGCACCATTTTGGTATATTATGTTTTATTATTTTAAGACAGGTAAAAACACAACTTAAATGCAAGAAAAGATTTATGCAGTGTATGGAGAAGGTGCTGTGACTGATGGAACATGTCAAAGATGGTTTGTGAAGTTTCTTGGTACTGGTGATACTTTGGCCAAATAATTCTTTGCTGTGGGGCTGTGTTACTCATTGGAAGATGTTTAGCAGCACTCCTGCCTGGCCTCTACCCACTAGGAGCCAATAGCAGGAGATAGCTGACATACTGAAAATATCCAAATCAATAAAATTATTGGGGAAAATGAGAAATGTGTCTTTTATTTTACAGAAAAAACTAAATGGACTTTTTGTCCAACCCATATTATAATTTAAGTGTAAAGGGTAATGATTCATTTATACATTAATTTTTTGTGATTTTTAGGTATCAAGATCTTGATAGAGCTCTCTCTCCACACACACAGAGTCTTAAATATTAGAAGAGGGGTCAAGTTTTTCTCTAATCTCATCTACTCTGCCAATGCATTTTTGTTTCTATCCTTTCCATCCACTGAAGTGCCCTGTCTTATGAATGAGTAAACACACTTGGGCTTCAGGCTATTCATGTATTCTTTTTGTTTTTTTATTTTTTAGCACTTTCATTTGGATCCTTGGATGCCCATTGATGGTTGCTTGAGACCTGCAAGTAATCTTCAAATCATAACAGAATTGTAAGGCCTGTTGTTTTGGGAGGAGATAGTCTGTGTGCTGTGGAAATGAACGGGGAACAGCAGCTTGATGCAGGTATTGGTTTTGGTGAGCAGAACTTAATTCTTCAGCGTGCAGAATTACATTATTTTTCTGTGTTACATTGTCTGACTTATCTTTCTAACACTGAACAGAAAAGCTCATTGAAGATATAAATTGTATTTCCCTGTACCTGGCAGAAAACCTGGAAATAGGGGGTGCTCATAATGTTTGCTGAAAGAGTAAATAATTTTATGAACAGACTTATTTTTTGAAAGATTTTATTTATTTATTTTTAGAGAGGGGGGAAGGGAAGGAGAAAGAGAGGGAGAGAAACATCAATGTGTGTTTGCCTCTTGTGTGCCCCCTACTAGGGACCTGGCCTGCAACCCAGGCCTGTGCCCTGACTGGGAATCATATTGGTGACCCTTTGGTTCACAGGCCAGTGCTCAGTCCACTGAGCCACACCAGCCAGGGTCAGACTTCTTTTTTAAAAACAAAATTTTAATTTTTTTATTTACTTTTGAATTATTTTGAAATAATTATATACTCATATGAAGTTGCAAAGATAGGTTCCATGCACCCTTCACCAGTTTCTGCCATTAGTTACTGGTCATTTAAGTATAGTGCAAAAGCCAGGCAAATCACATGTATAAAGTGTATGTAG
The DNA here is from genome assembly GCA_004024845.1 of Tonatia bakeri. NCBI lineage: Eukaryota > Metazoa > Chordata > Mammalia > Chiroptera > Phyllostomidae > Tonatia > Tonatia bakeri. Next base: position 75,279 of record PVIA01000814.1, read on the forward strand.
TTCTGAATCATTTTATCACATGTGTAGATTATTGTGACCACCACTTCAGTCAAGATACAGAACTATTCATTCCATCACCACAAAGAGCTCCTCTGTTCTATCCATTCATACTCACACCTCCCCTTTTTCCCCCAGCCTTCCCTAACTCCAGGCAACCATTAATCTGTTCTCTGTATTTATGATTTTGGCATTTCGGGAATGGTACATACATGGAACCACATAGCATGTGCTTTTTCGAGGTTGGCTTTTTTCATTTAAAATAATGCCCTTGGTATCCATCCAAATTCTTGCATATATCAATAGTTTGTTCCCTTTGATTGCTGAGTAGTATTCCATAGATAATACTAGAATTTGGTTAACTATTCATCTATTGTACATTTTGGTTGCTTCCAGTTTTTGGCTATTACAAATATAGTTTCTATGAGCAATAGTATATATAAAATTTCATTTTTCTGAGTTAAATATCTATGAGCACAATTGCCAGATCATATGTTTAATAAAAGAACTGCCACACTACTTTTCAGAGTGGTTGTACCATTTTACATTCTCACCTGCAATATGCGGGAGATCTGGCTTCTTCACATCCTCTCTGCCATTTGCTATTGTAACTTTTTTATTTAAGTCATTATGATAGGCATGTAATAATGATAGCTTATCCTGGTTTTAATTTGCATTTTCCTAATGGCTAGTGGTGTTGAACATGTCCTTATTTGCCATCCTGTATCCTCTTCAGTATAGTGTCTTCATGTCTTTGGGTTGTTTATTTATTGTTTGTCTGCTTTTTAATAAATAATGATTTTTTTAAACTTGAGATTTTTTAAAAACTCTATTGAGATATTTTTCTTTTTTAAAAGATATAATTCACATACCATAAAATTCACCCACCCTTATAGAGTGTACAACTCAGTGGTTTTTAGCATATTCATACAGTTGTGTGACCATCACTGCTATTTCTTTTTTTTATTAATTTTATTCTTTTCCACTAGATATATTTTTTTAAGATTTTATTTATTTATTTTTAGAGAGGGAAGGGAGGGAGAGGAGAGAGAGAGAGAAACATCAATGTGCGGTTGCTGGGAGACATGGCCTGCAACCTAGGCATGTGCCCTGACTGGGAATCGAACCTGCGATGCCTGGTTCGTAGCCTGCGCTCAATCCACTGAGCTACGCCAGCCAGGGCCATCACTGCTATTTCTAAAACATTTCTTTACCCCCAAAAGAAACCATTAGCAGTTATTTCTTGCTCCATTCAGCCTCTGACAATCACCATTAATCTACTTTCTGTCTCTGTGGATTTGCCTATTCCTGTTTTCTTTTGATTAATGTTTACAGGGTATATCTTTTTCATTTCTGTACTTTCAACCTACCTATATCATATGTGAAGTTAAGTTTTTTATAATAGCATGTAGCCATTTTTAAAAAATTTCAGTCTGGCTGCGAACCAGGCATCGCAGGTTCGATTCCCAGTCAGGGCACATGCCTAGGTTGCAGGCCATGTCCCCCAGCAACTGCACATTGCTGTTTCTCTCTCTCTCTCTCTCTCCCTCCCTTCCCTCTCTAAAAATAAATAAATAAAATCTTTAAAAAAAATTTTTCAGTCTTATAATTGGTATACTTATACCTTTTACAGTTAATGTAATTATTGATAATGTTAGGAATCAAGTCTGCTATTTTTTTAAAATATATTTTATTGATTATGCTCTTACAGTTGTCCCATTTCCCCCTTTCACTCTCCTCCACCCTGCACACCCTCTCCCACCCACATTCCCCCCTTTAGTTCATGTCCATGTGTCATAAGTTCTTTAGCTTCTACATTTTCCTTATATTCTTACCCTCATCCTATTTTCTACCTACTATCTATGCTACTTATTCTCTGTACCTTTTTCCCCCTCTCTCCTCCTCCCACTCCCCTGTTGCTAACCCTCCATGTGATCTCCCTTTCTGTAGTTCTGTTCCTGTTCCACTTGTTTGCTTAGTTTGTTTTTGGTTTTGTTTTAGGTGTGGTTGTTAATAATTGTGAGTTTGCTGTCACTTTACTATACATGTTTTTTATCTGCTATTTTTGTTCATTTGTTTTCTCTGTTTCTTGTTCTCCACCCCCCAACATCCTCTGGGCTAGCTGAACATTTTTTTAGAATCCATTTTAGATTGGTCTGTAGTGTTTTTGAGTGTCTCTTTGTATAGCTTTTAAGTGGTTGCTGTAGGTATTAACATTATATGTATATAAGTTATCACAGTCTGCTGGTATCATCATTTTATTGGTGTGGAAACTTTACCTACTTTTATGTCTTTACCATCTTTTATTTATGATAAAATTGTCATAAATATTTCCTCTACATATTTTGAGAACCATATCAGATATTAAAATTTTCATTTCAACTTTCAAACATAATTTAGAAAACTCAAGAGGAAAAGGAAAAAAATATATATATATATTTAAGATTTTATTTGTTTATTTTTAGAGAGAGAAGGGAGGAAGAAAGAGAGAGAGAGAAACATCAATGTGCGGTTGCTGGGAGCTGTGGCCTGCAACCCAGGCATGTGCCCTGACTGGGAATCGAACCTGCGATGCTTTGGTTCACAGCCCGCGCTCAATCCACTGAGCTACGCCAGCCAGGGTGGAAAATATATTTAAAAATATTTTTACTCTTTTCCTTGTCCTTTATTCCTTCCTGATTTTCGAAGATTCAAGATTCCCTTCTTCTGACATTTCATTTCTGTTTACAGAATTTCCTTTAGCTTTTTTTTTTTTTAAGAGCCAGATCTACTGGGTCTACTGGTGATAAAATGTGCTGGTTTCCCTTTGTCTCAACAATGTCTTGATTTCCCCATTTATTATTAAAGGGTATTTTTGATGGATATAGAAAAAGTTCTTTGCTTTCGTGTCTTGAAAAATACTGTACCGTGTGGCCTCCATGGTTTCTGATGAGAAATTTACTTTCATTGGAATCCCTGCGCCCCTCCCTCAAGATGAGTATTGTTTCTCTTGATGCTTTCAAGATATTTTTGTTGTCTTTAGTCTTCAGAAGTTTGACTGCAGTGTATATTTGCACAGATTCCTTTTGGTTTATCTTGTTTGGGATTTTCTTAGCTTCTTGCCAGATTTGGAAAATTTTCAACCATTATTTCTTCAAATACTTTTCCAGCTCTCTCCTCTTTCTCTTTTTCTGGAATTCTGATGACACTAATGTTAGGTCTTTTGTTGTCCCACAACTTTGCAAGGTTCTTTCCATTTTTTTTTCTTCAGTTTTTTGTTTCTGTTGTTTAGATTGGGTATTTTTTCTTGCTCTGTCTTTAATTTCAGTGGATTATTTTTCTTCTGTCTTCTCTATTCTGCTGTGGGGCTTGTTTTTGGAAGTTTCCTTTGATTATTAACATTTCGGTTCAGAAATTTACATTTTGAGGTGAGGACAGATGAGGGATGGGAATAGCCTCAACCCAAAATGCTACAACTCCACTGTTCTAACTCTAGATCAGTAGCTTATCTTGGAGAGATGCTTTTCAATTTGTTCTGTGACTTCAGTTAATTTCAGGACTTTGAAATGGTTGATTTCAATTATTTAGTCAGTGTTTTTGCTGCTTTTCTGGGAGATGGGTTCCTTGAAGTCTCACTCTGCCATTTAGCAAGTTTATTTTTCTTGTTATAGATGCTATTAATTGATGAAATATATATATATTTCTATCACATTGGTTTCTGTGTTCTTTTGATAGTTCTAGACCTAGCTTTGTGGCATAGTAAGGTTCCCAGTTACCTAAATTTACAATATGCCATTTTTTTAAAGATCTTCTTTTTCTTCTTTTTTTAAAAGTGAATATGATATGGAGAGACCACAGTCGAGTGCTAGGTTGCTCATTGATACTAGGTTGTCATTTCTTCTGGGCCTTATCCCTTAGGTAGCTAGAAAATACACATCTTTTGAAGAGAGAAAAATCAGATGGCTTCATCTGATATTTACAATTTTACTTTAAAATTACAGGGTTTTTACCATTTGATTTTTATGCTTATGTCTCTTCTTTTGGAAATGTGTTGTTTCATAATAATGTTAATATCATTACTTATTTGTTTTTACCTTATACGTACCATTTCTGTAGTTTTTTCAAAATAACTATCAACATTCTAAATATCAATAAGTTAACAGTGTAGTTTAACATTTTTAATGGCTTTTGTCTTTAAATATATTCTACTGGGGTTTGCAGTCACAATATTGTATTTTAATATGATTTAACAGGAATCCTGTTTCCTTTTCCTTTTCTTTCTCTTTCTCTTTCTCTTTCTCTTTTTCTTTTCCTTAACTTTTTCTTTTTCTTTCTTTTTCTTTCCCACCAACAGTTAGGCATATTTGTTTCAGATCATTTTCAGTTATTAGAAATTTTTTTATTTAAATGTTTCTCAATTATACAAAGTATCTACATAGTTATTAAGTGAAAATTTTGTAACAACATTCTCACTTTCAGCCTGATAATATCCATGCTTTTTATACTTGTCCATATACTAGTTTTATTATTTATTTCTCCTATTCATTTAAAAATATAAACAAATACATGTGAGTATATGTATATATATTTTTTCATACCTCTCTCATTTTATACAAAAGTGGAGATGCAATAAAAACTGCTTTGTAGTTTGCAGTTTCATTTATTTGTATACTGGTGATTATCCCACATCAGTATATAGAAATTGTTCTCATTCATTTTTACAGCTGTATAGTACTAGATATATAAGCCATGGATTATTTAGCCAGTTCCTTGTTAATGGACATTGGGTTGTTTCCAGTCTTGATATTAGTAGTGCTGCAATGGATAGCATTGTACATATGTCTTTTTGTATTTTTGCCAGCATATCTTTGGAATAGATTCCTAGAAGTGGGATTGCTGGATCAAAAGGTAAATACATATATCATTTTGCTAGATATTGCCAAGTTTTCTTTCACCAGGGTCGTGTCATTATACTTTACCTGTTTAACTAAAGCCTCATCATAGTTATTGTTGTCAAACTTTGGAACTTTTTCCAATGTGATATTTCAGTGCAGTTTTAATTTTCATTTCTCTTAAAATGAGTAAATTTGCATATCTTTCCATATGTATAAGGACCTTTTTGTTTTGACAAATTCTCTTTTCCTGTATTTTGCTCATTTTTCTATCAGATTACTAATCTTGTTCTCAGTTTTTTAGTAGTTTTTAATATATGAGAGAGTTTAGTTCCTTAGTTCATTATTTTTATTGTTGTTGTCTATTTTTTAAATTAGCATGCTGTTTCAGGGACTAGGGTCCTTGCTAAGGACTGTGACTGTCTAGCCCTGTTATATTTCAGGGAATTGACTTCCTACTGGCCCATGCTTCCAGGATGTTCCCAATGTCGTCTTTGTTGGCTTGTTGTATTTCTTATGAAGAATTTCAAGTATATAAAAGTGAATGGGAAACAATATAAGAACACTCACATAGCTACTATGAAGAATTAATAAATGTTAATGTCGTCTACTATTTGTTTCCATTCTTTATTATGGTAAAATCCCAATGTGCATTATACACAGTTTATCATTTTAACCGTTTTCTTAAAAAGTGTACTATTCAGTGGTGTTAAGTGTATTCATATTATTGTGCAAGCATTACCATAGTCCATCCCCAGAACATTTTTCATTTTTTCAAACTGAAGATCTAAACCTGTAAGACACTACCCCATTCTTCTCTCCCCATAGCTCTTGGAAACCACTGTTCTTCTTTCTGTCTCTATGAATTTGACTACTCTGGCTACCTCATATAAGTGGAATCACACAGTATTTGTCTTTTTGCAAGTGGCTTATTTCACTCAGCATTAAGTCCTCCAGGTCCATTTATGTTGTATTATGTGCCAGAATTTCCTTCCTTTTTTTTAAAGTCTGATAATACTCCATTGGATGGATGTATCATATTTTGTTTAATGTATTCACCTGTCAATGGACACCTGGGTTGCTTCTAGCTTTTGGCTATTGTGAATATTGCGGCTATGAGATTCCATGTACAAATAATCTGTTTAAGGCTCTGCTTTCAGTTCTTTTGGGTATATATCCAAAAGTGGAATTGGTGGGTCATATGGGTAATATATTGGGTAATTATATTTTGAATTGTTTGAGAAACTACCATATAGTTTTCCCCTGTGGCTATACCATTTTACATTCCCAGACCAGCAGTGCCCAAACATTCCAGTTTCTTAGATCCTTGCCCACATTTATTTTCTACTTTTTTGATTATAGTCATCCTGTGTGTGTGAGGTGGTATCTCGTTGTGGTTTCTATTTGCATTTCCCTAATGATTTCAAACATGTTTTCATGTGTGTTTCCATTTTTAAAAAGAAGTAAAACACAACACAGTTTATGCCTCTTTTGTACTTCTCTTCTAATCCTGTTTTCTCCTCTGTGTACCCAAAGGTAGCACTGTTTTAATTGGTGTATTTTTTTCCCATCCTTCGTGTTTTTATACTCTAATATGCATGTATTCATAAACATTATACTGCAGAGTTCTGTTTTGAAGCCTAAATTGTATCTTGTGCTTTTCATTCTGCCATTTTTACTTGATGTGGTTTTTTATTTTTTGAGATTTATCTATGTCAATATTAATTCATTCATTTTAACTGCTATATAGTAGTACTCCATTGTAGGATTGCTGTAGTTTATCTTTTCTCCTACTGATTGCTTCTGTCTGTTACTGTTACCAACAGTGCTGTGGTGAGCTTCTTGTATTTGCTTTCTTGTGTTTGTGTGAAGCACAGGCTCTCCTAGAATGTATTCATTCAGCAAATGTTTGTTGCAAGCTTGCTAGTGCCAGGCATTGTTTTGGGCAGTAGGGATGCATGGGTGAACAACTCTGCTCTGAAGGAGCTTATGTGAATTGCAATTATTGAATTATGGAATGTTTGAATCTTTGCTTACACAACAAAAATTTATTGAGTCTCTGCTGTGTCAGAGATATAGGAATGACCAAAACAAAGATTCTGTCTTCATAGAGTTTATTATCTAATGGGAAGATAAAAAGACATGGTATACTGTCAAATAGGAATGAATACCTTGAAGACAAGAAAGCAGAGCCCGGGGGTTTTCTGCTGTGGGTACTGATGGAAGGCAGGCCTTTTTGAAGAGGTGACAGTTGAGTAGAGCCTTAAATGTAATGAAGATGTGAATGACACGGGAAAATCAGTCTTTGAGCTGAGGAAACAGCAAATGTAGAGGCTTTGAGGAAAGAACACGATTAGAGAAGAGTGAGAATAAACTCAGTGTCACTTGAGTGCAGTGAGCAAACAGGAGGCTGGTTAGGAATGACGTGGCAGGCTAGGTAGCAAGAAGGCCTTTGCAGTTGCTCAGAGATTTTAGATTTTATCATAAATATGACTTAAAAGGTGAATGATGTCATGGTTAGGCCTTGGACTAGAAAGAGAGCAATAGTAATGGTGGGGAGTATTTAGATTTGGAATATATTTCAAAGGTGGTACCCAGAGAATTTACTGGTGGTTTGGATGTAAAATGTGAAAGAAAGGGATTAAAATAAGGATAAGCTCATGTTCTTTTGGATTGAGCCAAGATATTGACTAGTGATATGTTTTACCTCGCTGGAGAATACTAAGGAAGAAATCAGATTGAAAATTCAAGTTTGAAATGCCCACCTATTAAGTATCTCAGATATTTGGCAATCCAAATACAATCCAAAGTGGTTGTAATAGTTACACTCTCCCTAGGTTTATGTGATCCATTTGGGTGAATCCCAGATGGATCCCAACAGGAGAGGCAGCCCGTCACACTTCTATGCTGTTGAGATTCATTGACAATCATTGCTCTAAGGGAACCTACCATAAAACCAATTAACTTGTTATGAAGTAAATTGAAACTTAGGTTTATTACTAAATTTATGTGTTTGTACTTTGAGTTTTCTCTTACTGGGGTTCACATGTTTTTGTTTCATTTTATTTTGTTTTTAATCCCAGATGCTGGATCTGGTGTGGAAGAAGTGGAATTAAGCTGGGAAGATTATCTAGAAGAGACAGGGTCCACAGCAGTGCCCTATGGATCTTTTAAACATGTAAGCAGTAACCATATTGCTTTACTGTTTGTATCTGTTTCCTTAACTTACTGTGCCATCATTAGAGAGTTTGGAGTTATTTTAAGTTAGGGCACTTGAACTTGAGTGCCTTTTCCTTTTCTTCCCCCTGCTACCCTCATTAAGAAAGCTTGACATACTCTTAAAATTATTATTATTATTATTTGTTGTTGTTTTCTCCCTCTTAAAGCAGGAATTGTCTTTTGAACTGGTCATGAATATTCCTTTATTTTTGTCAGAAAACCTTCTTATAAATTAGAGAAAATGGTTTATTTTCTTGCATATTACTTTATAACATTTTATGACTATTGGTTTGCTCATTGAAAGCAATCCCAATAACATTGTTTGCTTCCTGTCACATGGAGCAGAAGCGCAAATAGTGGCGTACAGTGAGTCGCATTTGTGGCCCGCGCAGCATGGTTTCATGCCTTAACAGCCCATTTTAATGCTTTGCCAGTGGACAACATATTTGCTTATGTAATGCCTTTACAATGTAAGAAAATATTCCAAATCTTATTAATAATTTATATTTAGACCTAGTTTTTTAAACCTGTTCCTCCTTCACTCTTTCTTAAAAGACATAAAACTATTTATTCTAAAACTCTTATTTCGTTTGTCTTAGTCTGTTCAGGAGGCCATAACAAAATAACAGATTGGGTGGGTTAAACAGCAGAAGTTTACTTTCTTATAGTTCTGCAGATTGCAAGTCTGAGATTAGGGTGCCAGCATGGTCTGTTTCTGGTGAGGACTCTTCCTGGGTCGCAGAGAGCACCTTTCTATTGTGTTCTCACATGGTGGGGAGTGAGAGAGCAGGCTCTCAATGGTGTCTCTTCTTATAACAACACTAATCGCGTTGGATCACAGCTCCATTCTTAAGGCCTCATTTAATCTTTACTACCTTCATAAAGGTTCTATCTCTAAATATAGATACATTGGGAGCAAGGATTTGAACATACACATTTGTGGGGAAAGCAATTCAGTCTATAGCAATATTCAACAGCATGTAGTTTCTCTGTTCTAGGATTTGCAAAGATACTCAGAATTGTCTGTTTTGTGAAGCTGGACTGTATTCTTTTAGGTGTCTTTATAAGCTAAAGAGTGTTGCCCTTTTCATTTTTTTCTCATATAAAAACTCAGTTATAGTAGTTGTCCTTTTGATTATTTCTTAGTTCACTTTGTCTCTCTTAAGTTGAAGTGAGAATTACATATTTTAGGTAAGGATTTTATTTTGTATCGTATTGGCTAATCTTTTGTAATTGTTTTTAATATTGTTTTAACATAGAAAGTATTAATGATTTTATAATATTTTTGAATTCTTGTTTTTAATGTTATTACTAATCTAATATGTATTTACACAAACTTATTTATACTAAAATGCAAATTAAGGGTAAATTCCCTGATCAAAATTCTTGTCTAAAAAAAGTCACTTTAAAGAGACAGATTCCACCTTCTCTTTGAATGACAAAGCAAAAAGAAAAGTAAATGCATACATACTTTCTCACTGTCAAATTTAGGAAATATATGTAAACCTGAATCAGTATTTGGTGAAGGGCTGCTAAATATACTGAAAATCAAGCATGGACGTAGGTAGATGCTGAGAAGGGATGCCTTTGGCTAGCAGATCACAAACAAAGCAGACACAGCTCTGGTGTCCAGAATAATGGAGGTGGATGTGGCAGAGTTTTATAGGACCCAGTTTGGGAAGGAAAACAAGGCTTAAGAAGGAATTAGAGGTTAACCACATTTGCAAGGAGGAAGGGTGTTAGGTAAAAAGCCTTCCTCAAGGTACTTATCTGGTGAACAGAATAGCACCTGATATGTGAAAGACACTAAACTTTACCTGGGTCCTCTAGACCAAAAGCTTCAAGCTGCTAGGGGAAGGGATGCAAATCCTATTAACCCCAGGTTGTAGGTGAAGATCCTTTGTAGCCTGGAGCTAGAACAGAAGGAATAAAAGGGACAGAATGTCTGAGAAGTTCACACCAGGACCTAGGGACACAATACCTGACTAAGATGGAAGCTTAATCTCAAAGTCCCCTCGTGGGCCTGTCCCTAACTACTAGTTAGAAAATGCTGGTCAGCAAAGATTTATTTGTGGGGGAGAGGAGAGGAAAGAGTAGGGAGAGAAACAGTCTGTGAGATAAAGTCACAAAGAGAAGACTTAAATCTGAGGTGGAGCTGCAAATATTGAGGGGGGAAAAAACCCTCTGGCAAATAAGCCTCCACTTTAAATAATAGAAAATACTGGTGGAATTGGAAGCAGGTGGTGCGCTGTGAATAATCAGAGCAACAACAAAACCCAAACCCAGCTCCACTGCTAACTAGATTGACTTAACCTTCTCCCTCAGACTTCAGGCATGAGAAGAAACATGCCCATTCCCAGGTATAAATACTTTTTGCCTCAGTCTTGACTGCTTTACACGGAATGTCTGGCTTTCAGCCAAAAATTATGAGACACATAAAGAAGCGAGGGAAAAACAGCACACTGTCAAGAGACAAAGCAATCAACAAAACCAGACTTATATGATCTATATGTTAGAACTATCAGAGAATTTTAAATAACTGTGATCAGTATGCTAAAGGATCTAGCAGAATAGGTGGACAACATGCATGAACAGAAAGAGAGTATCACAGAGATGGAAACTATTAGAATGTAATGGAAATTATAGAAATGAAAAACAGGGTAAAGGAAATGATGAATGTCTTTGATAGGACTATCAGTAGACTTGACACAGATGTGGAAAGAATCAGCATACTTGAAGATAAGTCTATAGAAATGCCCAGAGTGAAAACAAAGAGAAAGAAGATTAGGGAGTGGGGAAAAAAAGACCAGAACACCAAACATCTGTGGGCAATATAAAAAAGTCTAATGTATGTATAATTGGAATTTCTGAAGGAGAAAGTGAGGAAGGGGTATTTGAAGAGATAATGACAATTTTCCAAAGGAAAGACAGATTTCACATCACAGACTAAAGTTTAGCTCAGGGAATGCAAAACAGGATAAATAATAGACAACAAATGAAACCCATCCAGGCACATAATTTTCAAACTGTTAAAAACCAGAGAGAAGAAAACACCTTGAGAGTAACCAGAGGAAAAAAAGATACATTACATAGAGAGGAACAAATGTAAAAATTATAGAAATTTTTTTCCAGAAACTATTCAAACCAGAAGGCAATGGAGTGAGATCTTTTTTTTATTTTTTAAAGATTTTAATAAATTTTTTTAGAGAAAAGGTAAGGGAAGGAGAAAGAGAAGGAGAGAAACATCAATGTATGGTTGCCTCTCATGCACCCTTACTGGGGACCTGGCCCACAACCCAGGCATGTGCCCTGACTGGGAATTGAACCAGTGACCCTTTGGTTTGTAGGCTGGCACTCAATCCCCTGAGCCACACCAGCCAGGGCAATGGAGTAAGATCTTTAAAGTGTTAAAGAAATAAACCTGTCAATCCAGAATTCTGTACCCAACAGGAACTTATTCTAAAAATAAAGGAGAAATAATGACTTTTTCAGGAAAACAAAAATTAAGAGAATTTATTACTTGTAAAAAAAATACTGAAGGAAGTTTTTAAGGCAGAAGGAATTTGATATAAGGCAGACACTTCGATCTACACAAAGAAAGGACAGTAGAAATGGAATAAATAAGTTAGATATAAATATTATTTCTTATTCTTAATATGTCTAAAAGATAACTGTTTAAAACAAAAATGGTAGCACTATATTATGTGTCTATAGCATATATAATACAGGTGGCAAACACAAGGCCCGTGGGCCGAATCTGGCCCTCTACCTTGTTTTATCCAGCCTGGCTTTTGTTTTTACCTGGCGGCAGCACAAAATACTCGCTTAACTGTTAAAGAGTAGTTACGTTTATGTAGTCCTGAAATTACATTTGGCCCTTTGAAGGCAGCTGTGAGGCTGATGTGGCTCCTGGTGAAAATGAGTTTGACACCCCTGATACATAACTACAATAGTGCAAAGGATGGGAGGGAGGATTTGCAAGTATATGGTTATAAGATGTTTATACAACACATGAAGTTGTATAATATTATTTGTAAGTAGACCTCAGTTAATTAAAGATGCGTATTGAAAACACTTAAGTAACCACTAAATTAAAAATATAATTAATGTTTTAAAACATACATAAAACTTCCTATTTAACAATTCAGTAGCATTAAGTACTTCCTCAGTGTTATACAACCATTGCCACTATCCATTGCCAGAACTTTTTCATCATCTCAAACAGAAACCCTGTATCCTTTAAACAGTAACTCCCCATTTTCTCCTTTCCCTAGCCCCCAGTAACCTCTATTATACTCTGTCTTTATGAATGGTGGTGTTTTGCCATGTATAATGCACTTCTGTGTATAATGCGCACCCACGTTTTTGCCCAGACTTTCAGGAAAAAAATCTTTCCTTTTAATTTTTTAATTTGATTTTTTATTTACCTATATTTAGATACTTGTTTTTGTATTATAGGGTAATTTTACCATTTATTTTTGAACACATAGTACAAGAAATTTTATGCGACATGATTAGAAAACACAACAGATTCAAGGTATTTCAGGTACTACCCATATTTTTCCCTCAAAAATTTGGGCAAAAATGTGTGCATTATACGTGGCAAAATATGGTAAACTCTGTAACCTAAGTGGAATCACACAATACTTGTCCCTTTTATGTTTGGCATATCATTATACCATTGATCTCTGAACAATGCAGGGATTAGAAGCACTGACCCCCTGTGCAGTTGAAAATCCACATACAACTTTTGACTCCCTAAAAACTTGACTACTAACAGCCTACTGTTGAACAGAAGCTTTACAGATAACATATTTAATGCATTTTGTGCATTGTATGTATTGTATATTGTATTCTTATAATAAAGTAATCTAGAGAAAAGAAAATGCTATTAAGAAAATCATAAGGAGCCCTGGCTGGTGTAGCTCAGTGGATTGAGTGTGGGCTGCGAACCAAAGGGTCACCAGTTTGATTCCCAGTCAGGGCACATGCCTGGGTTGCAGGCCAGATCCCTAGTGGGGGCCATGTCAGAGGCAACCACACATGATGTTTCTCTTCCTCTCTTTCTCCTTCCCTTCCCCTCTCTCTAAAAATAAATAAAACAGTTTAAAAAAAGAAAATCATAAGGAAGAGAAAATACATTTACAATATTTTGTTATAATTGAAAAAAAGTCTATGTATAAGTGGACCCCATGCAGTTCAAACGTGTGTTATTCAAGAGTCAATTATTCTTTTTTAGTGATTGCCCTTGAGTTTGCAGTATACATTTACAACTAATCTAAGTCCTTTTTCAAATAACACTGTACCACTTAATGGGTTGTGGCAGTCCCTTAGAGTATTCCCAGTCACCCCCTCCTGTTCCTTATAACATTGCTGCTGTTCGTTTCTCTTACGTATAAGCTGTAATCACCAAATACTTTATTGCTATTATTATTTTAAACAATCTGTTGTTTATTGGGTTAATTAAGAATAAGAAAATTAGATTTTATTTTATTTTCATTTATTCCTTTTGTAATACCCTTTATTATATCTGAGTTTCTGACCTATAATTTCTGAAAAAATTATTTTAGAATTTTATGCAAGGCAGACCTGGCAACAAAATCTCTCAGTCTTTATTTGTCTGATAAAGTCTTTATTGATTTTGCTAGATATAAAATTTTAGGTTGGTGGCTTTTTTCTTCCAGTAATTTAAATATTTTACTCCACTCTCTTCTTGGTACCATGGTTTCTGAAGAGAAGTCTGATATGATTTTTATCCTTGCTTTCCTATAGGTAGTGTTTTTTCCCTCTGCCTTTCAGTATTTCTTTTTGTCTTTATTTTTCTGCAGTTTGAATATGATATGTGTAGGTTATAGGTATTTTTGCTTTTTATCCTCCTTATACTTTGGGCTTCTTGCATCTGTGGTTTGGTATCTGTCATTGATTTTGGAAAATCTCAGTGATTATCACTTCAAATATTTCTTCTATTCCTTTCTCTCTTCTCCTAGTATTCCCATTACATATGGTACACTTGTAATTGTTCCACAGTTCTTTGATACGGTTTTATCCTTTTCAGACATTTTTTTCTAGCTCACTGATTCTTTCCTTGGCTGAGCCCAGTCTCTTAATAAACCCAGAAAAGGTAGTCTTAAGTTCTGTTACACTGTCTCTGGTTTCTAGCATTTCCTTTTGATTCTTTCTTAGAGTTTCTGCCTCTCTGTTTACATTATCCATCTGTTTTTGCATGTTGGCCTCCTTCCATTTGAGATTTGCTTTTTTAATGTGTTCGTTTAGCTGTAATTTCCCTCTTAGCACTTTCACTGCCTCTGATAAATTTTGATATGTTGTATTTTTGTTATTAGTCTTTATTTTCTGATTTCCCCTGTGATTTCATCTTGAATCATCAGTAGTTCTTCCTTATCTGCAGTTTCACTTGCCACAGTTTTAGTTACCTGCAGTCAACCGTAGTCCAGAAACATTAAAATAAAAATTCCAGCAACAAGCAATTCATGTTTTTTGTCATCCTGTGCCATTCCATCTGTCCCACCTTGGACGTGAATCATCCTTTTGTCTAGCTGTGTATTATCCCTGCCTGTTAGTCACTCGCAGCCGTCGTGGCCGTCAGATCTACGGCACAGTGTTGCAGTGCTTGTGTTCAAGTAAGCCTTATTTTACTCAATAGTGCCACCATTCATGTAACTTTTACTACACTATAGTGTTATAATTGTTTTTATTTTGTTGTTCTTAATCTCTTCCTACATCTAATTTGTAAATTAAACATAGGTATGTATATATAAGAAAACATCGTGTATATATAGGGTTTGGTACTCTCCATGGGTCAGGCATCCACTGTGGGTTGGGGCATATCCCTCATGGATAAGGGTGGTGGCTGCTGTATGGTTTAAGAATGTGTTCGATCTCCACATAATTGTGAATTTCCTAGTTTTTCTTCCGTTATTGCATTCCAGTTTTATTCCATTGTGATCAGAAAAGGTACTTTGAATAATTTCAGTCTTTTTAAATTTGAAACTTGTTTTATGGCCTCACATTATGGTCTGTCCTAGAGAATGTTCCATGTGCACTGGAGAGTACTATGCAGTCTGCTGTTGTTGAGTGGAGTGTTTTGTTAATATCTGTTCTCACTGGTTAATCGTCTTGTTTAAAAGTCCTTTGTCTCCATTCTGTCTGGTTGTCCTATCCATCGTTGATTGTAGGGTACCAATTTGTTCGTAGGTCAGCATAACCTTGATATCAAACTGAACATGAATATTTTAGGAAAGGAAAATTACAGAGTAGTGTCACTGATGCAGACTGATGCGTAGATGTCTGCATACAGAACAATAGCAAACCAAATGTAGCTGAATTTAGAAAGGATAATACATTAATAACAAGTTGATTTTTCTAGGAATGCAAAATAGTTTAACATTTGAAAATCAACCAGCATAATAACAATAGTAGAATAAAGGAGAAAAAACACATTATCATCTCAATATATAAAGGGAAATTACTGATAAAATTCCATACCCACCATGATAAAACTTTTAGCAAACTATAGATGGGAATTTAGTTGACTCGATAAAGCATATCTACAAAAATGGTACAGGAAATTTTATTAATGGTAGTAAACATGCATGCTTTCCTTTTAATAAGGAGCAAGGCAAAGATACTATCTAACATGACTTTTGTTTAATATTGTTCTAGATGTTCTAGCCAATATAGTTAAGTAAGAAAAATAATAAGATGTATAAGATTTAGAAGGGAAGGAAAAAATGTCATCATTTGCAGATAAATAAAATAATTTGCAGATATGTTAATTAATTTCAGCAAGATTATTAGATCCAATGTAGGATTAAAAAATCTATTATGTTTCTATATACCAGAAATAAACAAAAGTGAAAACTGAAAGATATGATTTATTGTACAGTAACACTTAAAAAGTCAAGTGGCTAGAAATAAGTATAACAAAAATTTGCAAAGAAGCTCCAAGCCATTATTGATATAAGTTAAAATGAAGGAATATACCTCGTTTATGTAATAGAAGAATCACTAATGTAAAGATGTCAGTTCTCTTGAAATAGATGTGTAGATTTACTGTAACCAAAGTCAAATACTCCCCTGCCCCCCCAAAAAAATCTAGGTAGAAATTGACAAGCTGATTCTAAAGTTTAGAATATAAGAAGCAAGGATAGCCAGACACAGCTAAAGAATAAGACGAGAAGACTTGCTATACTAGATATCAGAGTCAACGTTAATTAAGGCAATATAATTCTACTCTAAGGAAAAACAAATCAGAATCATCTACTTTTGTAGGGACACTTGATTTATAACAAAGGTGGCAATTTACAATGGTAAGGAAAGATGGTAGGTCAATTATATATGCATTTTTAAATAAATAAAGCCTGATCCCTACAAAATATTATATACAGAGATTAATTCAAGGTAGATATTAGTCCTAAATATGAAAGGGTTCTAGGAAATAATATGGTATATCTTCATGACCTCTAGAAATAGGGAAAAATTTTGCTTCAAAATATAGAAAGAGCACTAGCTTTTTAAAGGAGAAACACTGATAAATCAAACTGAATTGAAATTATGAACTTCTGTCCCTCAAACAGCAATGCCAAGAAAGTGAGAAAATGTTTGTAACACAAGTAACTGACAAAAAATTGAAACACAAAATATAGACTCAGTAAAAAATTGACAAGAAACTTAGGCATTTCCCAAAAGAAGAACTATAAATAGCTAGTAAATATAAAAGTTCTCAACTTTATTATTAGAAAAATGAAAATTAATTTAATAATGAGATATAGTATACACTTTCCAAAATGGTTAAAATGAAAAAGACAGAAAACACAAAAATGTTGGTTAGAATGTTGGAGCAAAAGGATTTTTGCTACTGGGAAAATAAATTGGTACAACCACTTTGTAAAAAACAGTTTTACCCTCTGTTATAGAAATCCATGTGTGTATATGGTGCGCATTCTGACCAGCAGTGTCCGTGGCGTTGTAGATGAAATGAGACAAATTCACACGAACTACTGAAGCCCTGTGGAGGAAAAGGGACGGCATAGCCACTCTCTCAAGAGGAGAGCATCTCTCATTTTCTCAGGGGGAGAGCACCTTGACCCTTGCTTTGACAAGCTTTTATTGGCTTTCTGATAGCATTCATCAAAGGTTCTCATTCATTATGCTTAGGTTTGCTTTAGGTAATTACTTTTCACAGATAGCGAAGGAAAGGATGTTACTGATTACTTCTTACAGATTAATAAGGAAAAAATGTTGCAAATGCAAGGGAACAATAAGAGTAATTGGTCTACTTACATTTCAGTCCTTGGGAGAATTAGTACAGACTTCAGGAAGTTACTTTAAAGATATGCAGTAACCTTTTGCTGCTTCAACTCAGGGTGAGGGAGTTTTAGCAAGAGCAAGTCTCAAAGCAGGCTACGTATAATGCAGACCTGGTCTCTCCCAGGAGAGCCAATTCGTGGGTTTCGCATCCTGTTTGCCGCCAGGTGCCTGTGGGCTTTCCAGGAGGGCTGGGCTACATTTGCCATTGCCAGGCAGATCGGTTGCCTATATAATATGTATGTACCAACAGACATACAAAAATATTCATATAATCATGGCGGTATTCTTTATAGTCTTCCAAAACTGGGAATCACCCAAAATGTCTACTCTTAGTAGCATTCAAAAGGTTAAATTTTTCCCTGGCTGGTGTGGCTCAGTGGGTTGAGTGCTGCCTGTGAACCAAAGGGTTGCTGGTTTGATTCCCAGTCAGCGCACATGCCTGGGTTGCTGGCCAGGTCCCTAGTAGGTGGGGCGTGCCAGAGGCACTCATACATTGATGTTTCTCTACCTCTTTCTCCCTCCCCCTCTCTAAAAATAAATAAGTCAAATCTTTTTAAAAAAGAAAGGATAAATGTGGCACATTTGTAAAAATGGAGTAGTTTAGAGCAATGAAAATAAACTACTGTGATGCAGCAGTATTTATGAGTTTTATAAGCAATGTTGGGAAAGAGAAACCCCACACAGAAAAACATTCATACTGCACTATTAAACTGTAGTGTTATAATTCAGGATAGTGATTACCTTTCAGCAATACAATAGGGTTGTGATTAGAAGGGGAGGAACTTTTACACAGTATGTGGGACTTTCCTGCTCTGGCTCTCCCCTTTCCAGATTCTCCTTGGTTTCCAGTGGTTGTTATGACCACATTGCACCCAGTGCTCAGGTCTCCATTGCCTCCCCCAATGTATGGCAGTTCCTCATTCTTTCTTTGTCTTTCCTGGTTCTGATGCTTTTGAAGAGCATAGTACTTAGTTATTTTATAGAGTATACCTCAAATTAGGTTTGGTTTTTCTCCTGGCTAACTCAAGTTTATGCAGATTTGACAAAAATGTATTAGAAGTGGTTTTGTGCTTTCCTTGTTATGATATCAAAGGCATATGATGTTGATGTTTTCAGGGTGGTGATGTTAATGTTGATCAGTTAGTTAGGGTGGTTTCTGCCAGATTTCTTCATTGTAATGTCACTGTTTTCCCTTTGCTATTAATATGAATCTTGCAGGGAGAACTTTTGAGATTATATAAATATCATAGTCATCCTAATTATTTTAGCATTGATCCATGATTCTTGCCTGCAGTGTTTCTGTGGTGTTTGTTTAACGGTGATTTTCTATTTCCATTATTTTTCTCTGTTCTTATTCATTGGTTTTCTACTCTAAGGAAGATCTATCCCCTCTTCTCTGTTAATTATTTTTAACAGTATGAACACATGGACTTCTGTGTAAATCTATGGGTTATAATCTGTTACTCTCATTATTTATTTTATTGCTCAAATTGTCCTACATGGAACCATTGGGAGATATTTCTAGTGTGCTCCCATGTTCTTTCCAAATGTCCCCATCATTTTTGGAGCATTTTCCTACTTTCTGTTATCACCAGATATTCTAGGCTCCTGTTCTGTTTTCTCCATCCCAGAAATGGAGTCAGTTATTTCTTCATGGAGCCCTTATTCTTTTTTATTGGAGGATGGTGTTTAGAAATCAATATTTGGAAACTAAATTTGATACAGCTGAGTATCATTACTTCTAGTTTCTGTCAATTCACAGAGCTAGGAAGTATTTGTGTATTAACATATACGTACATACACACACATTACTTTTTTAAAAAACCTCTTTCTATTTATTTGTCTCTCTGTGTGTCTGCAGTCATCACCTCATTCTGATACCATGATTCCAGTTCAGTACCACAGGTTCATTCTCTTCTTCCCCCTTCCTTATTTTTACTTCTTTCTCCCACAGTGAGAAACCTGTCTCTCCTCATCCACAATATATTGATTTATTTATTCTTCTTATACACATACACAGTAGTCCCAGAATTGCTAACCTATACCTTTGTGACCATACAATTTATTATCTAAATTGAGACACTTTTGAGAGAGGAAAGGGGCATTATTAATTATTTTTCAAGACAACAGGTGTAAACATACACTGTGTCAGGGAAACTGGGAGGTTATGGCTCCCTACATATTATACTAATTTTTTATTATTATAGCTTATTTTTGCCCCTTCTCTTTTCTAGAGTCATACATTTTCTTTTGAATGATCTAGAAATCACTTTTGAAAACTTACCGTGTCAAAAGCTGTTAAAATGGTAAACACAGTGATTTATATACTTAATAGAAAACATTCTCTGTGATCATAATAGACTGCTGTGGTAAAAATACTGAGTTCTTTTAAGATGGAACCGAGCAGCATTGCCATTCCCTGTTTTGTTTGGATCACTTCTGTGAGTTAGAATTGGGATTTCTCAGGTTTCCCTTGAGAAGATTCTATATGCTTCAGAATTTTAAGACTTAAAAAAGAATGTTGGCCAAAGAAATACTTACTTGAGATACTTGTCTGGCGGTTAATAACATTTCCCTGTTCAGGTGGACACACGCTTGCAAAATGGATTTGCTCCTGGGATGAAACTGGAGGTGACTGTGAAAACAGATCCTGAAACTTACTGGGTTGCCACCATCATTACCACCTGTGAGCAGTTGCTCCTCCTCCGCTATGATGGCTATGGGGAGGACCGGAGAGCGGACTTCTGGTGTGACATCAGGAAGGCTGACCTGTACCCCATTGGGTGGTGTCAGCAGAATAAGAAGACCCTCGAAGCCCCAGAAGGTAAAAAAATACTTTCTGTCATGATGTAATGTGATGCTGCTATAGGAAATCTTATCCATAATCTTGAGGTTCCAAGCAAATAGGTTTCTCTCACTTTTTTTGGTTTAGCATTTTGAAGGAAAATACAAGGAATAATGCATATTTTCTCATGTTTTAAAATGATTTTCTATGTTCCATAAAGCTCAAGTTTTTGTGACACTCCCTAGAGCACCATTTACTTATTCTGTAAGACTGTGAGACACTCTGAGTTTGAGAATTGTAGGACTGGTTGTCTTTAGGTACATTGGGCCAGATCGATATATATATATTTTTACTTTATTGTCCTCTCTCCTACAAGTGATCTGGGATTTAGGATCTTTGAAGTGAATCATCTGAAGCTTTCTTCCAGAAAAGAGCTCTACTGGGAGTAGAATCCAAATCCAGCAAGCAGAGACAATAGGACAAAAGAAGGAGAAGGGTCATTCATATAACGGTGGAGAAAGGACAGAGAGTGCAGATTTAAGAAGATACCAGACCTTAAATGTTTTTCTTTCAACTTCTTATTTTGATGTAATTTTGGATTTATAGAAAAGTTGTGAAAATAGTATAGAAAATTCTTGGAGACTTTGCTCTGTTTCCTAAATGATGACATTTTATCAGATTTACCTTACCCTTCTCCCTTTGTCCCTTCCTCCCTCCCTTTTCCTTTCTCTTCCAAATCACAAACATACCTGTATGCGTGTGCATGCTTTTTAAAAGAACCATTAGCGTCCATTGTAGACGTCATGCCTTTTACTCCTAAGTACTTAAATGTTCTCCTAAAAACAAGGACATTCATGAACATAGTAAAATAACAAAACCAGGAAATCAACTTTGATATGTACTGTTACTTAATCTATATACCATATTTAGTTTTTACCAGTAATGTTTTTATTCTAGATCATGTGTTGCATTCAGTTGTCATATCTCATGAGATCTCTTTCATCTGGAGTAGCTCTTCAAGCTGTCTTTGTCTTTCATGACTTTGACATTTTTGAAAGGTACAGGCCTATATTCCCAGTAATGTTCATTATGCATAGAGCCAGTAGTACTCATTATGCCCCATTTCTGTTCCTGGTCCAGGATTCAGTCCAGGGTTATACATTGCATTTGGTTGTCATGTCTTTTTAGTTTACTTAACCTTTCTTTGTCTTTCTTGGTGTTGACTTTTGAAGTATATAGGTCAGTTATGTTTTTAGACTGTTCCACAGTTTGGGTTTGTCTGATGTTTCCTTAGATTCAGATCATGCACTTTTTGTAGGAAAAATGCAAAAGTGATGCTGTGTCCTTCTAGAATATCTTATCAGGAGACACATGCTGTTGGTTTGTCCTATAACTGGTGGTAACTTTCATTGTTTGATTAAGTTGATATACAGCAGGTTTTTCTACCATAAAATTGCTTTTACCCTTTTAAATTAATAAGTATCTTGTGGGAAGATACTTTGAGAATATATAAATATCCCATTTCTCTTCAAACTTTTCACCCACTATTTTAACATCCATTGATAATTTCTTTTTTAAAGATTTATTTTCAGAGAGAGAAGGGAGGGAGAAAGAGAGAGAGAGAGAGAAACATCAATGTGTGGTTGCTGGGGGCCATGGCCTGCAACCCAGGCATGTGCCCTGACTGGGAATCGAACCTGCGATGCTTTGGTTCACAGCCCGCGCTCAATCTACTGAACTATGCTAGCCAGGGCTGATAATTTTTATCTGAAACAATTATCACTCCAATGATTACCAAGTAGTTTTTTCCTAATTTTTCTACATTTTATAATTGGCTTTATACTATAGAAAGAGCTTTCCCTTTTCTTCCATTTACACACCTACTATGTAAGTACATTTATACTGTATGTGTGTATTTACATATATACGAGGTCTTTCTGGAAAAAGTCTAGTCATTGTTTATATAACAAGAATGGTTTGCCCCACATCAATGTAACCTGGCAGCCAAAAGAATGGATTGGAATGCGCATGTGTGAACAATGACAACTTCACTGTACTAGTCAGTGGGGGTGGTAGATACTGTTGAGTGAGCATGTGTACTGTGTGGCCATTGCATTCAAAATGACTGAGCAAGTAAAGCAACGAATCTGCATCAAATTTTGTCTGAAGCTTGAACATTCCTCCATGGAAACTATTCAGATGATTCAGAAGGCCAGAGTTATGGACCACTGGTGATTGGCAGCTTCATCACGACAGCATTCCTGCTCATGGTTCATGTCTTGTGCAGAGTTTTCTGGTGAAAGAGCAAATCATCCAGGTGACTTGTGACTCAGCCCTCCATAGTCCAGATTTGGTGTACCTTGTGACTTCCGGCTTTTCCCAAAACTAAAATTACCTTTGAACAGGAAGAGATTTCAGACTGTTGATGAGATTCAGGAGAATACGACAGGGTAGCTAGCTGATGGTGATTGGGAGAAATATGTGAGGTCCCAAGGTACCTACTTTGAAGGGGGCTGAGATGTCATTGTCCTATGTACAAGGTTTCTTGTATCTTGTATCTTCTATAGTAAATGTCTCTATTGTTCACATTACATGTCTGGATACCTTCTGGACAGATCTCATGTCAGTGTGGACTCATGATTATTTTATTTAATGGGTTATAATTCTTTGCTATCTTATTTATTTTGATACTCAGATTGTCCTAGATTTGGCCAGTGTGTACTTCTTCAAATTAATTGTCTAACGTGTCCTTTATGTTCCTATATTCTTCAAGCAATTTTATCCCTGAAATTATCCATTTTTTCCCCAAGAAATCTTGGTTCCTCTTGGTGAAGAATGGTATTTAGAAATGAGGATCTGGGTGTTAGTATTCTGGGATATCAGTGAGCTTCTGTTCAACCATATTTTTAACATTTTGCTAAAATACAGGGTAAGGAAGATTGAGGCATGAAACTATCTGGCCCAGCATCTCATTTTAAGAGTACTATAGGAAAATTTATCTCATTTTAATTTGAACAAGAGACAGTGATTTCAGCTGAATCTCATAAAAGGTTATTAAGAAAAGGGTAGAATAAAATTCTTCCAGAGAAACAACTACAAAAGAAGTGAATACTGTGTCAGATAAAAAAAAAAATCATCCCTGACTGGTGAGGCTCAGTGAATTGGGCACTGTCCCACAAATGAGGTCACTGATTTGGTTCCCCGTCAGGGCACCTGCCTAGGTTGTGGGCCGGGTCCCAGGTTGGGGGCCTTTGAGAGGCAACCAGTGAATGTTTCTCTTCCTCTGTTTCTCTCTCTAGTCTCCTCTCTCTAAAAAATAAATAAAATCTTTAAAGAAAAAAAATTTAAAACAAGCTGAAAGAAAGTAATAGCCCTTTCCATGCTACCCAGAGAGAGTCCCATGCAGCATTGTTTTCAGCTCCTACATCTTTTTTTAAAGATCTTTTTTAAAAGATGATTTATTTATTTATCTTTAGACAGAAGGGAAGGGAGGGCGAAAGGGAGAGAAACATCAGTGTGTGGTTGCCTCTCATGTGCCTTCCACCGGTGACCTGGCCCACAACCCAGGCAGATGCCCTGACTGGGAATCGAACCAGTGACCCTTTGGTTCTCAGGATGGCACTCAATCCACTGAGCCACACCAGCCAGGGTAGGTCCCTACATATCTTAAAGGGACACTTTCACAATGTCCAGAGCTCTTGATGTCCTGCAAATGAAGGAGGTTTTCCTCAAATTCCTTGCAGCAGGAACCCACTTAGGTGGCACCGATCTTGATTCCAAAAGGAACAGTACAACTACACAAGGAAGAGTGATGGTATCTATACCATAGATCTGAAGAGAACCTGGGAGAAGCTTTGCTCGCTGATCATGCCACTATTGCCATTGAAATCACTGCTGTTGTCAGTGTCATATTGTCCAAGAATACTGGCCAGTGAGCTGTGCTGAAGTTTGCTGCTGCCACTTGAAGCCAGTGCTGCTGCTGTCACTTCACTCCTGGAACCCTCACTAACCAGATCCAGGCTGCCTTCTTGGAGCTGAGACCTCTGGTAGTTACCCTTCCCAGGGCTGACCACCAGCTCCTCATAGAGGCGCCTTACGTTAACCTGCCTAGCACTGCTCTGTGTAACACAGACTCTCCTCTTGCTGTGTGAACATTGCCATCCTTTGTAACAATGAGGGGGCTCACTCAGTGGGTCTGATGTACTGGGTGCTGGCCCGGGAAGTTGTGTGCATGTGTGGCACCATCTCCCATGAACACTCCTGGGAGTCATGCTTGATCTCTAAATCTACAGAGATTCTGAAGAGACTGAAAAGGAAGAGCAGGCTGCAGTTGAAGACGCTTTCACCAAGGAGGTGTTTCAGGGTGCATGGGCTGCTCCAGCTCCTGACTTCACTGCTGCGCAACCTGAGGTTGCAGACTAGTCTGAAGGCACGCAGGTGCCTTCTGTGCCTGTCCAGCAATTTCCTTCTGAAGACTGGAGTGCTCAGCTGACACTGAAGATTGGTCTGCAGCCCCCACTGCGCAGGCCACTTAATGGGTAGGGCAACCACTTTGTGGTCTTAGGCTATTTTTCCATAAGTTCTTAAACAAAATGGCAATAAGGTTAATGAAAAATAAACAGTTAATGAAAAATAAGCAGTTTTTTAAAAAAGTAACAATGATAGAAGCATTGGGAACAAGTATGAGTAAAATTTATTAAAATTCAGAAATGAGATGATTGGAGAAAAGGAAGATTTAAAAATAGAAAAAGTAGAAGTTAGCGCAGAACTAGAAATTAAAAATATTAGAAATGAAGACTAAGGTAATGTGAACACAGGAATGAATCAATCATGGGTAGTATCTGAAGAGAGAGAAGATGAGAAAGAGAAAAAATTAAAATAAAAAAGAAATGAAGAAAGGAATATAAAGGACTTGGGAAAATAATATAGATAGGTAAAAAGTAGAAGTCCCCGAAGAAGAAAACCAAAGCAATGAAACAGTAAACTATTTTAAACTGTAATTTAAGAAAACTTCACTAAAATAAAATAGGACTTGAAATGCTTATAGAAAGACTCAATGTGCACATGGGAGAATCAGACAAGAATGGTGACATCAAGAGGTGTTCTGATGAAATTATTGAACTTTAAAGCAAAAAGTAATCCCTTGGTTGTTTAGATTAATTGATAACAATGCTTTATACCAAAAGACAATAGGGTAATATATTTTTAAAATTCACTGGAAGAAAATATGAAGCAAGGATTTTACATCTAGCTTAACTGAACTTCAGGCATAAAAGCCATATGCAAACTGTTATGATGTAAAGATTCAAGGAATATTGTTCCCATGAACCCTTCCTAAAAAATCCACTAAAGAATGAGCTTCAGAAAACCAAATGACTGAAGAAACACTAGCATAAGAACTATTATGAAACATTAAATATATTTTAGCTATAGAACTTAGAACTAAATGATGGTTATAATGGAGATGGTATAGTTTGTAATGGCTACGTGTTCTGACAATATAAATAGAATATAACTATAAGAAATATGGGACAATAGTGGGGAGAGCATGTCTTACGCATGGTATGAGCTCACTCATTGCCTTTTTAAAAAATTGGCTTTATTGCTGAATAGTTTAACTAAATTGCCTTTTAAGTGTTAACTGGGAGTAGAAGCCTATTACTTGAAATGAGATGTTAAAGAAGAGGAGAAAAAAGAGGTTATAGCTAACTTGAATATTGTTTATAGAACAAAGAAAGAGAAAGTAGTCCAAAAATAGAGACAACTAAAGTGTTATACAAAGGTAGCCAGAAGAATAAAACACAAACCTTTCTAAATACTGAAGACAGATTTTTTAAAAAGAAAAAGTGTATGTTCAAATAAAGTAGTTCACATCCTGAAAGACTGTAATACACAACAATTTATATAGTATTTAACAATAAGAATTGAGGCCACATATAGTAATAATATCAATAAATGTTAATGGGTTTACTCTTATACTAAAAGTGAAAAACAATTTAAGTTGGCTCACAAAACAAAACTTAATTCTGTGTCATATACAGGAAACAAACCTAAATGGACAGATTCTGAAAGTATATAAGTATAGACAAAGATACATAGACAAATGCAAATAGAAAAGAAAGGAGTCTCAGCCTGATGTCTGATGTAAGTGGACTTCAGATCAGAAGACATTACAAGAGACAAAGAAGGATACTTAATAGTGGTAAGCTGCAGTTAGTGGTAAAGGGAGACATGGACTATCTATATACAGCCTAGGAGTGTTTTCTAGTATATTTTATGTTATGAAAAAAGAAAAATGTGTACAGAGTGAAGGAGGAGGAGAACATATATGAATGCGTAAATGAACATGTTGTCATTTGCTAACTACTCCAGATCTACTTGGAAAGATTCCCCTGGCTGGTGTGGGTCAGTGGGTTGAGCACTGGTCTGTGAACAGAGAGGTCACTGGTCTGATTACTGATCAGAGCACATGCCTGGGTTGCAGACCAGGTCCCCAGCATGTGAGAGGCAGCTGATCATGTTTCTCTCTTTCTCTCTTCCTATCCCTCTCTCTTAAAAAAAAAATAAGATAAAATATTTAAAAAATGAAAAGATTGGCTATGAAGTGACAGTTGTTATATCTCTGTGTAAGAGGATTCATTATAGTGTTTTCTCTGCTTTTATCTGTATTTGAAAATCTCCATAATAAAAAATAAACTAGGTAACTTTTGGATAAATTATACTAACAGGGACTTGGAACTATTCCCCTTGTTTTGCATACAAACCTTATTAAACTAACCAGAAAGGAGCTCTATCTAGGAGGACTTTTGTCTCAAGCTCTCAAAGAAACTGTTGACAGACTCTTAGATATTAAAATGATCTACACACCTGTGAACCATTTTCACTGGTTTAATTTGTCTGTATTCTGTTTAGTTTCTCTGTGTTCTGTGGCTGACATTATGAGTAAAGCACTCATTTTATTCTCTTATCTAGGCATCAGAGATAAGGTTTCTGACTGGGATGAATTCCTGCGGCAGACTCTAACGGGAGCATGTAGTCCTCCTGTTCCGCTGCTAGAGGGCGTGAGTATTATTGCTTGCAGAATCAGTGTGGAAAACCCTCCTGATCTTTAGTGGTATTTATTCTCTGTCTGAGGAATCTTAAAATTGGTTGCTTGTTTACTGCCCCAAGGCAAATAAGCATTTTTACTACAGACGTAGGCAAGGGTATTGGGAGATTTGAACTTAACCTTGAAAGGTTACATACAAACTCTTAGCTTGCTCAGTGCTTAAACTGTAGAGGTGTCCAACTTTTTGGTGTCTGTGCCACACTGGAAGAAGAGGAGTTGTTTTGGGCCACACTTTAAATACATTGTGACACATAACCACAAAAAAGCCTGTTTTAAGTAAATTTACGATTTATGTAGGTCCACATTCACAACCATCTTGGGCTGCATGCAGCATTACACACCCCTAGTCAGTATTCTGAATGAGTTGCTAACACATAAAAATCTAGTTTTCCAGATTAGTTTATACATCTGGAAAATATGGCATTTGGGGGCTCCTACTCTGTAACTGAGTTGGGGTTGATTCTACTTTGAGGATGGGCATTTGTAACTCCCACAGTGGGTGATGTGTGACTCCCGTTATTCCACCACTCAGAAGATAGCACATCCATAGTACTCCTATCACCTCCCTACCTTCAGTAGTCCTTTTAAGGTATGTAGATTTTGAGCTCGTTAGTGATTACAGATTTCTTGTTTTTGTGAAATCAGTTTGTTGGTTACAACATTTCTAAGTTATGTTTTGTTACTTTCTGTCAGACTAGTATTATTCTTTGAGGCATATGTGAAGGTTCCAATTTCTCTACATCCTTGACAGCACTTGTTATTCTCTCTTTGGTAAAGCAGTTCTTAATTAGAAAAAAAAAGTAAGTTTGAATATTAAGAAATGGTTATGTGATTATGATGTATTAAGTAATAAGCACAAATTGAAAAACAGTATAAGGTTCTCCCTTTAAAAAAACATAAGTGTTAAAAAGAGAGACACAGACTTGTGTGCAGAAAACCCAGTCTCAAAGAATTTGTACGGAAGTATTCATTGTGTTTTTTTCTTGAAAGTGGGGTTGTAGGGGATTTTGACTTTTTTTTCTTTGATGATCATATTTGCTTTTACAGTTAGAGACTAATGATGGTATTTTTAAAATCCTTACTAGATGAAACTGTATAACATAGTTCTAGAAGTAGAGATCTGTTTGAACAGTTTTGTTGTATTACAGGTAGATCTTTTTAAAGATGAATATTTTTATATCACCTACAAATAACACTATAGGGTCTTGTATGGTATTAGACAATTCAGTATCACTGGCCTTAAATGGGTAAAAATATAAAGGCTAGTTTAGGTTATTTAAAACTTGATTTTTATGTTAACTTCCCTTATTTAATCATTTCACCTTTTTTGCTTACAGCTTCGTAATGGGAGGAATCCTTTAGATCTCATTGCTCCAGGTTCCAGGCTAGAATGTCAAGCATTCCAGGACTCTCTAAGCGCTTGGCTTGTTACTGTAGTAGAAAACATTGGGGGAAGGCTGAAGCTACATTATGAAGGCCTGGAAAGTTCTGACAATGTTGAACATTGGTTGTATTACTTGGATCCGTTTCTTCATCATGTTGGTTGGGCAGCTCAACAGGGATATGAACTTCAGCCACCATTAGGTACAGAGTAATATAACATTACTTAAACTATGACATTATTGTTATATTATATTTTATTAATATTTATGAGACTGATAAATTAATTATTCTGCATATTACAAAAGCCTTTGTTACCTTCCATGATAGAAATATTATAAAAAAAATAGTATATGGAGTTACTAAATTAAACACCTTTTTTTTCTTGTAGTTTTATTGCTTTTGTAATTTTCCACAGATACTGATACACATACCTCATAGACTTCTGCCCCACCTCAGACTGACCTCTTACCCAAAATTAAAGAAAAATTCCCTAGGTAGCATTCATTGTAGGTATAGGAGTGGGATGGATCCTGGGTTTAAAGCACATTATTGATTAAGAAATTATAACTGAAGTTATTGTTTAAATCAACTTGCATTTGGTATTATGTGCCCCAGTTTGGATGCTGTATTATATTATTTGTGAGCTACAGTAGTCCTTAATGCTGTCACTATAGGCATTTCGCCACACTTAACTATCGGCTCTGAACAGAGGAGGCAAGGCACTGAAGTGAAAGTGCAAGTTCTTTGAGTGAAGATTGTATAAGTGGGCTTGAACCCTTTTTTCCCTCAATGGAAATTGACTTTTTTATTTATGTGAATGCTTTCAGAATAGTTATTAAGTGTGTAAGTTCTGTCATTATTTAAAATTACCTGTCTTGTTTTACTAAAGCCATCAGACATCTGAAAAATGAAACTGAGTGGCAAATGATTTTGGCTAAAGTGAAAGAGGAGGAGGAAGAACCATTACCATCTTACTTATTTAAGGTAAATGCAAAAACACGTAGAGTAAAGCAGTTTGAAGGAGGTGCAAAGCATCAAATAACCCCTGGAGCCAGTGAGAGTGCCGTGGCATAAGAAGGAGGGAAGAGATTTAAAGGCTGGAGTAATGGTCGTCCTTTTTTTCTAAAACTAGTCTAGGTTATCTGTGGAAGTTATCTTAAATCATTTTGAGACTTCTCTGTTCTTTAAAAATTAAAAAAAAAATTAGATTATAGCTGACACACTATTATTTTAGTTTCAGGTGTACAGCATAGTGGTTAGACATTTATGTAACTTACAAAGTAATCACCCTGATAAGTCTAGTACCCACCTGGCACCAGACATAGTTATTACAGTATCATTGACTATATTCCCTTATGCTTTACTTCACATACCTGTGACTGTTTTATAACTGGCAGTTTGTACTTCTTACTACTGTTAACTGCATAGCCTTGACTGTTATTAAATAAACTTATTTTTCCTTCAGGTAGCTTTTATGTTCCAAATGTGGAGAGTTAGGAGTGCCTCCTGTGGTTTTACTCCTGAAAAATTTTTTTTTTAGGGAAGAAAATGATAGGATTAGATGATTTTGCAGAAACTAGACAGTTTCACTATTTTAATTAGGAGTAGTATTCAGCTATATATAAGTATAAGATTAATGTGAGGATACTCTATTTTTATTCCATCTCGGTGTTTGCATTTCAGGACAAACAAGTGATTGGTATGCATTCATTCTCTGTAAATATGAAATTGGAAGCTGTGTATCCCTGGTCTCCTTTTGGGATCTCCCCTGCTACAGTTGTTAAGGTAAAATGGGGGCAACTTTCTTGGAAGAATTCTTGTCAGGGTGACTGGTTTAGGAAGTTGGCAGTATTTTGGTTTCAGGCTTTCCTAATTCAACCATTGTTTTTTCTAAGCTGTGAAACTAGAATTACTTCTGTACACATTTGGTATTTGTACTGTCCAGTTCTTTGTGGCCCATTCCTTCTTCTGAACTTGGTTGCCCCAGCCAACCAAAGCCTGAGCACCAGAGTAGAGGGGTATGTTTTTCAAGGGGCAGGCCGAGCTGTAGTAGAGGAGGTTTAACTGGCAGGAAGGCCATGGTACCTGAAAAGTATAGAGGTGGGCAGGGTCATCAGTGTCCAACTTGGTGCAGGGTTCCTTGAGCTAAGGTGGTGTTTGGGGAGCAGGTGACTAGTGTCACAAGATCTGCCAGTTGGATTGCTCCAGCCATGGGTTCAGGTTCAGACTTTAATGTTTTGAAAGACTGACAAAAGTAAGGCTCTTATTATGAGTAAACACAAGAACCGGACAGGTTGTCAAGGTGCAGTTACTCAGTTACTAGAACTGAAGCATAAAGGAGAGGATTTCGGTTAAAAACTCATTTACTGAAAGTAGAACCAACAGTTAAGTACAGAAGAATAGTTGCTTTGATGCTGAGTCCTCCAGTCTGTTGAGATTTAAAGTTCCCTTGCCTTGGAAGAAGATTATTCTTAGAACACGGGAGAGATTCTGAACCTTCAGTGGGGTCAGAAGGCCCTAACTGGAGGGCTGTGGGATTGGAGGGAGCCAGAGGTTCATGAAACCTCTTTGGTGCTTGAATCTAGGCTAGGATCTGAAAATCTAATATACCTGTGTACTTGACTCCTCACTAATCCTAAACTAAATTTTGTTTCGGGCCATAATACTTGGATTTGAATCTAGGTTCTGCTTGTTTCTGGCTGTGTAACATGGGGCAAGTTATTTAACCTCTTTTTAAACTTAGTCTCTTTATCTGCATAATCAGGTTGATAATGGTGCCTGCCTTGTTAGATGTTAGGAAGATTAAAATTGAATTAATACATGAAAAGCATTAAATTAAAACAGTACACAGCCTGATACAGATAACATTTATTGAGTATGTAGTAGTAGTATTAATACCCAGTGTAGCTATGAACTTTTTTTTGTAACATGTTCAGCTGTGCCAAGGAAATGATGTGTGTGTGTACACACATGCACATAAAACCATTCATCTATTTTATCAATTAAATTGTATGTACAGGTTTTTGATGAGAAGTACTTTCTGGTGGAAATGGATGATTTGCGACCGGAGAATCATACAAGGCGATCTTTTGTGTGTCATGTCGATAGCCCTGGTATTTTCCCTGTGCAGTGGAGTCTGAAGAATGGTTTACACATTAGCCCCCCTCCTGGTATGCATTCATTCTTTTTTGAATTGTTTATCAGGAACTTTCCCTGGAAATGAGATTTGTCAGATGGAATTACCTTTATCTTTTGTCCCTCTCTCTCTTCTTGCCCCAGCCTATCCTTAACATTTTGGGAGCCCAAGACAAGTATAAATGAAGGCCTAGATTGTACATATTTATGTATTTGAAAGTTATAAATTAAGTTGAACTATTTAACGAAGTATGCCCCATCCTCTGCTTTGACAAATGCATGTTCATGTCAACTTGGAATCCCATGATACTTCCTTCTGTCGTGATTCTCTTGGGAGGTCACAGAGGAGTGGGAGTAGAGACGTTAGAGCCAGAGCTAGGAGGTAGATTATTGGTGATTTTGGGTTTCTGGGCCTCGTCTTAACAGAGAAACTCTTGAGATTCAAGAAAAAAGCGTATAGTCAAGAGTAGGATGTGGAGAGACTGTAGATAGGAAAGTAGCAGCTCATTTTCTGGTGTTTGCAACTTGCAAAATAGAGTCCTTGACCTTTTAATCAAGGCTCATAAATATGACTTAGTTGACCTTGAATGAAATTTTTCTAAATTCTCACTGGAAGGTATGTTTATTGATTTTAGAGAGAGAGAGAGGAAGGGGGAGAGAGAGATGGATTGCCTCCCATATGTACCCTGACTAGGGATTGAAACTACAACCTAGGTATGTGCCCTGATCAGGATCAAACCCACAACCTTTTGGTGTATGGGACAATGCTCCAACGAACTGAACCACCTGGCCAGGGCTTGAATTAAATTTTTAGTATTTTATAACTTGGAGTATCTGGAAGTGTCAGATGTTTATCTGATTTTTATGTCAACAAACCAGATTTTTTGGCAGTCTGTTTATCCTTTTTAAATAGGCTTTTGATAAAGCATGGCTTTACTCTCTCAATGTTGACTGCTAGAACATGTGGCTGAAGTGCTCTGTGTATTAACAGGAGTCACAAACCCAGAACCTTTGCCTTCCATTCAGCTTTGTTTCATCCTACGCTCATGTATGGGATGTTTGCTATGAACCGGGCATTGGGCTTGTCACTGGGGAGACAGAAGTGAGCATGACATATTTCCTTCAAGGAGCAAATGAGGGAAAACAGTAACAGAGCCTCCTAGGTTCTCTTCCATCAGTGAACAGAGAGTGGGAATGCCTGCCTGGTGGTGATGGCGTGAGGGACACATCTACAAGAAGTTCTGTTTTGCAGGAAGGCTCGGGACATCCCAAGTTCTTTATCCTGCCTGCTACCTTTATGTAAAAAGAAAATCCAGTTATTAAAGCTATTAGAGCTTTCAGCATTGTTAAAGGCAACTCAACTGTCTTTGTAAATAGAAAGTAGTGGAATATGTAATTGAAAATAGCAGGTAATTTGCTGTGAGGAATTGAGGTGAATGCAGGGGGAGAACAGGATACCAGTCTCACTTAGGCAAAATAAGTGATTGCAGGGGGTGGTTTGGTTGGAGGACGGCATAGTCTTGAGGTGCCTGCCTTGTGCCTGTGAGATGATAAGCTCTGGAGAGCAGAGAGCAGCTTAGACACAGCAGGCCCAGTTCAGCTCCTGGCACATAGATGCAGAGACTTCTTCAGGAAACCTTAGTAAACTTAAGTGGAGAGTTAAGCTCAACTTTTTTTCTGAAGTGAATTCATGATTCAGGTGATAAGACCATTGAGATTCTGTAAGGCATGAATCTGAAAACCAGTGTCAAAAATATTGAATCTGTAGGAGCTAAGATATGTTTAAGGAAATAGCTTTATGAAAGAAAAAAAGTCTTTACTGATTAAGTAGTACTGGTGTCTCTTTTCCTTTAGAGCCTAAGTCATAATAGAATTGATAATAAGTTTAGAGTTGTTGGTACAAATCAAATCCGGTAATAACGGTATTAAATTTTTTTGTAAATTGCCAGTAACTAATCATAAAATATTGATCAAAATAAATGCCTAGTTTGAAACATAAAAGGTTTAAAATTTATCCAAAGAATTGTATTGTCATGTATTTGACCACATTGCTCTATTTTATAAAATTAACAATGCTTTAGATTTGTGTTTCCCCCCTCTCTAAAATGATCAGTCCCAAATTAGCAAAATTAAAAGCTGTGAGTGAACACTGGGCAGAGTGTAAAGCCAGGAAGCCTTGTGTGGTCCTAGTCATTGTTCTTTTGTCTCTACCTAGGCTATTCAGGCCAGGACTTTGATTGGGCCGACTACCTCAAACAGTGTGGTGCTGAAGCTGCTCCCCAGAGGTGCTTCCCTCAGGTGAGAAGCCCAACTCCTCATGGCCACTGCTGTGGGACTGCTTCCTGTGCTTTTTATGATTATTACTCTGAAGTCAGTCTTCTCACTCAGTGCAAATAATCATCTTGTTGATTGTAATACAGTGGTGCAAGGAAAAATCCATTCACTACAGAAGTTAATTTGTTTATTTAATTAGTATTTAAAGTTTATCAGTTTTATTTTTTATTAGCTAAAGTGTAAATTTAAAATTTTAGTTCATAATTATTTTGGATGATTCAGTATTATGAAAAAATATTAAATGGAGGAAAATTGTTAAACTTACTTAATGATATTATTATTGATATTAATATAATAATAATTTATCAAAATAAAACCATGCACATGGTTTACAAAGCCAAACAGCAGTAAAAAGCTTAGAACATAAAACAAAGCAGTTCTCTGTTCTGTCCCTTCCCATAAGTACTCACTGCCTGTTCATACTATTACTCTGATATATTTCTCATTTTCAAAATAATATGCTGCAGTCTTTTGAATCATTAATTTTAAACATGTCTGTTGGTTCTACATTATGGTAAATAAGCATTTAGCTATTTTACATTACCTTTCTTCTCTGTCTTACCCCTACCACCAACTCATCTTTCTATCAGAGTTATATTACAATTTTTGGTTAAATCTGAATTGAGTATTTATTATCATGTGCATTCAAATATTATTCACAGCTGAGCACTACAGTATTTTATGATTGTTTCCTTTTTAAATGTGTCCTTGTTTTTCATAGCTTAATTTTCTTTGTTTTATTGCTAGTTTACCACACCGTCTAGTAGCCTTCATAACTATTTCCACAAAGGCAGTCACATTAGGAAATCTGTAATTCCCCTCCTTTATGAAACAATATATCAGAGAGATGGGAGAGACATGGATAATATATGCAGAAGTTCCCTTATCTGACTCTATCAGACAGATAATTAGTGGGTTAATTGAAAGTCAGATGAATCAGGGAATCATCTTTCTGATGAAAGAGTATATTTTAATTTACGGTGTATAAATATGCATTTATTTGTTAATCTTTACTCATAAAGGGTAAGGCTTTACCTTAGAGTATAGATGATCAACTAGGGTTTTTTCTTATATAAACTGCACCTAACATAAACCCTGTGATTTTTCAGTAGAATGACAACTTTGATACTTTGAAACAATATGAACACAAAATTTTTAAGCAACCAACCATTTCTGCAGGTGTCTAAAGTTCCTCCATTAGCACATGTTGCTTTGTCTCCATCCACCTGGGAAATGGGCCCTGAGTGAGATGATTGTGCAGAACACAGGCCCCTTTGCCCCTGTGCCCGGGTCACAGTCCCATGTTTGCAGCCAAATACTCATGCAGCTGCCCTTCAGCATTTCCCAGAAGTCTTTGGTTCAGCTAGACCTGCGTATTTTCTTTCTAGTCAAAGGGTTTTGTTGTTGTTTTAGGGTGGAAGGGTTAAAGTACAGTGTGTCCTCTAGGCATGTTTTCTTTTTCTCACATCTGTGGCCACTCTGATACCCTGATGTTGGAAATCTGTCATTTCTAATATTTTCTTAGAGATTCCTTTTAGCAACCTCCATTTCCTCTGCATTCTAGGCTTGCAGGGTAGTTTTAATTCTGAGAAGTAAAACTGCCTTCCAGTGCGACCCAAGGAATTGACTCTCCCCTTTCTGTTTTGTGTATTTTAAGGCCTCCTCTTTCTTGGTTTACTGCCTTGTTTTGATGGAGCCCATCTCTCAGTAGCATCCTGAAGTGGAATGCAAGGGAGATAAATTTTCGTAGGCTCTGCATGTTTGACAATGTCTTCATTCTACTAACTTGAATGATTGTTTGACTCAATGTGGAATTTTAGGTCAGAAGTTATTTTACTTGAGAGTTGAAAACATTACTCAGTAGTTCTCTACCTTTCAGTGTTACTGTTTCTACCTTCCAGAGAAGTTGAAAGCCATTCTTATTTTTGATCTTTTGTAGACAACCTGCCTCTTGCTTCTTCCCTGGAAGGTCGTAGGATCTCTGTCACGTTT
Source organism: Tonatia bakeri (assembly GCA_004024845.1). NCBI lineage: Eukaryota > Metazoa > Chordata > Mammalia > Chiroptera > Phyllostomidae > Tonatia > Tonatia bakeri. The sequence goes on from PVIA01000814.1 coordinate 111,430, forward strand.
CACAGTGACGAGCCGTGGTGTGGCCTGTCTTCATCCATATGCTGGGTTCCAGTGAGCACATTCTTTCTGGACATTTTGTGTCTTCCTGCGTGGGCAGGTTCTCTTGAATTTCTTCCTTGATTTCGTTCCATTTCTCTCTTCTCTTTTTCTACAATTTAAAAAAAAATTTCTGTGTTGGGCTTCTGGATGAAGCCTCTACTTCTCTTCTCCTGTTTTCTGTTTCTTAGTCGTTTTGCTTTGCTTGCTGGATGATTTCCTAAATTTTATTCTTTCAACCCTTCTTTTGAGGTTTTAATTTTTAATATCACATTTTTGATATCCAGAACTATTTTTGTTCTGAATATTTGGTTTAAATAGCATCTTATTCTTGTTTTAAGGATGTGGTAGTTTTTTGGTTTTTTTTTTAATCACTTAGGGGATGTTAATTATCCCTGCCTTTTGGGAAGTTGTCTTCTTGCATAATCTGTTTTTTCCAAATTGCTTGCTTTGTCTGTTTTGATCTCTAGCTTTCATATATTTAGATGTCATGGAATTCTGGGTTGTTTGCTTATATTTAAGAACGGAGGACTAGGATTGGCTGGTGTAGCTCAGTGGATTGAGCATGGGCTGCGAACTGAAGAGTCGCCGGTTCAATTCCCAGTCAGGGCACATGCCTAGGTTGCAGGCCAGGTCCCCAGGAGGGGGCGTGTAAGAGGCAACCACACATTGATATTTTTCTCCCTTTCTTTCTCCTTCTCTTCCCCTTTCTCTGAAAATGAATAAATAAAATCTTAAAAAAAAAAAGAATGGAGGACTAAAAGAAAAAGCGATTGAAAGCTCTAAGTTGAGTATATTGGTGGGGCTTGTCCATCTTGAACTTCGTTGGGGTCACATAATCCGTATTTTTGTATGTTTCTTCTTGGGTTTATCATGATACTACAAGAAGTCTCTTTTAGTCCCTTGCCTAAACAGTAGAGGCAAGGGCTGGATCTCTCACATTCCCTATGCAAACCCCTGTTTTGGGCACTGCGTGAGTGCCCTCAGCAGTTCCTTTGTCTTCCTGCCTGGGGATTCTGTGTGTTGCTCTGGGGGATAAATCTCATCTTCTCTAGGAGAGGGGAAGGAGCAGTTGCCCTGAGGTATGGAGTAGAGGAGCTGATGGCATGACCTGAATTTCAACAAATCTTTTTGTTTTAACTATTTCACTTCTACCTGTAGTTGCCTTGTAACTGGTGCTTCCAGTTCTTAGCTCTTTTCACTGTCATTTTAGATTTACCCTTCTTTAATCTGCTAAGTTAGGTCTAGACACTATTCTAAATTTTAGCTTATGAAATGTTGTTGCCTCCTCTTCTCTTTATCCTAGTAGGTTTATGTCTTTAAAAAAAAACACTTTAATTTTTGTAAATTGTCAGAAGAAAGAACAAATACAGAGATTCAGTTCTTTATTGATCTAGAACCTGTGAATTTTTAAAACATACTTTAAATGACCCTTTCTCCTTATTCATAAGCATTACTTATCCTGACTGCCTTTTATGATACACATAGCAGTAGGAACCAGGTGGTTTATTATATGATAGGGTCCTTCATGGGAGGGACAGTGAACCAACGGTGGTGAAAAACCATTTGGTTCAGGGCATAGAGTCTTAGGTACCTTATTTTATTGAAACCTTATAATGACTCAGTGGGACAGGTATTCTCAACATCATCTGACATACGAGGAATCTGAGGCAGAAAGAGCTTGCATAACTTGAGCAGTGTCACACAGGTAGCAGTAATGCAGGTATATTCTGACGTCAGAGACTGCATGTAACACCGAGAGAAAGGACATTTTTTCTTTGCTCCATTAAGAAACAGAAAAAAGTAAATTCATAGCCTTAAAGTTATTCTAGGATTAAAGAACACTTGGAAAAAGTGTCTTAGATTAGCAAATGAGTAAATACTTGGTATGTTTTATATTTGATTAATTTATTTTCTAGTCAGTTTCTGAGCATGAGTTTAAGGAGAACATGAAGCTTGAGGCAGTGAACCCTCTTCTCCCTGAGGAAGTGTGTGTTGCCACCATTACTGCAGTGCGAGGCTCTTACCTGTGGCTCCAGCTGGAGGGTAAGTGCCATTATCCCTGGAAAGCCTTCTGGCTCTTCGCCTTTTCTCTTCACCTCTATAATGTGGTTTGTTAGACTTAATCGATCAGCCAAAAGGGGGGCTTGTTTAAAGACTTCTAATTTGTAATGCAAGATTTTAAGCTAAAACTTTCTTTTCTTATCCTTGACTTTCAAATGTTAGGAAGAGAATATGAATAAAAAGTCTTTATTACAGAGTCTCGTTTTTTTTTTTTTTTTAAGGAGAACGTGTAAGTCAAATAGCGTATATTTTGATATGATCGAAATACATGAGCATGCGCTTTAACAATCAGCTTCTGCAAGGGATTATATTTTGGTTGACCCCATTCATTAGAACCAAAAGTATGTAAAATAAAAGGTATTAAAGTAATCGTCAACACTTGGACAGGTTTGTGGATGGTAGCATTGGCTGAGTACTCAGCACTGCAATTACAGTACATGGCCTGGGGTTTCGTTTTTATTAGGCTGTCAAATAGACTCAGTACCTATGTTTCCAGCTTGTAGAATTGGCATTTGGTATATATATCAAGTACAGTATTGAATATAGACTTTTTGGTATTTTTTTAACCTTTGCTGTGCAACTTGCCAGTGTCACTTACTGATTTGAATTCACTGATCTACTTTCTGGCTTTGTCTCCAAGTACCACAACTAATGTTCTTGTTGAGGAGAACTGTCACTTTTACCCTTGTTTTCCTATTATTTCTTGGAGTTGACTGGTATTTGTCAACCATCTGAATGATACTCCTGGTAGTTCCAGTTGCTTACTTGCTATTACCTAACTAAGGGTCACCCTGTATATTCACTACCCATTTTGGTCTTCATACAGCTATGTGAAAGACAGTTAACTTTTTTTTCTTAATGTTTGTCACACGTGAAAAGGTATGAGTTTTGTGTAAAAGGAACTTGTTCAAGAGACTTTCTGTCTATTTTATTGCAATAGCAGAACACTGATTATCGAAGGAATAGTTTATGAAGAAGGGTATTCAGTGGTCTAAAAATTTTTTTTCAATCTAAACAGGTTCTAAGAAGCCCATACCTGAATGTATTGTGAGTGTGGAATCCATGGATATATTTCCTTTGGGCTGGTGCGAAACCAACGGCCATCCCCTCAGCACTCCTCGTCGAGCACGAGGTACCTGTCCATTTCTGGACATTTCAGAGAAAAACAACACGAAGTCCTGGTTGTCTCTTCCTGCATAGGAAATTATTTGTTGCAGCAAACATTTATTATCTTACAGTTTCTGTGGATCAGAAATCTGGGTACAACTTAGCTGGGTCCTCTGGATCCACCTCTCTCAAGGCTGCGGTCAAGGTGTCAGCCAGGGCTCCAGTCATCACAGGGCCCCGCTAGGGAAGATCTGCTCCCGAGTTTTTGTAGAGGATTGTTGGCAAGAATACATTTTCTCGTGGACCATTGGACTGAGGGCCTTAGTTCCTTACTGACTGTTGGTTGAAGGCTTTGCTCAGTTCCTTGCCAAGTGGGGCTCTTTATGAGGGAGCTCACAGCGTGGTGGATGGTTTCCATCAGCCAATAAGTAAGAGAGTAAGAGAGGCTGAGCAAGATGGAAGCCAGAGTATTTCTGTAACCTGATGTTAAACGTTCCACCTCCCCTTCCCTCTTTAAATAACTTTATTGAGACATCATTTGCATCAGTGTTCCCCAACCTCTTTGGCACCAGTTTTATGGAAGACAATTCTTCCACAGACCCGGGTGGGGGTATGGTTTCAGGATGATTCAAGAGCATTACATTCAAGCTCACCTCCTGCTGTGCGGCCTGGTTCCTAACAGACCCTGACCAGTAACAACAGTCTGCTGCCTGGAGGTTGGGGATCTCTGATTTACATAACATAAAAAAATTTGGTCTTTTAAAGTACAGCAGGTCCTTGAATAACATCATTTTGTTCAGCGACATTTTATGACATTGATGAGATGCCATAGGAACTTAACTCTGGTTTATATCAATTAGCCTATGGTAAAATTGGTTTTGTTATATGCCATTTTGCTTGAAGTTGCAGAACCTATTGAAGATGTTAAGTGAGGACTTCCTGTATACAATTCAGTTGTTTCTAGTACATTCACAGAGTTATGCCACTCTTACCACAGTCAATTTGAGAACATTTCATTGTCTTAAAAGAAACCCATACTCCTTAGCAATACCTCTTTACCTCCTGCTCTGGAGCCCTAGGCTATTACTAATCTAATTTACATATGTATAGATTTGCCTGTTTTGGACAGTTCCTATAAATGGAATCATACGTTGTGTGGTCTTTTGTGACTGGCTTGTTGTACTTACAGTGTTTTCAGAGTTGATTCATGTTGTAGTATATATCAATGCTTCATTTTTTTTCTTTGATTTTTTTTTTAAGATTACTTATTTTTAGAGAGAGGGGAAGGGAGGGAGAAAGAGAGAAACATGAACGTGTGGTTGTCTCTCATGTGCCCCCTACTGGGACCTGGCCCTCAACCCAGGTGTGTGCTCTGGCTGGGAATCAAACCAGCAACCCTTTGGTTTGCAGGCCTGCATTCAATCCACTGAGCCACACAAACAGGGCAATGCTTCATTCTTTTATATTTATGAATAATATTTCATTGTTATACCACATTTTGTTTATCATTGCATTAGTAGATAGACAGTTGGATTGTTTCCATTCTTTAGCTATTATGGATAATGTTGCTAATGAACATTTCTGTGAAGGCTTTTCTGTGGACTTAGGTTTTCATTTCACCTGAGTATATAACTCGGTGTTTAACATTGCCAGGAAGTTTTATGAAGCAACTGCACCACTTTGCATCCCCACCAGGAATGTGTGAGGGTTCCACGTTCTTCACATTCTCTCTGCCACTTATTTTCTGGGGATTTTTGTTTGTTTTTTATAATAGTCATCCTGGTGTGTTTGGGGTGGTATCTTAACAGTAGTCTTGATTTGCATTTCCCTAACAACTAATGATGTGGAGCATCTTCTCATGTGCTTATTGGCCATTAATATATCTTCTTTGGAGAAATGTCTATTCAAGTCATTTGCCCATTTTTTAATTGGCTATTTTTGTTGTTGAGTTGTAAGATTTTGTTACATATTCTAGATATCCCTTATCAGACATATGATTTGCAAATATTTTCTCCCATTCTCTGGGTTGCTTTTACCTCTCTTTATAGTGTCCTTTGATACACAAAAGTTTTAAATTTTGATGTATTGCAATTTATTTTTTCTTTTGCCTGTGCTTCCAGTATCATACCCAAGAAATCATTTCCAAATCTAATGTCATAAATATTTTCCCCTATGTTTTCTTCTAAGAGTTTTATAGCTTTGCCTCTGTTCAGGTCTTTGATCCACTTTGAGTTACTTTTTGTATGTGGTATAAGATAAAGGTCCAACTTCATTAATGTCGATATTCGGTTTTCCCAACCCGATTTGTTGAAAAAAGACTACTTCCCCTATTGAATGTGTTACCACCCTTGTCAAAATCAGTTTTTCTTTTGAATATTTATTCCTGCTTAGAAAATATTCATAGGAGTTGATTGACCCAGGGAGCCTTAATTAGTTTTGTTTTTTGTAAAGACCCAGAAAATGTGCTTTATTCTAGATATTCAGACATATCAGCACTTGTTTATACTATCTGCTAGTTAGAAATATATAACCAGGTTTAAAATATGCTGTGGTTTTAATACATATATAATTCTTCCTCTGTCTTTTAATTTTTCTTGACATACACATTTTTGTTTTTTTCTTACAGTACACAAACAGAGGAAAATTGCAGTGGTTCAACCTGAAAAACAGTAAGTAATATAATAGTATATTGACATTTGGAAGTTAGAATGTCTAGAAAAATGAATAACTAAGAGTATATCGCCTCATATGTTATTTTCTCAGATAGAATCATAATCCTTTAATTGAGCTTTTGATAGTTTACATACTTCTCCTTATAGTATATACATTTCCTAAAATGTCATTATATACAGAAGGGTAAAATCCGTTCTCAAGATGTTCCCCAATTCGAGTTTTCTTTTGCTTTTAGAGCTAGGAGTCATTTGAATAAGAGGAAATAGTCTCAGTGCTGGAATTTGTAAGGCAGAGCTGAAAGTGTAGATTAGGATATTATTTGTTACAGTGGAAAAAAGCTTGATCTAGAAGACAAGACTAAAAAGGCACATGAAAGATGTGCCCTTGTATCCCCTCTGGAGACCCTTCATAGCATATCTTCCTGCACAGCTTTCAAGAAGTAATTGGTCAGTGTTGCCTTAAAAATACAAGGGTTTCTGTGTGTATGCATGTGTTTTTAAACATTGGATTTTCAATTTTGTATGATTAGCTCAGGATATCATAACAAAACACCACAGACTGGGTGGCTTAAACAACAGATTTGTTTTCTCATAGCTCTGCAGTCTGGGAAGTCCGAGATCAAGGTACCAGACTGATTTGGTTCCTGGTCAGGGCTGTCCTCCTAGCTTACAGACTGTCTTCTCACTGTGTCCTCACAGGATAAGGACGGACAGGAAAGGAGACCTTTCTCTCTTCCTCTTCTTATGAGGTCACCAATCCTATTGGATTAGAGCCTAACCCTCACTTACCTCTTAAAAGTTCTATCTCCAAATATGGTCACATTGAGGATTAGGACTTCAACATGGATTTTGAGGGGATACAATTCAGGTTATAGTAAATGCTGTGTAATTATAGCTGCTTTTGTGGCTATGTGAGTAATAAAACTGACAATAGAGGTAGAGAGAAGGGCCACAGAATTCTATTTGAGGTAGTGACATGAGATAGCAGGGGGAAAAATCTGGCCTTGGCTTTTTCCTTGGCTTACTTGTCCAAAGTTTTAGGCTGGAAGTATTCTAAAAAGATAAATTACCCATTTTTCATTGATTACTGCAAATATGGTAATTCTCTTTTTTAATAATATAATTTATTTTTAGTTTTGAAACTGATGGAAGAAAACAAGACCCTATATTAAAAATGTTTCCATTCTTTGACAATTAACAAATAGTCTACTTGTGTTTTAAGAATCCCAGAAGGAATCATATAACTGTTCTTCACATGAATGAAAGTTTATTTGAACAGGTAGTGTCACATGTCTTTGGACTGTTGGCTCCTTAGACTATGTACATAGTTTTAAAAAACAGTTGCTATATAATCAAGAAAGCACCTTCTGTTACAGAATTTGCAGTTTGCCACTTTTGCTTTCTTCTTAGATTTGAAGGAAACTAACTCTTATGCTTTACTGGCTTTAAGGATTATTTTACTGTTTTGTTTTGTGTGTGTGTGTGTGTTTGTGGCTTTTTTTTTTTGACTCAGAATACCATCCTCAAGAACTGTCCATGAGGGCATGAAGAATCAGGAGCTGAACTCCACTGACTCAGGTATAAGTGCATACTTTTTTGGGAAAAGAGGACCTTCAGTTTCTTTTAATGAACAATATCTAAAAATAAAACAATACATTTGATTTATAGGATGTCGTTTCATAGAGGAGTCTCTTAACTGTGATTTTAAAGAATTGTGATTGTCTAAATGTACTTATTAGACAAGATCAGGCATGTTCAGGGTGGTATGGCCATAGACTAAGATGTACTTATTACTAATGATCTTTAGGATGACATCTCTGTCCATTTTTAGTAATTGTAGTTATTCTCTATTGATCACTTATTGAGATGGATACTGGGCCAGCGGTATCCATCTTGGCTGCAGATGCTTGTCGAAACATGAGAAAAAACACACACGGACAACCGAGTCCTGTGGGGAAATAGGTATGAAAATGGCCACTCTCTCTAGTGGAGAGCGCCCTGGCGCCAGATATGGTGGGGCGGGGGGCACTCTGCCCTCAGGACCCCGCCCCCTGCGCGCCCCCCCCACCCTCCCCCCCCCCGCCAGCCACCATCAATGAGAATAAGTCTACCAAGACATGATCTGCTTGGGGAGGAAAGGTGGCCGATCTCTCAAAGGAGAAGGGCCAAGAGCCTTTTCCTCAATGGCTTTTATTGGGTTCGTTTACACAGGAATTCAGGTAAAGCTCATTAATCCTTGCAGGAAGTAAGGATCAAACAACAGATAACAAAGAACTCTGAGGGCCTATTTTGAGTCAGGGTCAGATAGTGAAAGAGCTGTAAAACTTTAAGGAACAAACTTACTTCTTGCTTGGACCCTTATCATTTCACTGAGAGCATTTTAAACAAAGCAGGTTTCACAGGATTTTACATATTCTTTCTTAGGCCTGATGACCAGGGAAACTTGCCCTTTCCAGCACAGGGCTGCACCACCCTCTGTCATTGTTTCAGGCTTAGGTGGAGCAAGGGAAGTAAGGCAGTCAAGAGATTAGGAGATTTTCTCACAGACAATGAGGACTCAGGCTTTGTTAAAGCCAAGGAGTGAGGGTCCATTACCCCCTTTTGCTGTAGCCCCCAAAGTCCTTCCTTAGGGGCCTCCCACGTGATCGTGCTTGTCATAGGTCGTTCCCCCCTTGGGAAATCTTACCCATCACTGGCTAACCGACCAAGCATTGGGGGCCAGGCAGGGTCAAGTAAAAGGAGCAGAAATGGCACTCCTGCCAGGGAGATAAGCTTTTGTCTCCTTTCTGGCTTAAGGTCCAAGGTCGTTCCCTCAGTCTTAGCTTTGGCAGGGGTTACAGCTTCTGATACCAGGCAGGGTGGTTCCCAACAACTTACAGGGTGTAAGGACTTCAGAGGTCAGTATTATTATCCCTGAATTTAGATAAAGGAACTGAGGATTTCCAGGCAGTGCTCTTTCTTAAGCAGGGTGATTGAGAGGTGGATGTATATTCTTCTTTAAACCTTTTTATGGTATTCACAGTTTGTGTATATATTTCTTTTCTTTCTTTTTTTAAAGATTTTATTTATTTATTTTTAGAGAAGGAAGGGAGGGAGAAAGAGAGAGAGAGAGAGAAACATCAATGTGCGGTTGCTGGGGGCCATGGCCTGCAACCCAGGCATGTGCCCTGACTGGGAATCAAACCTGCAATGCTTTGGTTCGCAGCCTGTGCTCAATCCACTGAGCTACTCCAGCCAGGGCGTATATATATTTCATAATTTAAAAAAAAAATAAGCACTGGAAAAACAGATTGTCCCAATACCTAATAAGTGAGACAAAGTTTTTTTTCTAGAGGCCCAAATCTTTGTTCAGCAGCCTCTCCCCAGAACTACTTTTGACTCCCCCCGTGCCGGTCATATTATGTTTAGCATCTTGGCTATATGTGTTCTAACACAGGTTAGTCATTTGGATGGTATTTAGTAAATGCCTAGAGAAGAAAAGAAACCAGAATATGAAGAGAGCATGCAGCTTATGAGTAGAGGGTCAGAAATGGAACTCAAATCTTTCTTAGGTTCCAAACCTGCATTTTTCTCTTCTACCCACTGCCTTTTCATTTTATCATTTTTACATAGAGAATCGGGGCTGTGTAACTCTTTATTTTTGATGTATTACTGGCCATTCTAATGCCTACTGAAACTATAGGATTAAGACATTAATATCTCCTACATGACCGCGGCCAAGTTTAGGTTTTATGATAGGTCCAGTCACCTTGGGAAGAGAGTCTGAGACTCATTTACATGTAGGAGTTTTATTGGGGAGTGCTTTTGTGAACAGCTCCTAGGAGGGGTGAAGGAAGTAGGGCTGGCCAAAGGACGAAGTTGAGCCACAATTCACTGTTAACAGAAGTTTCTTCCAGTCTCACAGGGATTGTTGGTACTGGTATACCACTCAGAATCTGCCCTGATTGAGGCTGCTATTGGAAATAGGCTACTGCTCCCTTTCCACTTCACAAAGGGCAGGTGGGAATCTTCAGCAGGGTGGGTCTCTCCTACTGAGGTCAGTTCTAGGCTGAGTGAGGGTAATTCCAGGATAGACTTAGAACCGCGAGCTGTAAACTGCCAACATTCCCAGCTGCAGGGAGCATAGATGCCTTAATCCTGAAAAGTGGGATCTGGGTGGTAGAGTTCAGTTGGAGAAGTGGACATGCTGACCACTGTGCTAAGACTACATTTTAGGTGAACATTATGTACTTCAGGGTCCTGTCAACAGTGGGCAGTGTATACATATCTTTTTTCCTTAACATTGGTTAACAGTACCCATCAGAATAGCTTCTCTCTGCTTGATATGAAAATGAAGACGTTTTACTGTCTTTGAATTTTTTATATTCAGCAGCTTAATTGCTAACCACAATGAGGGGATTTTAAAAATGTTATATTGGAGTACAGTGTTCATACAGAAAATTAGTTGAAAAGAGGGGTCTCTAGGCCCAGTTGTACCCACAGTAATTAAAGAACTTAGAGGTATGATCATGAGTAATTTCATCCCTCTCAGAAATCCCAGAAATAGAAGGGCACCCACATCACTGAAGGCTGCCATCATACTACTTTGGTGGTTTTAAGAGGACAAACTGTGATTGTAGATAGTATTCACCCATCATCACTCCCTAGAAATATTCTAGAGTAGATTGTTGAATAGTTGTTTGTCAGGAGTCAAAATGGGTTCTAGAAGTAAATCTTCCATTTTCTTTATTGGTAGAAGTATATGGCTCTGGAACAGTGTCACATTAACCTGTAGGAGTTAACCTACGTGTAATTCAGACTGTTGTCTTATTTTAGCAGAGTGATAAGCTCCATAATAGAGTTGTAAATATTTTAAGGGATCTCTCAGGTGACATGTTAAGCTTCAAAATACGTAATTTCTAACTTTATATAATGGTCATTATGCTTGTTTTTTCCCCTAGTAGTCCACCTTTGGAAATGGGTCAGAAGATGACTCTGTTCTGAATATTTGTTTCTCTTCATTTTCCAGTTATGATTAATGGAAAATATTGCTGTCCAAAGATATACTTCAACCACCGTTGCTTCTCAGGGCCATACCTTAACAAAGGACGAATTGCTGAGCTTCCTCAATGTGTAGGACCTGGGAACTGTGTTCTAGTCCTCAGAGAGGTAAGGTTCTGGCCTAGAGCAAAGAACTTGGAAATTTTACAGAAGTCTTATAGACTCATTTATACAAGGATCTATCTATATGCCATGGATGTGACAACTCTAGGTTTTATTATAAGAGATTAACTTTTTTCATGTTGCACAATAAACTGGACACAATTATTTATGGTCCTAGGGAACATTTTTTTCTAAGCAGTGTTTTACATAGCAGGCTCACTTCTGTCTGTGTAGCAAGGTCTTCTGTCAAGAGACTACATGAGAATTGCAAGAGTGTATGAGAGACTTCTAGTCAAGATGGTGGCCATAGGCAGACATGGCTTGAATCTTTGCACAACCGCATCAAAATTACAACTAAAGAGGAGTTCCATCCAAGATGGAGGTGTAGGTAGATATGCTTCACTTCCTCACAAAAACAAAAGAAGGATAACAGCCGATTTAAAAACAAAAAACCACCAAAACTGCCAGAAAATCAAATTGTACAGAAGTCTGACAACCATGTGGTTAAAGAAGAAACATTTATCCGGACTGATAAGAGGGGCAGAGATGGGAAGCCAGGATGGAGAGGATGTGCAGCAAGGCGGCAGCTGATGGACCTGGGCTGGCGAGGCTGCTGGCAGACTGGGCAGTTCCACATTCGTGTGCAGATAAGCCGGGAGGAACAACTAGGGACCTAAAAAAACTGCGCAACCCAGGCTTCCAGCATGGGGTAATATATCCTCAAAACTGTAGGCTGTAAAATCCTGTGGGGATTGTGATGGCAGGAGAATCTCCTAGTCTCACAGGAGAATCTTTTGGAGAGACCCACAGGATCCTAGAATGTACACAAGTCCACCACCCAGAATCAGCACCTGAAAGGGTTCAGTCTACCTGTGGGAAGTGAGAAAAAGTGGGGTGAGAGCTGGTCAAGCGAATAAGTGTCATTGTCCCCTTTCTGACCCTTCCCCACATACAGCACCACAATGGAACTATGTGGGTCAGAAGGAGAAGAGAAAGACCGAGAAATTGAAAACTTACTTGAACAAATAATGAAGGAAAACTTCCCTAATCTTGTGAACGGAACTAGGCATGTAAGTCCAGGATGCTCAGAGAGTTGCAAAGAAGTTGGACCCAAGAAGACACACACCAAGGCATATCATAATTACATTAGCTGAGATTAAAGATAAGGACAGAATCTTAAAAACAGCAAGAGAAAAGGAGATAGTTACCTACAAAGGAGTTCCCATAAGACTATCAGCTGATTTCTCAAAAGAAACCTTGCAGGCAAGAAGGGCCTGGAAAGAAGTATTCCAAGTCATGAAAGGCAAGGACCTACATCCCAGATTGCTCTATCCAGCAAAGCTATCATTTAGAATGGAAGGGCAAATAAAGTGCTTCCCAGATAAAGTCAAGTTCAAGGAATTCATCATCACTGAGCCCTTATCATATGAAATGTTAAAGGAACTTATCTAAGAAAAAGAAGATCAAAACTATGAACGGTAAAATGTCAACAAACTCACAACTATCTACAACTGAACCTAAAGATCAAAAACTAAGCAAACAACTAGAATAGGAAAAGAATCACAAAAATGGAAATCACATGGAGGGTTATCTGTAAGGAGGGAGGGGGGAAAATGGGGGAAGAAGTATAGGGAATAAGAAGCTTAATTGGTAGGCAAAAAATAGATAGGGGAAGGTTAAGAATAGTTTGGGAAATGGGGAAGCCAAAGAACTTATATGTATGACCCATGGACATGAACTAGGGGAAGGAATGCTGGTGAGATGGGGATGGTGCAGGGCAGAGGGTGATAAAGGGGAGAAAAAAAGAATGCGACAGTTGTAATAGCATAATCAGTAAAATAAGAATGCAATGAAAAAAAATTACAACTAAAATATAGAACAACTAGCTCAGAACCATCATCAATTGAGTTGAATAGAAGTCTGACAACTATGAAGTTAAAGAAACCACATTTATCCAGACTGCTAAGAGGGCACAAACTCAGAACAGGCTGGTCTCACATCCATGTGTGATGGATAAAAATTTGGGAGGGATATCTCAGGAGCTAGGCGTCCCAGACCCACACCAGGCCCCCTAGCCCAGCATTCTAGTACCCTGAAGATAAGTCCTCACAACTTCTGGCTGCAAAAACCAGCAGGGATTGAATTGGTGGAAGAAACTTCCGGAGCCCAAGAGCTCCTCTTAAAGAACCCACTCACGGGCTCACTTAGACTCATTCCCTCTGAGCTCCAGCACTGGAGTAGCAGCTTGAAAGGCACTAGTGGTACACAGGGAGAAACTGAAGTGTTTGGCATCAAGGTGAGCAGAGGCCATTGCCCCTTTGCTAAACCCTCCCACCACAGAGCTGGTAAGCTGGTGCCATATCTGAGACTCCATCAACATAGCTAACACTCTTTGACCCACCTTGGAGATTCCCAGACTGTGCTCCACCCAAGCCGCTTTTCCATATGAATGGTTAGTCTTGGCTCATCCTTCATAACTTCCTAAATTTTCTCAAATAAGTTAAGAGCTGGCCTCAGGGAGCCCCAGGCCTGGCACTAGCAGCAGCCAGCCTAAATTCACAGCTTGGCTTCCCTTGGGAAACTCAAGCCCAGCACAAGTAGCGGCCATCTCAGATGGCTTTATAGCTCAGGAAGGGTGGCCCTGGGCAAAACACAGGTGGGGCTGACCTTGGCCTTCACCACCTGGGAAATTCCAGGTACTGCACATCCAGTGGACAGTTATGACCATGTTGGAGCACCATCATCCTGCCCCTGCACAACCAGTTCTCCACGGAGGGTGGAGGCTAGTGGTAAGTGGTCACAGCCAATCCTTGCAACTGACTGGCCTGGGTAAATCCCTCCAATTGTTCTGCCAACAGCAGCCAAGTTTCATCTACAAGAGGAGGGGGCACTCAGCCCATAAGAAGGGCACACCTCGAGTACCCAGTTTGGGTGATAAGGGAGGTTAAGGGACCCTACAGGACACCTGCTACATTAGGCAATACTACCAAGACATGGAGTCAAACAGCTCTACTTAATACATAGAAACAAACACTGGGAGGCTGGCAAAATAAGGAGACAAAGAAACATGGCTAAAATGAAAGAACAGATCAAAACTCCAGAAAAAGAGTTAAACAAAATGGAGATAAGCAGTTTCTCAGAGGCAGAGCTCAAAACACTGGTTATAAGGATCCTCAGGGAACTTGGTGAGTACCTCAATAGCATAAAACAGATCTAGTCAGAAATGAAGGATACACTAATTGAAATAAAGAACAATTTACAGGGAAACTACAATAGAGTGGATGAAGCCGAGAATCAAATCATTGTTTTGGAATGCAAGGAAGCAAAAAACAACCAATCAGAACAATAAGAAGAAAAAAGATTACCAAAAAACAAGGATAGTGTAGCAACATCTGGGACAAGTTCAAGCGATCCAACATTCATCTCATGGGGTTCCAGGAAGAGAAGAGAAAACGAGAGATCGGAAATCTATTTGAAAAAATAATGACAGAAATCTTCTCTAATTTGGTGAAGGAAATAGACATGCAAGTCCAGGAAGCACAGAGTCTGAAAAAGATGGATTCAAAGAGGCCCACTTCAAGACACATCATAATTAAAATGCCAGAGGTTAAAGATAAAGAGAGAATCTTAAAAGCAGCAAGAGAAAAGCAGTTAGATACCTACAGGGGAGTTTGTGGGGGGGCTGTGCCCTCAGGGCCCCCCATCTGCCCCAGATGAGAATAAGTCTACCAAGACATGATCTGCTTGGGGAGGAAAGGTGGCCGATCTCTCAAAGGAGAAGGGCCAAGAGCCTTTTCCTCAATGGCTTTTATTGGGTTCGTTTACACAGGAATTCAGGTAAAGCTCATTAATCCTTGCAGGAAGTAAGGATCAAATAACAAGGAACTCTGAGGGCCTCTTTTGAGTCAGGGTCATATAGCTAAAGAGCTGTAAGAACTTTAAGGAACAAACTTACTTCTTCCTTGGACCCTTACCATTCAATTGAGAGCATTCTAAACAAAGCAGGTTTCACAGGATTTTACATATTCTTTCTTAGGCCTGATGACCAGGGGAACCCGCCCTTTTCAGCACAGGGCTGCACCACCCTCTGTCATTGTATCAGGCTTAGGTGGAGCAAGGAAAGTAAGGCAGCCAAGAGATAAGGAGATTTTCTCACAGACCATGAACACTCAGGCTTTGTCAAAACCGAGGGGCGAGGGTCCATCACCCCCTTTGCTGTAGCCCCCAAAGTCCTTCCTTAGGGGCCTCCCACGTGATTGTGCCTGTCTTAGGTCATTCCCCCCTTGGGGAATCTTACCCGTCATTGGCTAACTGACCAAGCATTGGGGGCCAGGCAGGGTGAAGTAAAAGGAGCAGAAGCGGTGCTCCTGCCAGGGAGATAAGCTTTTGTCTTCTTGCTGGCTTACAGTTCCAAGGTCGTTCTCTCAGCTTTAGCCTTGGCAGGGGTTACAGCTTCTGAAGCCAGGCGGGGCGGTTCCCATAAGACTGTCAACTTTGCAGGCTAGAAGGGACTGGCAAGAAATACTCAAAGTCATGAAAAGCAGGGACCTACAGCAAAGATTGCTCCTCCCAGCAAAGCTATCTTTTAGAGTCGAAGGGCAGATGAAGAGCTTCCCAGACAAGAAAAAACTAAAGGAGTTCATCATCACCAATTCATTATTATTAGAAATGTTAAAGGGACTTATTTAAAAAAAAAAGATAAAAACTATGAACAATAAAATGTCAAAAATATATATCTGTCAACAGTTGAATCTAATAAACAAACTAAGCAAACAAGAACAGAGACAGAATCATGGATATGCAGAGCATTTTGTTGGTTGCCAAATGGGGGTGGTGTGGGAGAATGGGTGAAGAGGTAAGGAGATTAAGAAGTGGAAATAGGTAGTTACAGAATAGCCATGGGATGTGAAGGTCAGTGTAGGGAATGGAGTAGCCAAAGAACTTACACATATGACCCATGGACATGAACAGTGGTGGGGGGATTGCCTGAGGTAGTGGGCATATGAGAATACTCAGTCTATGACTGAGAGGCTGTGTGGCATTAATCTAGACCATCAAAAACTACTCATCTGCTGGACTTGCAGAGCTTCCCAGCAAGGGTACCGCACTGACGGTAACAGATGTGGGGACTACTGATTTGTTCAGCCCCTAGGGTGGCAAGGCAGGGTCTGGGGAGGCTGGAGCTTCTGGATCAGAATACTCCAACAACATGAAAGCTCAGCCATCTACAAAGTGTCCCAAACAAATATAATTATCTGAGTGTACCATGATTGGGAAAGGATTTGGTAGGATATGCTATAGTAATTTTAAATCCATATTGTCTATTTGTTTCTGACCATAATGGTTTTGAATATTTAAGAGAGTCTATTAGTCTCTTATTTGTAACTTTAATCAGCTGTCATATCTTCAGTATTATTATTTTGTTAACATTTATTAACTAATATGACTAGAATTAATATCATAAATGACATGCTAGGGGATAGCAAGGGTCTAATGGTCTGTTTTTCTCCTTCCCAACCCATATTTCTGTTTTAAAAATGGAGCATAGGTCCTCACACTACTTATCAATGCAGCTTATAAACCCAGTCGTGTCCTTCGGGAGCTGCAGCTGGACAAAGACTCTGTGTGGCATGGATGTGGGGAAGTCCTAAAAGCCAAGTGAGTAAGCTCCTCTGCCTTGTGTGTATATTCAGCCTTAACAGGTCACAGAATCAGTTCTTCCTTGGATAATATTAGATACTTAGGTTCCCTTGCACAGTGCTTCTTCAGTTATTTGTGGCAAAGGTTTGTTTTCTTTTTTGCGTTCTGTTCTGTCATGGACAGATACTTTTAGAAGATATGGTAAAAATGAATTACAAGCAATATGAAATTTAAAAGGCATAAAATTTAAGAGAAGTTCTTTTTGTTATTAGATATGAGACATAGAATTGCTTTTTCAAATTACTGTGAGAATTCAAAAACATTTACTCTTGTTTTCTGACCTGATCTTGTCAGAAACAGGTGACAGTTGTCAGGTGTTATTGGTCAGCAGGCCACACTTTGAGGATCACTGCCCTGGGGTAAAGAAAGACTTTAATGAAAGTCACTTTTCATTTAATAGTTAGCGTAGAAGTTATTTTTTGAAAACATTAGTCCTGGCTGGTGTGGCTCAGTAGATTGAGTGCTGGCCCTCGAACCAAAGCATCACCTGTTCGATTCTCAGTCTAGGGCAGATGCCTGGGCTGTGGGTAGGTCCCCATTAGGGGGTGCAAGAGAGGCAACCACACATTGATGTTTCCCTCTCTTTCTCCCTCCCTTCCCCTTTCTAAAAAAATAAATAAATAAAATCTTTTAAAAAAATAAAGAAAACCTTAAACTTAGGAAGAGAAACCTGGAACCTTATTTTGCTAATTTAAGTAACTGGTTTTAGTTGTCATAGTTTACTAGATTATAAATTTGACTTAAGTACAAAATACATTAGCTCCATATAATTTTCAGATAATTCTCAAAATATAAATGACAGTCTTCTCACAAGCAAATATTAATATACTTGATTTTTCTCTGGATAATTACTAGCCCAGTAAAGTTGGTCTCTCATATCTTCTAATGACAGATACAAAGGAAAGAGTTACCGGGCTACTGTTGAAATAGTGAAAACAGCAGATCGGGTGACCGAATTCTGCCGGCAAACCTGTATAAAGCTGGAGTGCTGTCCCAATCTGTTCGGTCCACGGATGGTTCTGGATAAGTGTTCTGAGAACTGCTCTGTACTTACAAAGACCAAATATAGTGAGTCGTGTTTTTCAAACTTAATTAACTTTAGTAGCTCACCATACCTTATATTCTGGAAAGTTTTTATTTTGCACAGAATCACATGACAGAGGTATACAAATTTATTCTGTGAAGGGCAAAATAATAAATACCTTAGGCTGTGGGTCATATGATCTCTGTTGCATATTTTTGTTTTGTTTTATTTTCACATTTCAAAAAAATCACTTTTAAAAATCTAAAAACCATTCTTAGCTTGAAAGCCATACCAAACTGGCCATGTGCCAGATTTTGTCAACTTTTATGTATAGCATGTATATAAATTAGCTATTGCAGGAATTAGGTTATGCAAATCATTCACATAATCTACAAGTATTTATTTTGTGTCTGCTGTGTACTACCACTGTTCTAGCACTGGGATATAGCAACTGAAAACAAATTTCTGTCCTTGTTGAGTTTACCTTTTAATGGGGGAGACAGATAATAAACAAGTGAACAAATATAGGGAGGTAAGTACTGTGGATAAAAATGAAGCAAGATGAGCAAGCAAAGTAGGAAAGTGAGGATAGCATCTTCCTGACAGGTAACAAATAACCTGAAGGAAGCCAGAGAGCCAGCTGCCCAGATTTTCAAGTGAGAATGTTCTGGGTAGTGGGGAACAAGAGCACAGGCCTGAGGCAGGAGTGTGCTTACCATCTGTGAGGAGCAGCAAAGAAACCGAGGTGTTTGAGAGACAGAGACGTAAATAATAGGAGAGGGGTAGTTGTGTACCTCGCTCTGAATTGTCATAACAACACTTGTTCCTTCATGTTGTTTATCTTCTCTCTTGTGGAACTGCAATAAAAAAGCAAGTCATAAAGGATGAAATTTCCAACTTGGAACTTTCTAAGGCACTGTTATCCAAACACAAAATTCGGTTCCTACCTTTCCTTAAATCATATAAACCCTGCTGTCACTTGGGAGAATTAATACAGAGGAGGGTTTTACCCTGTTAAATTTGAAAATTGCTTTTAGGGATCTTTAATTCTGTGCCTCTTAAACTTTATCATGCATGCAAATTACCTGAGGATCTTGTTAAATGGAGGTTCTAATTCATCAGGTCTACAGTTATCTGGGCCCAGGTGCCTGCATTTCTTGACGGACCCCCAGATGCTACTGGTGCTGCTGATCCCAGCTCCACATTTAGCATGATGAGCTTTCTGATCAGTTTAGAAGTTTAGGTTTCTAATCTAATCAGTTTGTCATATTTGCATGACAAATCAAAGAAAACTATCCATCTAGTTTCTATTTATATTTATTAGATTGTAAATTCCTAAAGGGCAGGAATTGTCCTAGTTTACTATTGTGTCAGATTCAGCACTAGTTTAGTAATTTGCCAAAAAAATTGCAATTATTAGGTAAGTGAAATATGCTATTCCATTAAGTGCGTATGTAAATATACCACTTGGAGCCTTTGGAAGATAATATGGATTTTATTATGCTTTTTGTCTGAATTTATTTTCCTTAATGATATAATTGAAATTAGCCTAGATATTAGGAGTCTTTATAATTTTACCCAATTAGTAATTTGAGTGACATTAAATGGAATTATAGTCATACCTCGGTACACATTGGCTTCAGAACTTGTCAAACCCTGTACTCATCACATTTTGATGAGAAAAACATGTTTCAGCACTTAGTGCTTGCTCAGGACTCATTGCACTTGCTAGAACTTGTGAGTCAAGACAATACCTCCGCCCCCAAGAGAAAATGCTTCATCGTTCAGTGCATGTTGGTTTCGGCACTCATCATGAGTTTGGGAATGAAATAACAAAGAGTACCGAGGTACCACTTTACATCCTTTAGAATTATTATTATTCTTTTTTGTTTTGGTAAAAATTATAATTTTTGATGATACTTAATGTAATTTAGAATGTGTTTCCATTTTAGAATTGTGTCTATATTCTAAAATTTATGTGAAAATGCAAAGGATCTAGACCAAAACAATCCCGAAAAAAAAGAATAAAGTTGGAGGGCTTACTCTGACTTCAAGTTTTACCATAAAACTGTAGTGATCAGAGTTGGTTGGGCATTGATGAAAGTCTAAGTCAAGTGGAGTGATGGGACCGCATAGAGGGCCCAGAAATAGAGCCCAGACATAGGTTAAATTTAACGGGAAAAGAAAGTTCTTTTCAACAAATGGTACTGTTACAATTAGGTATCCAAATTGAAAAAAAAACAAAAACAAAAACAAAACTCCTTGGCTCCTATTTCACAAATATGAAAAGGAATTTAAGCGATTTCATAGACAATATAAAAGCTAAAACTATAAAACTTCTAGAAGAAAACAAGGAGGTTATCTTCAAGAGTTTGGGGTAGGCAAGGATTTCATAGAGAAGAGCACAATACACCAGCGTAAAGGAAAAATTAGTAAGTTAAACATCAAAATTAAAAACTTTTGTTCTTAACACCATTTATGAAAATGAAAAGACAAGCTATAGTCTTAGAGAAAATATTCTTTATATATATATATCTACCAAAGAACTCTCCAAAATATACTAAAAAGTCCCACAACTCAATAAAAAGGGAATTTTTGCGATTAGAGAAAGCTGGTAGTTGTACGATATTGTGAATACACAAATACTGCTGAATTGTGCAGGGTCGGGCAAAAGTAGGTTTACAGTTGTGAATATGTGAAACATAGTTTATTCTTGCATTCTTATTGTTGTATTATTTTTCATATGGAAAAATAATTTTCGTATTTTTTCAACTGTAAACCTACTTTTGTTCCACTCTGTGTTTTTAAATGGTGATTAATTTTATGTTATGTGACTGTTACCTCAATTTAAAAAAAGAGAGAAATGAAATGTTCTAAAATTAGATTATGGTGATGGTTGCATAACATAGTGAATATGCCAATGACTGCTGAATATATACCTTTTAAAATGATGGATTTTACGTTATGTGAATTATATCTTAATGAAAATGAAAAGCAAAAAAATGAATAAAAGACTTGAATAGAGATGTCACAGAAAAATATGTGCAAATGGCCAATAAGCACTTGAAAACATACTCAGCATCATTAGTCATCAGGGAAATGCCAATTTAAACTTACATTGAGAAATTACTGTACATCCACTAGATTGGCCAAAATGAAAAAGACTGACAATCTCATGCTGGCCAAGGTGTAGAGCACCTACATGTCTCATCCATTACTGGTGGGAGCACAAAATTATACAACCCTTTTAGAAAACTGTTTGGCACTTTCTTTAAAAGTTAATCACACATCTATCATATGATCCAGTGATTCCATTTCTAGGTATTTATCCAAGAAAATGAAAATATGCCCACTGAAAGCCTTGTACAAGAATAAGAATGTTCATTACAACTTAGTAGCAAAACCTGGAAGCAGCCCAGGTACCCATCAACAGGAGAATAGATAAACTGGTGTGTTCATACAATGGGATGGTATTCATCAATATGAAGGGATGAACTATTCGAACACACACAGCGAAGATGAAGCTCAAAAACCTTATGCTGAGTGAAGGAAGCCTTGCACTGAAAAGTACCTGCTGAAGGTCTCCGAAGATGAGTCAGGCTGACCTGCAGGGATGAAGATCAGAATAATGGTTGCTTTTGGGGAAAGGGAAAGGGACCAGAAAAGGAACCTGGCAACTTTTTAGGTTGATGGAGATGTTCTGTCTTGATGGGGAAGGATTATTCAGGTTTATGCATTAGTACTAATCAAACTGTACATTTAAGATCTGTATAGTTAAGATTATTCGACTCTGTAAAAATTAAACTTTAATCAAATACAGTGTACCTGTTTAATGCTATGCTATGCTAATAGAATCTCTTGTGGATTGAAGTGCACAAAAATAATGAAGTTATTTCATTTTTCTTTGTCATTCACATTTAGCACACTATTATGGAAAGAAGAAAAGTAAAAGAATCGGGAGGCCGCCTGGTGGGCATAGTAATTTAGCGTGCGCCCTGAAAAAAGCCAGTAAGAGGAGAAAGAGGCGGAAAAATGTTTTTGTTCATAAGAAGAAACGCCCCTCTGCATCTGTTGATAATACCCCGGCGGGCTCTCCCCAGGTATGAGATCTGATGTGCCTGTAAAGTCTAGAAGCCAGATTTCACTGCTTTACAATATGGACACAGGAAGAATGTGTGCAGATCTTTGTAAGTCAGATCTCTGGCCAGTAGAAGATGGCTTCATGGCCGCAGAACTGGTTTGTCCTGAATTTCAGTGAGCCTTGTCTCCTTTTCCTCTAGGGAAGTGGGGGTGAAGATGAGGATGACCCAGATGAAGGAGATGACGATTCCCTAAGTGAGGGCAGTACTTCTGAGCAGCAGGACGAGCTACAGGAAGAGTCAGAAATGTCAGAAAAAAAGTCATGTTCCTCTTCTCCTACCCAGAGTGAGATATCCGCATCACTGCCTCCAGACAGACAAAGGAGAAAAAGAGAGCTGCGCACTTTTTCGTTTTCTGATGATGAAAATAAGCCTCCTTCACCAAAGGTACCTATTTTTAAAATACAGTTTTTTTTCCTCTCTAGAACTTCCCTCTAGAGTATAATTTGTAAATGATGTTGGCATTCTACTTATTTCAATGCAGGCTTCAGTTGAACTTTGAGTCTCTTTTTAAACTATTCCATTCAGTGATTTACTTGTGTTTCAGGGGTTATTTGGAAATAACTTTATCAGGAGGAAGGTCTCAGAATGACTGCTTTTCCTAAGTAAAAGAATGTTTCATTGCTAGTTTATTTTGTAGCCTGTCATTTAGTTCAGGGAAGACTCCCTTTTAAATATTTTTCATAATATGTATGGTTTTATGGAAATATAATGCTTTTATAGAAATAAATTATCCTTTTGATTCTGGTTAAGCCATGTTGTGTAGTATATTTAACATATACCTGTCTGCATGTTATATAGCATTACACATTAAAGAATAGGAGTTAATGTTTTAAAACTGGGTTGCTTTTTAAATATAGTCTAAAACAGAACCAATAAATTATTTCTCCTGATAATTTAGCTAATCCTTCTTTCATTGGAAATATCATCCCATTCACTTTAGCACCTACCAGAGAGAGCTGAAATAGACCAAGGCACGAAGGGGAGGTTTAAGAACTATGTTTTTCTGTTATATTGTCCAAATGATTTCTGTTGAAACTTTAAGGTAAAATTTTCCCCACTGATATTTCTAATTACAGAAAATAAACATTTCCTGCATATACCTAGTATATATGTCTTGCCATCTTTGCTGGGAAAAATCACATCCTAAAAGCACTTTAAATCCTGCCTTGAGGGCATATGAATTTAAAGAGAGAGACTTTTTAAGGATGTAATAGCTCTTACACCATTTGGTTTGATTTTTTTGTGGGGAATGAAGGAAATAAGGATTGAAGTTGCTGAAAGGCTGCACCTGGACAGTAACCCCCTGAAGTGGAGTGTCGCAGATGTGGTGCGGTTCATCAGGTCCACCGACTGTGCTCCCTTAGCGCGAATATTCCTGGACCAGGTAACCACCAAGACCTTTAATTCTTAGTAACATGTTTCTTTAGCAAAGGATGGTGGGTATAGCAGCAGTTTATGTACAAGTCTCAGGAAAAATAGTAATATGCAAAAGAAAAAATTATTTTAGTTCTATTTTTGGGAGTACTACTATATGAAAAAGTTATCTGACTTCTGCCGTAGTAGCAGATTATCACTGTATTGCCATTTTTCCTAAGAATTTCTTTCTATCTCTCAAATATTTAAATGGCTTAAAATTAAGTATACCTTGATTAATAATCCCCCTATTTTCCAAAATAACAATTTGCCCATTTCAAAAAAATTAAATCTGTAATGTGTTAGGCTCTGGAGTCGCAATCAATTTTAAGGCAGGTTTTCTGAAACACAGATATCTGTGGCCTTAAATAAATATTGAACTAGAATTTATTTTGATAATTGGAGAAATTCAAAAATGAACATCTTCAAAGAACTTAATTGGGCTTTTTTATGAATTCTGCCGATCAGGACATTGAAGTTTATAGTTAATACTTTCAGATTTAGAAAGAGTCCTCTAAAAACATGTTGTTGTTTTTTGGCACATTTAATTGCCACTTACAAGGCTAGTCAGTTTACTAAATTTCTACTGAGCAGAAACTGTAAGATGTATTCTTATCCTTGGTAAAACTTGGTTATTAATTCTGAAGATTCATTAGTATGGAGGACTATGAGAGACATCTAAAAGGAAATGTGTGCTACTTATTCAAAGGGAAAAGTAATGAAGGAAAGCACAGGGACACTGATTTTGACAAAGCCAGAGTGAATCATGATTGAGCTGTCATTCACATGCACATCATAGATAATTTGTATTTTTGTGCTTTAACAGGAAATTGATGGGCAGGCCCTGCTGCTCCTTACCCTTCCCACTGTTCAAGAGTGCATGGACTTAAAATTAGGCCCTGCCATCAAACTTTGCCATCACATAGAGAGAATCAAGTTTGCTTTTTATGAGCAGTTTGCCAACTAAGAAGGACAACCAAAGTGAGCTGTATCTTTGAAGCACAAATGCAGCAAATCCTTCGCCTGCTCTGTCAGTGGAGCTGAAATAGTGCTGGGGCTCTGGGCCCTGCAGGTGTGGACTTGCTCTCTTTGCACTTTCAGGGAAGGAGGACCCACGGTGAGGAAGCAAAAACTGCACAGAGGTGGCTCTTCTGCCAGTGGAAATGTGGGCGTCTCTCATTCAGCAGATTGCAGTTTTTAAAAAACAAAGGTTGTGAAGAAAAGACTCATATAAGAAGAAGAAGCATTTCCAGTGGTGTGACCTAAACAAAGAATAATCTGGGCTGCTGGAAAGCACCCTTTGGTTGTTTCCTTTTTGTTCTGTTCCTTCCCATTGTAGATTGAATTTTGTTCTCTGCTTTCTCTTTCTTGGAAAGAGAGGGCATAGCTTTAAGTCAGCACTGATTTGGGACTGTGCCTAAGGCAAATCAGTGCTTCATTGTCATAGTGTTTCTGAGCTTTTTAAAATTAAAACAGTTCCTTTTGGGGATGATTATGTGGCTCTAGGATTTTGAATTTGCAGTCACACTTTGATCCAGTTTAAAATTTGTTCTTAGGAGTTCCTTTGTTTACTACCTCTGTTGATAATTGCGTTTGCAGTCATGTGTGAGGTGTTTTGTATGATGTCATTTTTAAGCTACATGAACACTAAAACTAAGGCAGATGTTGGAGGGGGAAAAACACTGTTTTCTCAAAAACATTGTGTGAGCACTTATACCAGTTCTTTAACTGACCTGATCTAAGAACTCTGCTGTCATTGTTTTCCATCTTGACCCCAGCTTGGGCTACCTGTTTTAAGAAGTATCACAAAGATAGTTGGTATTTCAGTTTAATTGCTCTCTCTCCATTAGTTTTCAGATAGACTTCAGTGGTTTTTATTTCGTGTTTACTTTTCTTTCAAGTTGTTGGTCTGCTTCATGTCTAAAGTCCTTACTTTGTCTAAAGTCAGTAGGTATTCCTTGGACCCACAATTAAGTCCGCTTTCCCTTCTTTCTGCATGTTTCCAGGCAGATAGCGTAGAAGCACAACAGAAAGAACAAGTTTTGGAGGGTTATGCAGAGCATGGAATTTTAGTAACTGTTTCCTCAGGTGACTAGGTAAAGATTGAGAGGTGGTTAAGGATTCTGTAAACCTCTTTGCCTAGTCAGGTTTATAATTTTCTTCAGTTAAATCTTTAAATTGAATGTTAGTTTATAGTCTGAGAATTCCCATTCAATAAATAACTGAGTTTTCTTTTAGGTGTTTCTTTTGATCCAGCTCAAGCTGATGTGAAACTATAGGTGATTTTCACTTAATGACTGTACTGGTAGCTGTTACAGAATAATAGCATTTGCTATACCGTTCCAGCCATGAAGAAAGAGGAAAGATGTATGCGTAGATTGCTTCCTTTGAATGGTTTGCTCTGCTGAGTATATATTTTTCAATTGTACTAGTCATCTGCAAATTTATAATTATTCCTCTTTAGGATTTGAAAATGTTTTAAAACTATATGCTGGGTAATTCTAAACAGCTATACAAATATCGGGTTGGCCCTAAACTTGTTTAGTTTTTTTCCATAAAATAAAAGACACATTTTTCATTTTCACCAGTAACATTATTGAATTGAATATTTTGAATATGTTGGCTATCTCCTGTGTGGTAGAACGTTGATTATTCTCAATTAATGTCTCAATTTGATTGCTATCAACTTCAGCTGGTCTACCCAACCAACCATGGAGCATTGTCCAGTGAGAAATCTCCAGCACAAAACTTCACAAACCACTTTTGACACGTTTGATCAGTCACAGCACCTTCTCCATACACTGCACAAATCTCTTTTTTTGTGGGGGGTGGTGGTGTTTCAGTTGCATTTTTATCTTTCTTGAAATCATAAAGCATAATATGCCAAAAATGTCATTTATTTTCTTCCATCTTCAATATTAAAATAGTTACACAAAAATTCACCAATTTTGATATTTTTTTTAAATGTACACTGTTATGACAGCTGTCACAATACAATCTAACAAAATTGTTTCAAATGACATTAAAGACAACTAGAGCCATCATACGGAAAAAAAACAAACAAACTTATTGGCCAACCCAGTATAGGCTAACATTATTACAAATATGAACTGATTGTGATTTGTTTTTCCTTTTCGCCCCCTTATTCCCCACCTGTTTTTATGGACAATTGGCCGACATTCTATAGTCTGAATCCTCTCTTCATTGGCTAACTTATGAACCACCTTAATTCAAGCCCTCAAACCGAACAATGTATTAAAACATCTGCTCTTTGTTTAGGCTACCAGATATACCTGGAAAGAAGCTTTATTTAAGTAAAAATTGATATGCTTGAACTTACTCAGAGACCCAGTTTTTAAAAATTTGATTAATTCTATGCCCATGGAAGAGGAGCAGAGATGCTTGGAAACAATTAGCATTATAAGCAGATAGACTTTGGAGGGGGAGATGTAGCTTGAATAATAAAGTTTCCTGAGAGCTCAGCAGTCAAGGCACCAAGGCATTTTTTTGTCCCCTTGAAGATCAGTGGGACAAAACAATGTATGAAATTAATTAACATTGTTATCTTACTTAGGAAAATGAGATTTCTTTTTTTATTTTTTTTTAAGATTTTTATTTATTTATATTTTTAGAGAAGGAAGGGAGGGGGAGAGAGAGAGAAACATCAATGTGCGGTTGCTGGGAGACATGGCCTGCAACCTAGGCATGTGCCCTGACTGGGAATCGAACCTGCGATGCCTGGTTCGCAGCCTGCGCTCAATCCACTGAGCTACACCAGCCAGGGCTAGATTTATTTTTTTATGAGAGGGAATTTCCACATGTAACAATGAATACAGACAGGGTGGGGCAAAAGTGGGTTTACTGTTCATATGGAAAGCAATACAATAATTAATAAATAATAATACAAGAATAAACTTTTGTGTACTCAAGACTATAAATCTACTTTTGCCCTACCTGGATGTTATACTGCTTCTCTTGACTTCCCCAGATACTATAGAATTTAGAACACCTCCCTTCACAAGTAAAGGGTGGAAAGCTCCTGAGAGATGAAACAAATGGCACTGAATAGTCTGATCTGGATTGAGTTGGGACCCAACCAGCTTGTCTGGTATGCCATTATTACTCAAACCCAGCTTTCTCCTGGAGAGAGGCTGACTCTAAATTGGAAAAGTAAGGTGTTTCCTTGATATTTATTGCATTCTTATATCGAGATGTCATTTATCAGGCAACTGCATTACAGAAGAATTATATACCCACAGCCTCCACTCCCAGATACTACATAAGAGAGGATATTTGGGAAGTTGGCACAGGGTTCCCCTCTCCACACCCCCCACCCCACCCCACTCCAGTGTATGAAGTTTAGATTCCTTTTGCCTCATAAAGATGCTGGGGCTGGGCTGGACTGGACAGCACTGACAGTCTGATTCCTATGATTCTGAACCATTTTAAGCCCAATACTAATTCACCATGTTGGGGTGAAATGTTTGTATGTTGCATATAGGTGCTGAACTTTGGGGTGGGTTTTTTTTTTTTTGAGTCTTTTAAAAATTTTATTGATTATGCTATTACAGTTGTCCCATTCACCCCCTTCACTCCCCTCCACCCTGCACACCCTCTCCCACCCACATCCCCCCCTTTAGTTAATGTCCATGTGTCATACTTGTAAGTTCTTTGGATTCTACATTTCCCATACTATTCTTCCCTTCCCCCTTGCCTGTTTTCTACCTCCCATCTATGCTACTTATTCTCTGTACCTTTTCCCCCTCTCACCTCCTCCCACTCCCCTGTTGCTAACCCTCCATGTGATCTCCATTTCTGTGGTTCTGTTCCTTTTCTAGTTGTTTGCTTAGTTTGTGTTTGTTTTTGTTTTAGGTGTGGTTGTTAATAATTGTGAGTTTGCTGTCATGAACTTTGTTTTTTAAAGGTACCAACTTCTTAAATTTATGAGAGGTGCATTGTGAGGTACTACATTTGTGTGAATTTCACCTTTAGCTGGCCCTATGGCCTACCTGAGGTCAGCAAGATTTCGTGATCCATTTTTGATCCTGAATTGACAAGCTGGAAACAGGTGAATGAACTGTATCATTCTCCTGGACCTTGAAGGCAGCTGACCAATGTTAGCTTGTTACTGCTATGTGAATGTGTTAGGGAAACCTTTCTCAGCACATGAAGATTTTTTGTGACATTTTGACTATATTGTATTGGCTTGTGGGAACTATGCTATTTTCCTTTGTAAATTACCTTTATCCTTCTCAGTTGAAGCAGAGTTGAAGTGGGTAATGCAGGGAATGCATTAATGGGGGGCTTTTATCCTATCTGGCTTTCTTTAGCAATGTAGGTGGCTTCCAGCCATCTATATTATAAAATATATGAGGTCAGAGAAGGATACTTACCAACCTCTGGAAAAGATGGGCTTCTTGGTTAATATTTATTGAACTATGATAGAGGCAAACAGAAAACTGTTCAGAATTTGGCCTTTATATGCCTCTTCTCCTAAAAGTAAAATTACTCTCACTGTGAGGGACAGGGTTTTGCAAAGACCAAAGCTTCCCAAGGACTTGAATACATTTTACTGACTCTTATACCAATTCAGTCACTAGTGTGGTACCTGAATACAGATGAAAAGCTTTAGAAGGCCTTAGGTAGTATAGGACTCAGAACTGTTTCCCTATCTCAAGCCAAAAAGTATTTCT
This sequence comes from Tonatia bakeri, assembly GCA_004024845.1. Taxonomy (NCBI): domain Eukaryota; kingdom Metazoa; phylum Chordata; class Mammalia; order Chiroptera; family Phyllostomidae; genus Tonatia; species Tonatia bakeri. The sequence goes on from PVIA01000814.1 coordinate 140,423, forward strand.
AGGGACTATAGAGAACATCAGGGAATTGTTAACAGTAGGTAAGATTTATCTAGATGGGGACATTAGGAAAACTGTCACAGGCATTTATACTTACTTGGCATGTATCACCAAAGACTTTTATATTGAAGACACCATTTGCTGGTTTGATTGATGCCCATAGAAGCTCTGAGAGAGTTGTTAGGAGTTTGCCTCAACCATGGGAATACACACTGGGTTTGAACTCTGGTTCTGTATATTGGGGATGTTACGTGTGTGTGTGTGTGTAAGTTTAAAAGTCTTCTGTGTGCATAGTTGGCCTTATGAAGATGAAGGAGAAGATGTCACTTAAAAGTGAAGTATAAATCTTGCTGGGGACTGGGTACCCCCTTTTAAAATTTGAATGTTTTGGACCCGGGTCATGGTCATTGTGCTGGCTCAGAAACTAGGACAGAGCCTCATGCAAAACCAAAAAGAAATCAATTATATTCATGCAGTTATAATTCTTCCTTGATTTTATTCTCTTTGCAGTGTTTTGCTAGTGAATTTTGATGATTCCTGCCCACTGTGTGAGAGTGTGCATACTTGGGAATTTGAATTTATTCAAATAGTAAGCCACCTTATAATTTTTGCAGAAGAGTTCGAAACTCAAAGCCCAGTCCAAATGGGTCTGGTTTCAAATCTGCTCACTTGGGGCTTCCTCAGTCCTTGTTCCAGATCACATAGGTAGCCTTGTTTCTGAGGGCTGCCTTAAGGATTAAGGTATAGAAAGTGGTCGGTGGTAAATGCACTGGAGAATGATTTTCTTGGTTCCAGTGTTTCAGAAGTCTTACATTTTCACAAGAACCAACAGAACCAGGAGTGAGGGTTGGGGAAACGGGGAAGTAGCCCTAAAACTCCCTTCCCTTATGTCTTTTATGACTTAACACAACTTTGGGGTCTATTCTGGTGCTATAGCATATCACAAAGGACTGTTTTAAAAGGGAAACAAGCCACAGCTTTGCAGGACAGGTCTTTAACACCAGCAGGAAAGTGTGACCCTGAGCTGAGGGAGGCAAAGAACAATACTTAATAGTAAAATGAAGTCACCATTGCCGATGGGGGCACCTGTTCTAAGGATGGCGGAAGTTCAGTCCTAAGGACTTCTACGTGGTTTATTCACTCTAACTGCATGCCTCACTTGACAGAATGGCAAACAGTGTTGAAAGGATGAGGGTGTAGGCTTTGGGGGCAAATCAGGTTACAAAGCAGGTGATTGAAGGCAGTTAAAAAGTTTAGACAAAATTAAAACTGGACAGTTCTTCAGCTTCTTTTGCAAGAAGTCTCTAGGGAAGTATAGTTTGAGTGTTTCTCTTGAGATTTTAAAGCACTCATTTCTTTTCCTTTCTTTCTTGGGTTGAGTATTCTCTAAAGACAATCAGAGGCCTGCCAGGGCAGAACTTCTGGCAGGTTCCAGCACTGTCCTTAGGCCTCTTTCTAATACTAACTCCTTAGAACTGATGCACTTTGTTTAATGTATGTTGTCCTTTTATTATTTTTTTTAAGCTGTTTGTTTGGAACAAAATGAAATGCATATTGCATTGTATACTTGCTTGCTGTTTTTCTCTTAATTTTACAAGTCATGCATTGAGGATAAAGTATACTTAAGGAGAAATATGCACAAGAATATCTATTGAAAAAAACTTCCACCAAGTTTGATATTTCAAGGGATTAAAAAAAATAACTATTTTGGATGAATATTTTGTGTGTGGGATTTTGTTTTTTTGTAAATAAGAGTGTATATAAATTTGTGGTATATTATGGCAATTTGAAGTGGTTGTGAGAATATTAAAACAGGTCTTAAGCTATGTTTAACTTCATTTAACAGCAAGAGGGCTTCTTGGCCAGAGTAAATCCTTCAAAAAACTTCCCAGTGGGGCCTCATAGAGTCATCTCTGAATGGAGGAGAAAGTTCCTTCCTACTTTAATGAAGTGAATCTTTTCAGAATTCTCCCCCCTTTCCTGCTGTCTGATTCTTTCCTCTCCAGATTTAGGTACTTTTTTAATTACAGTTTAGAAAAGGTAGGAAGAGCAGAACTTTCCCCACAGCAACTTGGCTTCTGGCATTAGGGACTCTGCTCCTGATCACTGAAGACTGCTTCTTGTTCCACTACGTTTGCCTTGGTACAGCAGCAACAGGCCTTAAGGATTCCTCCGCATCTGGATGTGCAGAGCAATGCCTTGTCAAAAACTTCATTTTTCAGCTGTGCAGTTTTCTTTGAGCTGTCTGTGTCTTCAAGCAATCGAGTCTCCTTATGCCTAACCACAGTCTCTTCTGCTTTAAGTACACATCCTCTTGTTTGGTTCTCTCTGAACACGAACTGTAATTGTTGAGCATCCCTGAAAGAGACCTTCTTAGACTTAAAAGACAGTAATGCGAATTTCCCTTACCTATTTATTTTCTTCACCTGATTTTCTGTATTTTCCCATGGTTAATAATTGTGGAGAGTTTTAAATTTTATAAATTAAAATTCAGTTTAATTTAAAAAGCATTTTGTTGCATGTTCTCTGTGCCGGGACTATGTTAGATTCCAGGGTGAATAAAAACCAGTTCCTGCCTTCGGATGGGGGGCAGGTTGTACTGTGACGACCGTCTAACTTAGCAGTCTGAAAAGTTCCAGTGGAGCAGCACACACAAGGTAATGTGGAAGTGCAATGAGGAGAGGGAGGTCAGGCAGGCCCTAAAGCATAAGTAGCGGTTCTTGGGACCAGGAAGAGGGACCAGTATTCAGTGCAGTGAGAATGCCACCTAAAAGCACAGAGATGTGAAAATGTGTTTTTAAGAGCGGGCTGGGGAATTGGCTCTAGGGAACCAGTTGCATTGTTGTTCTCTGGATAATGAGATTAATATTCAAGTTAACCAAGAAAGGTTTTGTATAGCATTTAACTCTCTTATGTAATTGGAATTTCTTGGTGGCTATCTTTTAGGGAAAATTCCCCTAGACAGGGTATTTATTGTCTCACAAATGCAGCCCAATGTCTACTGGAATAATACTTTGTGTACACTGGCATTAAGTAGATGTAGCAGAAAGGCCAGCGACTGTAGAGCACTAACAATAGGTGCCTGGAGAGAAGCCAGAGGGTTCCGGGAGGGTAGATGAGGAAATGTGGACTAGAGGCTCTAGTAAAGGTAGAAAGCCCACTCCAAGGAGTCAGAAAGGGTTGTGGGCGGAAATGTGCATGTGTGGAGGGAGTTGTTGGAGACTGGCAAAAAACAAGTTGACTTTTTTTATGAATCACGAAATAAAGATATATTAACTCATTTTCAGTATAAACATTGTATATTTCAATTGTATTGGAAGTGACCATTTAAGTTACATTTAGCAAAGAAAATAAAAGTTGGGGGGAGGAGTGGGGAGAAAATGCAGACAACTGTAATTGAACGACAATCAAGTAATTGAAAAGAAAGGAAAAGCTGGCGAGGGCCTGACTGACTGGGGGCTCTAAGATAAGCCTTTGGCCGGATTATTTGTACTGACAAGGAAAGTAGAGGGGCTCCGCACGTCTGGATTGGAAGGCATATGCCTGTGTGCTGAGTTTTGGGTTGTTTTTCTCAGCAACCAGCTTCAGAATAATGCAGGTGGCTTGCTGAAAATGCAGATTATTAGGCCCTGTCTCAGAACTACTGAATTGGAATCTGAGGGTGGAATTCAGGAATATTGCTTTAAAATTTTGCAGAATATAAAGGATTTATCTTGGAGGGAAAACGACTTTGGTCACAGACCGCTCCTGCTTTCGCCCCTACTGATGTAGAGCTCCGGGTGCCCGGGCCACTCCGCTTTCAGGTTTGCTCTTCGGGCTCACCTAGTCTGTCCTACCTGTGAACTGACTCACACCCCGACCTCCCCCGGCCGGCGTCCCGCCCCTGGGGGGGGGGGGGGGAAGCAGTCGCGGCCAAGGCCCGCCCTCACGCCGGGCCAAGCCAATCGGGCGCTGCGGTCTCAGACGTCGGGTTACGCGCAGCGCGGAGTCGGCCGCGGGGCGGAGGAACCGGCTCCAGGCTGGGACTCCGGGCTCCGGCCTCGGGGCTCGGCGGCACGGCCCCGGCAGGCAGGCAGGCAGGGAGGCTGTTTGAGCGGAGGTGTCTCCCGCTCCTCCCCCAGCTCCGCCATGCAGGGCCCTGCGGAGAACGGGAGCCACGGACTGCCGGGCGGGCCGCCGTCTACCGTCGCGTCCGGGGCGGGCCGCTGCGAGAGTGGCGCTCTCATGCACAGTTTCGGCATCTTCCTGCAGGGGCTGCTCGGCGTCGTGGCCTTCAGCACGTTGATGCGTGAGTCTGGGACCCCCACCTTCCTGAGGCCTTGCACCTCGAGTTGCCAGCCAGGCGCCTCCTCAGGCACCCTCCTGCCTGAAGAGTTCAGGCCTGGGGACCCGGGACCCTTGGCGGAGGTGCCTTCCTCCGGCGAGCCCAGCCTGGCCATTCCCAGACAAGGGGGAGCATCCTGAGCCTATGGCTTTATCGATGCAGCCTGTAGCCACAGGTCACCCCTGCTCCTCCCCTACAACCCGTACGCACCTTGCCTTAGTTACCCGCCTAAAAGTCGCTCTTTTACCACCTTGTCATCGCGAATTAAGGCTGTTCCACCTACCCCGAGACCGTGACCCTGTCTTAGAGGCTTTTCTCAGCCTCCCTTCCATGCTTTGAACTCGCATCCCTAAATCCCCAGTTTGATGTTGAGCTTTTTAATGCGGCTACACTCGAAAGGTTTACTGTCTCTCGTTGGCATTTACGTCCCGCTACTCTGCAGTACCTGGATTGTGAGCCGTGCATTGTGTTCTCAGTACTACCTCCTCCCCTACATCTCCTGCCACCCCGACCTTGTTTCTCAGTTTTATTTTCTGTTTTGGTCGGCGCAGGAATCACCCAGACTCCCTTATTCCGCACATTTCCTCTTTTCTTTCTTCCTGAACAGGCCCACCTGTTCCATTCTGTCCTAGACTTTCCTGATTAAGTCTCAAGCATCTCAAGCTCTTCCCTTTCCCAGCTCACTTTTATTATTTGTATTTCAAGTTTCTTTCCATGAGACTTAGGCAACCTAGTGGCTTCATGGAGAAGTGGGTGCAGAGGACCTGGGAGGTCTCCGAATCCCTGTACTAAGTCACCAGGGACCCCTCCCTGACGTTTCCTGATGGAGAGGAAATCCCCAGAGGGCTTTTCTGGAAAACTAGAAGTTCCACCCTGCTGTCAGGTGGGCAGAGGGGAGGGTTGTGTGTTTTCTTAGTGCACATCCTTCCCTTTTGAAGGAACAAGGAGCTTCGGTTGGCTGGTAGGCCTAGGAAGTGCCTCTGGGACTGCATTTTGGGGGAAGGAAGGGCATAACTATCTGGACACGGGCATTAATTCCAAAATGACTTGTTCTCAGAACTTCCCCACTGTGCTCACATGGACAGAGTGGGGATTTCCTGCAGAAAGTACTCACCTCAGCACCTGGGCGGGATCCTGCAGCAGTGTGCCTGTGTCTTGCTGGGCCCAGTTGCTGGAGTAGCAGCTTTGCTTGTTTATAACATTGGGCTTATTTGGGTGAATTCTCCCAGGCTTTTGGTATCCTGAAGAGGCTGTTCTTGAACACCACTTTCTTCTGGTTGCCTGGCCTCGGTAAGTCTTGGAACAAGTGCTCCAGTGTATGTGTTTGCCACTTCTCTTTTTAGTCTCTACTTGCTTTGCTATTTTCCTTGTTGAACAAATAAATACCCACTTGTTCTTGCAGTAGTCATTTGTGACTACGTAGCCAAAATTAGCTGCTGACTTGTGTGCTTGAACTGTGTGTTTTCAAGACATTGTGTGTGGGTCTTCACTCTTCTCCCACTCTGCTTTCCTCCAGCTGACCTTCGTTTCGCTCTAAAGGAACTGCAGTCTTAGTTTTTATTTTGTTCTCTAACCTAAGATTTCTTAGCCTAGCTCTGGAGATTTTCATAGATTTGATTGATGCTGGTGGCCTTACTTGCTCCCTAGGGTTTAATGCTTGTGATGTAGAGAGGGAAATGTGATTATGACTGGGCAGAGCTGCTCGCGGCTGAGAAGTGTGCCGGGTTGGATGTGCTCAGAGTGATGGTGCTGGCCCTGCGGGTCTTCGGGGATGCACTTGCTTCTTTACTTAATATTCAGTGTGAGCACATGTGCAGATCCACTGTGGTTAGTACTTTGTGTGTGTAAAGACCGAACTAGAAAGCGGTCTCTTGCTCAGTGTGAGGCTAGCCATGGAGGGAGCTTGCGGAAGTGGGTAGTAGGTCCTGGGACAATGGTGAGTAGGAGGGTTGGGGAGAAGAGTTGGAAAGGCTAGGGCTGTGTCTGCCCTGGACACAGAAGTGAAGATGAGAGTGAGAGCTTTTGTCTCCCACCTAAAAGCAGACAGCAGACTGGGACCCGGTCGGGCAAGTTCCCTTCTTATGTCTTAAACTTGATTCTGTTGAAATATTGCAGTGCTGCTCTTCCATTTTGCACTGCTGGGAAAAGGAGGAAATCTAAGAGGCTGCTTTACATTTGGAATGGCTTTGCTGGGGAAAAGAAAAGGAGGTGGAGGTGGTCTCAAGGAAGTACGTCTGTGAGCTGTTGGCCTTTTCTGGGCTTTTAGTCCTCTAGTTGCAGTGTTGTTTCCTCAGTTCCACCGTTATCTTCTGCAAGCATATTTTAAATACCAGTCTTCTCTCCTGAGCAGTTCGAATGAACAGTCCCTCTCCTCTGTGGAGTCAGAGTCTTTTCCCTTCCTGTGCTTTCGTCCCCCAGGCAGGGGCCCAATGCCTCTCTTCTCTGACAGTTCCCCCAGTTCTGAGGGCAGGAGCTGGTTCGTTTCCCTGTTGAACCAGCTCTGTTCTCTGGGATGGACCCACTTCTCTGCTGCACAGTCTGGGAAGTATTTTTCATGACTCTCTGTCCCCGATTTCAGTGACTTCTTATATCACAGTCTTTATGTTTCGTTTTCTACCCAGAAAAGCCACTCCCCCCTGCCCCCCCGCTATTTACAAGTTGCTGTGTTTTGTTTTTTATCCTGGAGGATTTTGCTCTAGAGGAAGACTTCTTATATTATATTATATAAGACTTCTTATATTGAGATGTGAACATCTCAAGGTAGGATTTTGATTCTCACAAGAATTTCTCATCCTGGTATTTGGCTCATCATGTGGGGTTTTCAGATGGCTCAGTCCAATCGGTTGAGAGCCTGGGTGCCAGGTGCTGTATGGAGGTGATCCTTTAAGCTGTGTAAACATACAGACTCTTACAGGCTACTGTCCACAGGCATGTCCCAGTGTCCACATTGCCTTGTTAAACTGGTGAGCCTTCCAGAAGCTCCAGCTGGGAAAGCCAAATCAACTCAGAGGCAGGCTGATATGGGGACTTCCCACTCTGGGTTTTCTGAGATGTCACTGAAAGACACTGGGTGTCTGAGTAGAAAGAAATGCTTTAAACGAGGAGGCTTTGTCATGATCTTGCTGAGCAGTTCTTCTTGTTTTGGTGGCTTTCTCTACAGTCTGTGACTCAGTGTAGTCACTCACGCTAGAGTCCCAGCAGAATGGAGCTGAGCGTCGTGGAACTCAGCAGACTGCTCCAGTATAGGGTAATGGACCTGTTGTCAGCCAGAGGTCAGTACTGGCCAGGGTGTGTGTTGGCATTTGGGGTGTTTATTCCCAGAATGTGTGAGTGCACAGCAAACTCAAGCCTCCTTCACTGTGCGCAGTCAGAGATCTGGGCAGAAGTATAGACAGAATTGGTTTCTCACAAAACAAGCATTTGGAGAGCTTGGATAAATCACCGTGCATTCTTCACATTACAGACGTGGGAATGAGCCAGCTGGGAGAGTGTCAGTGGTTTACAAAAACACTGCTGGCACTGAGAAATGGTAGCTTTTTTCCTGAGGTCAGAACTAACACCATAAACCATTCTACCCAGCTTTGAAATCTTAATCTCAGATAGTCCCTGGTGTTTTCTCCTGTGGTAAGCTGGCCTCCCTGTTCGTTCTGTGCAGACACACTCAGGTTGGGACTGTCTTTCTGGGGTCACCTCTTCCCACCGTATCCCAGTTTTTGTTTTAAAAAACGTCAAACCGCCCTGGCAGGTGTAGCTCAGTGGATTGAGCGCGGGCTGCGAATCAGGCATTGCAGGTTCGATTCCCAGTCAGGGCACATGCCTGGGTTGCAGGCCATGTCCCCCAGCAACCACACACTGATGTTTCTCTCTCTCTCTCTTTCTCCCTCCCTTCCCTCTCTAAAAATAAATAAAATCTTTAAAAAAAAAAAAAAGGTCAAACCTACAGAAAAGATGAACAGTAATAGAGTGAACAACTGCCCTCTGATTCAGAAATTGTTCACATTTTGTCAGATTTACTTTATCTCTTTGTTGTTGTTGCTGCTGTTGATTTTCTGAGCCATCTGAAGGTTAGTTGCAGCCAGCATCATATTGAACTCCTAAGAACTTCAGTCGAGCCTCCTCTAAGAATAAGGACCGTCTTCTACATAACCACAGTTTTACGATCACCCCTCAGAAAATAAGTAACTTCATAGTACCACCTAATATCCAGTCCATATTCACACTTCCCCAAATGTCACAGGTTGCTTGTAGCTGGAGTTTTCAAGAACTATGACCCACTCAGGGTCCTCTGGTTCCTTTTTTTAAGTCACTTTTACCCTAGAAGACTCTCCCTTATGCTCACACATGCAAGGTTCTTTTTTCACTGACGTTGCCTTTCTGAAGAGTCCTGGCCGGTTGTCATACACAGTGTCTCATATTCCGGAATTACCTGGGCGTTTCCTTGTTGTGGTGTTCGAGCGGTTTTGCTGACTCGTGTGTTTCCTGAGTTTGGAGGTGCTATTAGATTGAGGTAACCTTTCTTACAGCGAGAACGCTCCAAAAACGGTGCTGTATGTTTCATATTACAGCACATCGGGAGTCACGTGACATCAGGCAGTCCCACTGTGAGGGACACAGTCCACTACTGGGCCAGGGGGAGGTCTCTCCATCTCTTCCATATAAAGGTGCATTTTCCCCTTTGCAGTTAAAAGTTATCTTTGTGGTCGCGACACTTTGAGATGGCATGAATCCTGTTGCCCTGTAAATTTTCACTCAGTGACCACCTCCTCCTGGTAGAGTAATGAAGCCCAGTGCTGGCTGAATTGGAGCTGGAGCTCGTGAGTGCAGGGGAGTGCCTCTGAGCTGGACACCCAGCTCAGTAAGTGTCGGCATCCTGTCCTCCTGCCAGAGTGCCGGCCAAGGCAGAGGGAGAACATCCCTGTTTCCTGAGCCAGGCTGCTGTGTCCCCACGGGGGAAGGAGTGTGGCCAGCGTTAGCCTGACAGCTTGTTAGGAGTCTTAATTTATAGAAACTTTTAAGGTTTTCTAAATGCTGATTTATCTGGTAGTACCTACTCCTTTATTTATAATAAAATGTCATTAATTTGGAATAAAATCAGGGCACAAGAGAGAGTTGTCTGAATTAGGGGACAATCTGAATTGTAGAATAATTTAATGAAATGCATTCTTTAGCTTTTTAAATACTTTGTTCGTTAAGTGTTGCCCTCATAGGGCCCTATCAGATCTCTACTGCTTTAATGATCTGTTTGAAATCTTCTGTGATTAGTATAATATTTACATGAAGATGAAGTCGTGTTGACATAGTTTAACAGGCAGTTAAAAATAGCAGGATCCTGGGCTCTGGAACCCGCCTGACCTGGCTTCCATTCCTGCTGTGCCCTGAAGTGCCCTTGGGCACCTGCATATTTCTCGAAGCTTCAGTTCCCTCCCCAGCCAAATGGGGATAGTACATGTTCTGGGAATGTGGAGATTAGAAAGAATGTCTGTATGGAAGGGGGTCAGTGTCAGGCATGTGTTAGGCCCTCCATAAGGGGCGGAGGTTGGCGGTGGTGCCTTCATCTGAATTGTTATTACAATATTTGCATTGAGGAGTTCTCTTGAACATTTCACAAGTTCCTGAGTAACTTGTTTTCCGAATTTAGGTTAAATATTCCCCTTTTCATTTTGTTTGCATAACACCTTTACCTTTAGCCTTTTCTTTACAGTTTATGACTGCATGAACTGTAAGAAAGTTTATCTTTCTCAACTAGCACAGTGATGGTGAATTGCAAATTAGCATGTACCCAAGCCAGATGTCTTTAGTATATGTAATAATCTCCTTTCTTCACCCACCTCTCGCTTTGTGTTCGCCTACAGAGTCTCCTATGGGCCTAGAGAAGGCAGTGGGTGGACCAGGGCAGCCCATTGACAGGTGATGAACCTGTGTCTGAGTCCCTGGCATTATCGGCCCCAGGTCCGCTGGTAGCAAGTGGTGGCACTGGCCACTAGCGCCAGCTTCTTTCCTGCAGCTTGCTCTTTACTGAGTCCCCAGCCTGAGGGTGCTTGTGCTCAGCACTAGATGCATTTCACAGGGTCCTGGAAGGAGGGGTTATTTTTACTTTGCAAATGAGAGCATTGAGCAGGTGAAGTGTGTAGTACCAAGTCCTGGTTAGTAGGTGCAGAGCGGAAAGGTAAGCCAGGTCCCCCAGACTCCAGACACTCTCAGCCACGTCCCTACTCTGTCTGCCTCTTTGCGTCCCTTTCCACACAGGTGCACTTTCTGATTACTCTGCAGCCCTGGCTCATTTTTTCCTATTTGAATAATTTTGATTTTCTTTCTTAATAATTCTTTTTCTTTAATGTCCAAAGTATTATCTGAAGCTTCAGACTGTTTTATGGCTATTGATAGCATTAAGAAAATATAAATTTGAAAAGAGTTACCAATATTTAGTGCACATATGAGTTGCATCTCAGGCTTTCTTTTCCGGCCACGGCCTCGAGAGGCCTCTCTGGACTGCAGGAGTGGCAGTCCTACCTGGGAATGAGGTCCGGTGTCTGAGAGGCGGAGCCCTGGGAGCAGCCAGAGGAGGTGGTACATAAGTTCATTCAGTAACTGGTGAGGGGGTTTTCAGAGCCCGGGTGGTTGCAGGTTCCTTGCTGGTTTTCATGGAATGTTTCCCTGGCACTCGTGACTGTTTGGAGAGTGGTTAGTAATTTCGAGTTAGGGTTAACCCTTAAGAGTTACCCCGTTCTTCACGTGTGTGTGTGAATGTGGTCCACAAGTCTCTTAGATGACTCCACTGCTGGGAGGTTGCTCATCCAACCCAGGGTTTTTCAACTTGGCATTTCCAACTGCTGACATTTCAGGCCAGATAATTCCTCGTTGTGGGAGCTGCCCTATGCTTTATAGGGTGTTTAGCAGAAACTCTGGCCTCTACCCAGTAGATGCCAATAGCTCCCCACCCCAGAACCCCTGTTGTGACAACCCACACTATCTCCAGACATTGCTAGTTGTACCCAGGGGACACCATCATCCCTGTTGAGAACTATATTTGCTCAGTTTGTGGATTAGTCAGCAGACTCACGAGCTAGCTGTGGCAGAACAGAGTGGGTCAGTGTGTTGCCCCTGAAGGATGAGAACAGTCAACTGTCAGGGTTTGTTAAGGTTCTGGGTGCCAGGTGTGGTGCTAAGTGCTGCTTTGACAAAGCAGAGCTGAGACCCAGTTCCCTGTTCTTGAGAGGCTCACAGCTGGAGTGGGCTGTGGTCAGAAATAGCAGGATCCTGTGCCGACAGTTGAGGAGGTCAGAGAAGTTTGAATGGACTTGAGAAGGATGAGGGTTTCTGCCAGGGGACTTGGCAAAGCATCCTTGAGGAAGCTCTGCTTAAGCACAGTCTGGAGTTGAAGATGAGAAGGGCTCTCAGCACGGAGGGAGTGGAGAGAGCAAAGGTCCACATAGGAGACCAGGGGCATGGCTGTCGTTCTGGGGGCTGGAAAGTGCACGGTCAGAGGCTCCCGGAAAAAGAGGCAGTGGTTTAGAGGGGGTTCTGGAGAGCCGACCTGCTTCAGTTTCAGGCCCCTTTTCAACGGCTTGCACTTGGTAAGTTAAATCATTGGGTGGCAGGCAGGTTCTGCACTAACTTCATACTCAGTTTGGATTGTTTCTTTGAGATCCTTTCTTTTAAAGCAGTTTTATCACACCCCTTTGAGATCTCATGAGGTCCCCCCTGAGAAACATCTACTGTTTGTATCCTTTGGGCTGTAGGAGAAGAAATGGGGACCCAGTGACTCTTTCCTAGCCCCTGTCCCATTGGCAGTGCCTCCTGAGGTAGATGGCGTGGTGATGTGGGCAGGCCTGCTGCCCTTGTTCCATGCCAGGCATTGTGTGTTAGCCCGTTTAAGAGGTAAGGGCTGGTATTACCTCTGTTTTATGCTTAAGGTAACTCAGCCGCAGTGAGGTTAAGTAACCTGCCCAAGGTCATGCAGCCAGTAATTGATTGCATCAAGCTGTCTGGATCTGGAAACATTGCTTTTTTAAAAAATATATCTATTTTTTCATCTTATTTACATATTTGCTTCAAAAGAGAGGAGGAGGGAGGGAGAAAGAGGTAGAGAAACGCCAGTGTGTGAGAGATGCATTGATCAGTTGTCTCTCTTGCACCCCCTACTGGGGACTGGGTCTGCAACCCAGGCACATGCCCTGGCTGGGAATCAAACCAGCTTGGTTCGCAGGTCTGTGCTCAATCCACTGAGCCACCACACCAGCCAGGCCTGGAAACATTGCTTTTAGCTAATAATCAATACATTTCCTTACCGTTAACTAGCTTTTGTTGACTGTCTACCACATTGCACACAGGTGTAGAGAAAGCAGAGATGCTTCCATCCCTGGAGTTTTAGACCAGCCTTGATTCTGGATAGCTAAGACTAATGCCAGCATGGACGAATCCTAGGAACTTCTGACTTGCTCTGTGAGCATGGTCCCAGGCTTTGGTGGGATTGGGTTTTGCTGAAAAATGTCTCTTATGAGAATTCCAGTTGTCAGCATGTTCTAAAACTCCTGTAGCTGCCACAACGGGATTGTCAGCCACTGGAATCACATTTGGGCCAATGAGAAAAAGACTTCTCCCTTGAGTTTCCACAATCCTGTCTTGTCATCGAACATGTCTTCCCCCCATTTCATTTAATATAGACTAACATGTCTTCATTCTAACAGATATTCTGTGCCATAGGCAGGTTCAACTCGCGCTGCTTCTCAGGAGGTGGGAACAGTAGCTGGTGAGGCTTGGCCTTAGCTAGGGCCAGGCTTTATGTGAGGTGGTGGCATGCAGCAAAGGGGTGATAGGGGAAGAGGGTTGGTCACTCAGCTGGCTGGGGCACTCAACCAGTATTTTTCTTGGCTCTAAAACTTCTTTGAAAGACTTGGTGTCAAGTATCTGTGGCTTTTCCTGTCACTAACCAGTGTCAGGTGCCAAGAGTGTTCATGCTTTTTCACAGAGTTGTATGCATGGCAGGTTGGGACACATGCAGGGCCAACACTGTGGTTTTTTTTATTTCTTCACCTTCCTCAAAGTGCTTTTTCCCCAACCTTTTGTTCTAGTCTGTGGGCTGCCATAACCTGTTAACCTCATCAGTGTTCTTCACAGACTTTTCCATTTTCTTAGAGGACATTTTCGTTAATAACATGAAAAATGATGTAAGGAGATGAGGTGGTAACAGTGCCCCAGTGAAATGACACAAGCCCCAGCTGTGTCCTGCAGGAGCAGGTGAACAGCAGGAGCAGGGGAACAGCTGCAGCGCACTCTGCATCTCTTGCCCAGACCGTCACGTAATGTGAATGATCACCCTGGTCGAGGTGGCACTGATGCATTCGAGCAGGTTTTCTGTTTCGGTAGTGAGTTCGGGGCTAAGATTTGCAGGTTACCCAGTGAGTGAAGCTGCCTGCACCTGGTGTGTGTGCAGCATTGACCCATGAAGAGGAGCGGCGTGTGCGGGGAGCCTTACTCAGAGCTCACGGCAGGTGGTGCATTACAGATGGGGCTGCTCCTCCCTGGCCGGGGTTTGCTGTGGGGGTTTCTGATGTAGCAGACTTGGAGACTGCAAATCTGCCATTTGCACTGCTGGCCCCACCCTTTGCCTGAGAGATAGGTGTTGGGGCTCTGCAACCAAAGTGCAGGGAGACTTAAATGAATGTGTTTGTTCTATCAATAGCCTTGGATTGCAGTGATAGGAGGCATGAAGGTGTAGGGGTGGGTGGTGGGTGGGGAGCGGTGCTGTCTGAAGATGTTCGTAGCATGTGAACCACTGAATCCTACCAGTGAGCTTCTCAGTCCTCAGTCCCATGGGCTGTAGCTGCCCATAGTGTTATGTAGGGAGTCCTTTGCCTGGGTCTGAGGTGGCATTCTGGTATCTTGCCCAACAGCCAGATTCCTGGACCTGCCCCATCCTTCTTTTCTTAGCTTTTTCTATGCTGTGGACATTGCAGTCACCATGGTTTGCCCTGTAGCCTGGGCCAAGAAGAATAGCCATGTTATCAGATGCAGCAAGATGCCACAGGGCTGCTCTTGTCCCAGCCCCTGCACCTGCCAAACCCAGTCCTGCTTCCTCCCTGACCTACATCTGTCTTTCCCCTGAATGCTTTTCCCCTTCCTCCTTACCTAGCTCTATCCTCCCCTCTTCCAAGAAACTTTCCTTAATGACTAGTACTGTTCTTTGAGGTCTGTAGGATGTACAGTCTGTACTGTACAAGTTAGGTCTCTGTGTGTCTCTGTTTCTCACCGGGCCTGGCCTGCTTGGCTGCCAGGCTGGTGCTGGCACAGGCTGGTGCTCTGGCTGAATGCTGGAGCCCAGGATGGCAGTTTGCTCCCTGCTGGGAGCATGGTCATAGAAAGAGCAGTGAAACATAGGAGCCAGGGTAGACTGAGATCTTTCTCTTTTCTCAACACTAAATAGTTCAGCATTTGTAGTTCTGTTTTATAACCACAGTACAACTATCAAAACTCAGAATGTTTGACATAAATATGTTATCAATCCACAGTCTATATTCAGACTTCATCAATTGTCCAAATACTATGTTCACAGCTATTTTATCCTGGCCCAGGGTCATGCCTGCATTCTGTTGCCACATCCCTTCAGTTTCCTTTGGTCTGGAACAGTTTCTCAGATTTTCTTTGTATTTCTTAGCCTGGATGCTTTTAAAGAGTACAGGCCAGTGATTTTATAGAATGTCTCAGGTTGGGTTTGTCAGATGTGTTCTTGTGATTACATTCAGGTTATGTGTTTTTGTCAGGGATGCTGCAGGAGTGATGTTGCGACCTCCTCAGTGTGTAGGAACTTGAGACCCCTGATCTTGAACTCTCCCAGTATTCCCCAAGTGACACAGAAAGGCTCTCTTTGACGGCTTAGGGAAGGCGGTTGATTTCTCCAGGTTTGTCTGCTGTGAAGTTACAGTTTATCCCTTTGTAATTAATAAGTAACTTGTAGAGGGATATATTGAGACTTTGTAAATGGAGGATTTGTTTTCATTCTTGGTTGGAAAGCCTTGCCTGGTTGGGAGGTCAGAGCTCAGGTTCTGAAGGTGCTTTTGCCTGTTTTTGATCTGGTGACGACACTTGGTTACATTTGTAGAGTGCTCATTGTGTGCCAGTCCCTGTAAGTGCCTTACGTATGTTACCTCTTTTATTCCTCGTATTAGCCATGTGAGGTGGGTACTCGTGTTGTCCGATTTTATACCTGGGGAGACTAAGGCACAGTCAGGTTAAGTGAACTGTCAAAGGTTATGGTGGCCACTAAGTGGGATGCTGGAATTCAAACCTGGGGGGTTGCATCCTGCTGCTGGGACTGGACTGCTCTGCCTGTCTGCTGTGTGCCGCGTTCACGGGCAGTGTGTGAAAGAAGCCAGCTGCCACTTCCCTCACCGCTGGGCTCTCTGTGTCTGTGTATGAATTTCCCGTCATGGAAGGGTACATAGCTTAAAAACAATTCTTGACACCATACACAAAAATTAAGTAGAAGTACATCACAGATCTAGATGTAGAAGTGAAAACTATAACACTTCTAGAAGAAAATGTAGGGAAAAAGTTTTGTGACCTTGTGATAAGCAAAGATTTCTTAGGACACAAAAAGTTTGAACCATTTTTAAAAATACATAATTGGACTTCATTTAAATTATGCATTTCTGACTTTCAAACACGTGCTGTAAAGCCACAGACTGGGGGAAAGATTTGGAATATGAGTGTCTAACAAAGTACTTGCACCAGGAATAATAAAGAATTCTTACAACTCAGTAAAAAGACAAAAAACACAATATAAGCATAGGCAGAGGGTCTGCATAGATAATTCTCTTAAAGAAAATATACACATGACCAATCAGCACATGAATAAAGATATCATTAGTCAGCAGGGGAATGCAAATTAAACAGTGATTAGATACTGCTGTATGCCCACAAAAATGGCTAAAATTAAGAAGATTGACAGTAACAAGAGTTGAAAAGGTGGTGAACTTTGAAACTTTTATACACTGTTCGCAGAAATGTAAAAGGTACGACCACTTTGAAAAACTGAAATTTTCTTGTAAAGAAATGTATGCCTCCTCTATAGCCCAGAATCACCCCTGGATATTTCCTAAGAGAAAAGGAAATATGGCCACAGAAGAACTCGTACATAAATAGCAACTTCATTCATGATTGCCCCAAGCAGGAAACAATCCCAGTGTCCATGGACACAGGAAAGGACACACAAGCGCTGGTGTATCTGTACGGTATCCTGCCTGTCAGCAGCAAAAAGCAGTAAGCTGTTGGTACAGTCTGCAGCGTGGCTGAACATGCTGAGCAAAGAATGCAGATAAAAAGAATGCATAGTATATCACTACATTTACATGAAATCCTAGAAGCAGGAAATCTGACCTCTAGTGACAGAAAGCAGTTTTGTGGTTGCCTTGGTGTGGTAGCGGTGAGACCAGCTGCACCCGAGGGACATGGGAGAACTTTTGGGGTGATAAAAATTACTCTTTCTGGATTGTAGCTTAGGGTTACATCAGTGTACACATTTCTCAAAACGTATGAACTGTATGTTCAGTATGGTTGCATTTTTAGTATATATTATATCCCAAATTTGATTTAAAAGAGAAATGGAAAAAACCTTGAAACAGTCAAACTGTTCTACAAACTTAATTGCTTACAAAAACTTCAGCACTCATTAAAGCAAGACAACAGAATCCAAATACTTAACTTAGCAACCAAAATGTATAGCCTCTAATAAAAAAATTACTAGACGTGTGAAGAAGCCAAAAATTGTGGCTTGTAGGTGGAGGAAAGTCAGTCAGTTGAGACGTTAGCAGAGCTGATAGGAACACCGGAAAAAGGCTGCACAGCTGTTACAATAAGGATGCTGAGGGTATTTGAGGAAAAACTGGAGCATTATGGGGAGCACAGTAGAAGATGTACAAGTGAACCAAGTGGAATGTCTATTAACTGAAACTACAATTTCTGAAAAATTCAGTGGATGGACGTAACAGAAAATTAAGCTTTACAGAAGAAGAGATGTGTGTTTGAAAATATAACCACAGAAGCCTCACAAATTGAAATGCACTTCTCCCATGGTGGATCAGGGTTTGTCTGTGTGACCAGGAGAATGGGGCAGAAGCCATGGCACATCTCTTCTGTGATTAAGTTATTGCAAAGACTGCAGCTGTGGTCTCGGGTATGCACTGTCGTTTGCCCCCTCTTGGATCAGTCACTCTGGGAAGCCAGCTGCCATGGCGTGAGGACACTCTGGCAGCGCTGTGGAGGGATTCGTGTGGTAAGGAGGTGAGGACTGCTGCCAAGAGCCAAGTGTGTGAGCCTCCTTAGGCCCCAGTCAGGGTCCCAGATGGTTTGTAGTTGGCAGTTGAACGAGAGACCATGAGCCAGAGCAACCCAGCTAAGCCATTAATAAATGCTTATTGTTTTAAGTCACTGCATCATGGATTAATTTGTTATACAGACATAACTAACATAGTGAAGGTGGTGAGTACAGGAAAAGTTAGGAAACTTGATCTCTGTTCTCAAAGAGTCTGCAGTCTATTTAGGAAGACAGATACCTTGAACTAGTAACCAGTGATTATAGGCTTGTGTGCCGAGGGTCCATAGAAGCTCTATTAAGGTACGAGCTGGATAGACAAGTGGGAGCTTAATGACTGGATGTTATCCTGGCGAGCAGGGCTGCCGGAATCCCGCAGTGTGGGGTGTAGCGTCATTGTGCCTCCCCAGTCCCTGAAGGTGGAGGAAACAGGCTTGGCGCTGCCAGCACGTCTCATCCGAGGCGGTGGCAGTCTCAAGGGCCTCAGAGAGGCAGTTCATCGTGTCCCTGTGTTTGCCTTGCCCTTCACAAGCCAACCTGGTTGCTCACTGCTTGCATTTTGACTGGTAGATCAGAGTTTCTGTAGTCCACACTGGATTGTTGACCAAGATGAATTTCAGACTACTTTGTTGTTTAATGAGCCTTTGGGTTACGTGAGAGAGTCAAACAGGTGTTAATAACTGAAATGGAGCCCACTTATTCTGTGCATGGTGACTTTTTATACATTTTTAGTCTTCTCAGTACCTTTTCTGTAAGGAGGCAGTCGATGGATCTTCTCCCCCACCCTGCCCTCACTACCCCCTTCTCGCCCCCAACATACAGCAGCCCAGAGGGCTCTTATCTCAGTGCTAAGGGAGAGGAAGTGCTCAACTTCTAGCTTGTTTACAGTTTACAGCTTGGTTAAATTGAGTCTTTGTCTAGAGCCTTGTTCACTGCCCTAAGCACTTGGTAAGTCTCTCCCAGCCACCTGCCATTCCCTTGCCCCTAGGACATACTTAGGCAGAATCACCACTCTCCTGATTCTCCTATCAGATTGCTTGGTCATTTCCTGACTGAGTGCTTTAACTCTGCTTTCTTTGGGTTCTGTAGTTGCCCACCCATATCAGTGGTGCAGCCGCTAGCTCCTCTTGCAAAGCATCAGGTGTGGTAGGATGCTTTTAGCTAAGTCTCCTGCACATAGCTTGGTGGACCCGCAAGCCCAAAGGAAGCATGCTGCCTGGCACTGTAGCTGGGGTGGAGAGTCTGAGGACAGGTAGACAGGTCCTACCTGGGCCCTACACCTACTTTTTTCCCAAGGTCTCATGAATTGTTCCTTGCCTGGCCTTTCTGATCAGAAGCTGGCATAGACAGGCCTGTCTCAAATGAGAAATAGCAGAGCCAGCACCTGCTGATTCTGTGAGGTTGATGTATGTTCATTCTAGACTTCTAGTTAGGCTGGAACCAAGGAGCACACAGGTGTAAGACAAGCCCAACACGTCACCCTTCTCCCAAACCCAGATGTCCAGGTGCTTTTCCCTCACTCTCTATAGCTGTAGTTCGTAGCCTTCAAGGAAGGTGATGGAGGCAGGCCTCCCTTTTGACTTGATCTTCAGTCAGGCTGTCTGTCTAGCCTTTGTCCCAGAGGTCACTTGCTCTCAATTATGTGTCATAGGACAAGAGATGCAGATAAACTTGGTAGTGTTTTCATGACCAGCAGGCCATGTGATAGCTGTCCTCCCAGTGTCCTCCCGGAAGGAAAATTAGAGGGATCGCAGAAGATAGATGAACAAAGTGAGCCGTGGGGTTCGGGAACCCTCATTTGACTCTGACCAGCTTTTCTAGGACAGCCTGGTGCTCCTGGCCCTCAGGGTCATGGTCTATTTGCAATGTCTCATTCCTGTGCTGAAGTTCACAAGTATCATTTATCTCCCTTCTTCCTCCCACCCATGTTGTTGTTTCTTAGTAAAGAAGAGATGAAAGTAGCTGTGGGAGGAACCCCAAGGTACCTGAACTACTTGTCCGACCACTCTGAAAGGGATTCCTACTGCTGGCCAAGGAGGGTTACAGATATTTCAGCTCACAGTGGGCTGATGATATCTTTACTGAAGGTCCCAGGCCTCCCTGGGGTCAGGTCATTCCTGTACAGTTAGGCTTCCTCTGCTGCCTGGCCACCTGGTTCCCAAGCTTTGAGACTGAGGGAATAAACTCTGCTGCTTCTCTTCTGCCCAGATTCCGGTTGGTTACACAACATGTATTGTTCAATAAAAGAAGACTCTGGGTGCCAGCTTCCCTGGGCTGAGAAGCTAGGGGAAAGGTCTCACATGTTGATTTATAACTCTGTTATCCAGAGAAGAGCTGGCCTTCTATTAATTTTTCTGCCGAGGGTGCTTATTAATTCACCTGCATCAGTGAAACTTGAAGGTGAAGCCCCAGTGCATGCCCAGAGCAGGCCTTTTGCCAGGTTAGCCCCAGGCACTCTACACACCAGCCTTGCACCTGCTGGCAGCCCCATCCGCTCCCTCTGAAGCCACAGTGCCACGTTGGCTCTTGTCTGTTGAGAGGGTCAGACAAGGCCTTCTGAAATACTTGGGACTAGTTAGTCCTCGGAACCCCAGCTTTTCCTTGACTTCTTTACATAGCTTTGAAACAAGCCTGTTTCTCTTGGTCATAGGTATGTGCACTTGGACAAGCAGTAGAGACCTTTCTGTCCAGTGCTTTCAGTACCCAGGTGCATTTAGGGAGGCTCTCAGGACATCCCGGCAGATGAGTGTTTGTCATCCCCAGGGAGCACTCCCAGACCAGGGAACAGGGAGGCTATGCCGGAGTGGAGGGTTCCAGGACCAGGGAGCATCGCAGGATAGCCCGGTGGTCAAGCACATGGACTCTGGCATAAACGACCTGAATCTGAGCCCTGGCCTCTCATGTGACCACCATGCCCCATTTTTCTAGTGCTGTGCGACTTCATCTCAGGTGACTTGATTCCTCTGAGATTGTTTCTTATCCTCAAAGTAAGGGAGGCCTTAGTGGGTTATTATGAGGGTTAAACAAAACAAGGTGTGTCCCTGGTGCATGTTAAGTGCTGAGTAAGTGTGCGCTCACTGCAGCACATGATCCTGGGGAGGCGGGACAGTCCACACCATATCGTCGGTTACTAGGCTTGGAAAAATATGGGTAACTCAATTCAAGACTCCATGTTCTGGTGGAACTGGAGGGCCTGAAGGGCTTGCCTGAGTCTCCCCGGCAGGTCGCAGACTGAGCCAGGACTGGAGTGTGTGTCCTGCCTCCCAGGCCTCCATTCTTTCCCCATCACTGCCCAGTCCAACTGCTGTTCCTTTGCCTCTTCCCCGTCCCTCAACACGTTTACCGATGCTCATTGGTGTGTGCAGGGAGTTTGTTCTAGACTGAGGCATGAGAAAGGGAGCTCTTCCCTCCTGTGAGCCAACTTGCCCAGCCAACTGTAGCACTTGGCCATGACAGCCCAAGAGCACAGAGCCTGGAGCATCTGCCAGTGGGAGGTGGTGAGGGATGTGGTGATAGTGGATGGATATTGCACTCTCTTGGGAAACAGGGGCTTTCCTCATGCCAGCTGCTTGGCCTGGCCTGAGGCGGGTGCAGGGTTGCCCAAGAGCCTGAACTATCCTGAAGGAGGCTGAGTGGTGGCAGGAGCAGCCACAGGCAGGGCTTCTCCGAGGAGACCTTTCATATCCTTAGCCATTGTGGCCTCTTCCCTGTCCTGATGAATTTCAATGGCCAAACATTCTCACTTTTAACCTGCATTGAGACTTGAATTGACTTGGTACCACAAGCCTTGAAATTTTGGACAATGCATGTATTGTAGAATTAAACACTACTAGCTAGCTTCAGTGTAGAATAAAGTTCTTGAATCATTTTTTTCATCTGTGTATATATATATGTTTCCTGAGCTCATTCTATTTTGGAGACTATTCTTGACTTTTGATAATGCTGTCTGGATTGCACATAGAGGTTTACATTTCATAAGCTGTACATTTTGTACCAAGAGGCCAAGTTCAGTCGATCCCAATGCTGGACCTTGTTTTCAATGGGGAATGAGGGTCAGCAGTGGCCTGAGTACTTGTGGGACTTTGGCAGTTCCTTAACTGCATTAATCATCACTTTCTTCATGTGATAATTGGGTTGACTGAGTGGATTTGGGGGCCTAGAGCCTTCAGTATTTCTGGTGATGATGATTCCTTATCTGATTGGGCTTTCTTAGAAATCCTAGGAACTCAGTTACATAGGTCATGAACATTCCATCTAGGTAGTAGAGGAGGTAAAGAGGGTTTAGGCTGGGGACCCTGTTCAGTGTAAACCTGTCCTTAGCCAGTTTCTCTCCCACTGATTGCCAAAACATTCACAAGGGCTGCTGGATAAGGAAGGTGGGTGGCTGGTGGCCCCTTACTATTGCCAGCAATGGCACTTGAACTATATGACCTGCAGAAAGTCAGAGGGCAAATGTGAACATCTGTATGAATGAAATACAATACATTGGGTTTTTTTCCTAATGAAAACCTCGGAGTTGAGTGACCCAGTTAAGTGAGTTGGTAGTTTTGCATTCACTCATTTGGCTTGTGTTAAACTCTTGGTGAGAGGATGTGATATAGCTGGTCCTTCACCCTTTCTGTCCAGGTTCGAGGTATGAAAACAAGAGCTCTCCCTGTACCCATTATGTGTTCTGTTCTCTGCTGAGTGTGGATCCCCCTAAGCAGCTGGAATCAGTTCAGAGCCTTGGGTTACAAGGATGAAAATGCACCTCATCACTGCACCCGGGGCTAGGGGGTGCCTCCTCTGACCGTAGGAGGCAGTGTGCCAGACAAGTGTTTGCACCGCCTGAGCTGAGGATCATCTTCCGTGGTGGGGCTGGGCCAGGGGCTGCAAATGGCATCCCTGAGAAGTGCAGACTCTAGGGCTGTGCCTTTTTCTGTCTGACTAGCCATGGAGCTTCAGTGAAGGGCAGGCCTTCTTACAATCAAAGGCCTCTAATTTAGCACAGCCAGGATTGATTAGTGCTTGGTTGATTTTTTTTAAGGCAGGGAAACTGGGGAATTCTACAAAATACAAACATACACAATAAGCATTTTATTCTAACTGTGCCTTTGAGCATGAAGTGTGTGTGAGGGGAGTCCCTGGCCCGGCTGACAGCATGGCGGGACAGTTCATCCACCAGAGACAGTCAGGAGCACCTCAAGGCCCCAGCCCCTGTCGGGGTGGGCTGATGGAGCTCCAGCGAGGCCTCTGATGAATTCTGCCCACTGGAATCTTTCCTCCCAGAAGGAAGTTCTGTATTAATCACCTGCTGTGAAAACTGTAATTTTGTTATTTTTTAATTATTGTTTTTAGCTTCAGAAGCTTTTCTTCTCAAATATTTCTTAGACCTTTTTTGTTACTACAAATACATGCTCTTTGTAAACAACTAATACATGGAAATACTCCCTATAAGTGAAAGCTCCCTAGAAGTCCATTCTCTAGAGAGGTAACCACAGTTAATAGTTTGTTATTTTCCTACAAATTTCTGTATGCATTTATCATTTTTAAAAACAGGTTCACATGACACATTACTGTTTGGGTGACTTGGTTTTTTTTTTTTTCTCATTTAACATGGGCATTTTTCCATATCAATATAGATAGATTTACCTCATTTTTTTAAAAAAAAGTATATATTTTGTTGATTATGCTATTACAGTTGTGCCATTCCCCCCCCCCTTAATTCCCTTCTCTGCACCCATTTTCCCACCTTAATTCATGTCCATGGGTCATCTATATAAGTTCTTTGGCTTCTGCATTTCCCATACTATTCTTAACCTCCTCCTGTCTATTTTGTACCTACCATGTATGCTTCTTATTCCCTTTACCTTTTCCCCCATTCTCCTCCCTCTGCATCCCCACTGATAACCCTCCATTGTGATCTCCATTTCTGTGATTCTGTGATTCTGTTCCTATTGTAGCTGTTTACTTAGTTTGTTTTTGTTTTTAGGTTCATTTGTTGATAGTTATGAGTTTGTTGTCATTTACTGTTCATATTTTTTACCTTTTCTTTTTACCTTTTTTTTTTTAAGGATTTTATTTATTTATTTTTAGAGAGGGAAGAGAGAGAGAGAGAGAGAGAGAGAGAGAGAGAGAGAGGGAGAGAAACATCAATATGAGGTTGCTGAGAGACATGGCCTGCAACCTAGGCATGTGCCCTGACTGGGAATCGAACCTGAGATGCCTGGTTCACAGCCCGCGCTTACTGTTCGTATTTTTGATCTTCTATTTCTTAGAAAAGTCCCTTTAACATCTCATATAATAAGGGCTCCTTTAACTTGACCTTATCTGGGAAGCACTTCATCTGCCCTTCCATTCTAAATGATAGCTTTGCTGGATAGAGCAATCTTGGATGTATGTCTTTGCCTGTCATGACTTAGAGTACATCTTTCCAGACCCTTCTTGCCTGCAAGGTTTCTTTTGAGAAATCAGCTGACAGTCTGATAGGAACACCTTTGTAGGTAACTGTCTCCTTTTCTCTTGCTGCTTTTAAGATTCTCTGCTTTTCTTTAATCTTGGGTAATGTAATTATGATGTGCCTTGGTGTGTGCTTCCTTGGGTCCAACTTCTTTGGGACTCTGAGCTTCCTGGACTTCCTAGAAGTCTATTTCCTTTGCCAGATTGGGGAAGTTCTCCTTCATTATGTTTTCAAATAAGTTGTCAATGTCTTGCTCTTCCTCTTCTCCTGGCACCCCTATGATTCGGATGTTGGAACGTTTAAAGTTGTCCCGGGTGATCCTAAGCCTCTCCTCATTCTTTTGAATTCTCGTTTCTTCATTCTTTTCTGATTGAATGTTTATTTCTTCCTTTTGTTCCAAATTGTTGATCTGAGTTCTGGTTTCCTTCCCTTCACTCTTGGTTCCCTATACATTTTCCTTTATTTCACTTTTCATAGCCTTCATTTTTTCTTCAATTTTGCGACCATACTCAACCAATTCTGTGAGCATCCTGATTACCAGGGTTTTGAACTGTGCATCTGATAGGTTGGCTTTCTCTCCATCACTTAGTTGTAATATTATGGAGCTTTGATCTGTTCTTTCATTTGGGCCATGTTTTTCTGTCTTGGCACACCTGTTTACATAGTAAGGGGTGGAGCCTTAAGTATTCAGCAGGGTGGGGTAACCCACATGGGTGCATTGTGGTGCTGTAAGGGGGAGGGGTACAAGAGGGAACAATGCCACTTGCTCAACTCTTGGCTGGCTTTCAGTCACTTCCTCTGCTACCCACAATCAAATTGGGCCCTTCTGGTGCTGATTCCTGGGTAGGTGGGTGGGTTTGTGTGCATTCTAGGACCCTGTGGGTCTCTCTAGTGAACTCTCCTATGAGGCTGGGAGTTTCTCCCACCACCACAACCTCCACATTGTTATTTCAGTCAGAGGTTTTGGGCTTTTATTTCCTGGTGCTGGAATCCTGGGTTGCACAGTCTGTCTTGCTCCTTAGTTGGTCCTCCTAGTTTATCTGCATGCAAATGTGGGACCACCTGCCCTGCCACCCACTGCCTTGCCTGGTCCTCCAGCCACCACCTCAGCATCCCCAGTTTTCCAGCCACCACCTTGCAGCAAGTCCTCTCCACCCCAGCTGCCCGTCTTCACCCCTCCTACCAGTCTGGATGAATATTTCTTTGTTAACTCCTTAGTTGTCAGACTTCCATACAGTTTTATTCTCTGGCAGTTCTGGTTATTTTTTTGTTCTTAAATTTGTTGCTATCCTTATGGTTGTGTGAGGAGGCAGAGTGTATCTACACCTCCATCTTGGGCAGAAGTCCTGCCTCACTTTTTAAATAACTTTATTGAGGTATATGACATGGATACCGGCCTGCAGTGTCTGCGGCATTATGGATGAGATATGAGACAAATTCACTCGGACTGCCAAGTCTTGTGAAGGAAAAAGGACGACGCGGCTTCTCTCTCGAGAGGAGAGTGCTCCGACCCTTGCCTTGACAGGCTTTTATTTGGTTCAGTTTGCACAGGGATACAGGGCGTATACATGAAGCTCATCAGTCATTGTCAGGCAGTAAGGATCAAACAATAGATAACATTCAAAGAACTCTGAGGGTTTATTCTGAGTCAGGGTCAGATAGTTCAAGGGCCATAAAACTTTAGGGAACAAACTCACTTCCTGCTTGGTCCCTTATTATTTAAATTCAGGGTATTAGCAAAGTAGGTTTCATAGGATTTTATGCACTCTTTCTTAGGCCTGATCACCCCAGGGCACCTGCCCTTTCCAGCACAGGGCGGCACCCTCCTCCAGCATTGTTTCAGGCTTAAGTCAGGCAGGGGAAGTAAGGTAGCCAAGAGATTAGGAGACTTCTTGCAGACAGAATGAGGACTCAGGCTGTGTTAAAGCTGAGCAAGGGGCAAGGGTCCATCACCCCCTTTTTCTGTAGCCCCCCAAGTCCTTCCCTGGGGCCCCCCATGATCATGCTTGTCTTAGGTTGTCCCTCTCTTGAGGAATCTTACCCATCATTGGCTAACCGATCAAGCATTGGGGGCCAGGCAGAGTGAAGGTTATTGTCCCTGCCAGGGAGATAAGCTTTGTCTCCGTAGTGGCTTATGGTCCCAAGGTCACTCACTCAGCCTTAGCCATGGGGGTGGTTACAGCCTCCGAAACCAGGCAAGGCAGTTCACAACAGTATAATTACATATCGTAAAATTCAACTGTGGCAGGTGTACCAGCTCTACTTCAGTTTTTAACAGTTGAATACCATTATGTAATAATTTATATTTAATCCTTTTCCCACTGATGGACAGTTAGGTGGTTTTGAAATCTTCCACTGTTATATACAGTGCAACAATGCATTCTTTTATACAGACTCTGGGCATTTGTATGTGTAACAGCAGAAGGAAATCCTACACGTAGAGTTTTGGGGTCACAGTGTATAAACATTTAAAATCATAATATTGCCAAAATACCTGCTGCAACTTTTCAAGTTGTCTGTACATTAATAAGGAAAAAAAGAAACGCACACACACATCTTTGCCCACTCTGAGATTGTATGAAATTCCTGAATTTCCTTGGCCAGGGAACACGGATTAGCAGTGCAGTGGTGATACAGCGCAGGAGCAGATGCAGCATGTCTCTGAGTTCCATGGACCTGGAGTGTCCCCAGTTGCTCAGGGACGCTGGCTCGCAGGGTAGGGTCCTCCCAGTACAGCCCATTCATACCTGGGGCTTCCATCAGTATTCGGGAGGATTTACCCCAACAAACAAGCCCTCATTAGGAATTCTTACAGGTCTCTAGCTCCTTCTGGTTCTTAAGCAGAACTCTGCATCCTGGAGGCCTCATTTGTCTCACCTTCCACCCAGCAGCATCTATAAAATCTCTTCCTCCCACATCTTTGGGTCCCAGAAGGCTGTGTTCACTATGACCACCCTGACACCAGTTTAATGCCCCCCTTTACCTGGCGGCTCTAGTGACTAGGGTCACAAAATCACTTTGCCAGTTTCCCCAGGATTGTACCATTTACTTTCCACCAGCATTTTAAGGGTGCCCGTTTCCTAATATGCTCACCAAACGTTTGCTCATCTGGGCAGGAATAATTACTAATTTGCATTTTAAATGGACATTATTGAGATTGCATGTCTTGTGTGTTTGTCAGCTATTTGTATGTCTTCCCATGAGACATCCCCATGGAGCAGTCACAGTGACAGTGCCCCCTCACCCACCCTGACACCATCGGTGGCAGATGGCTCTGAGACCTGCTCCCCTGGAAGGCTGTGGTTCTGAGGAAGTCCCATGTTCAGAGAGCTAAGCATATTTATTTGCTAGACAATTTAGCTTTTCTTTCTTGTTTCTTTCTCAGCCTTTGGCAGAACATCCACACAGGAGGATTAAAGTTGGCTAACTTAAAACCTTGGCTCCATCTGGCCCCAAAATAGCCAAGTCTTTACCAAAAATGTTGTTCTTGAGCACTTTGACTACAAACCCAGATTGTCTGGTTCTTGCATCTCTGGCCAGATATGGTACAGTGGGGAGATGTGGATGGGCCAGTTCACCCTGCCTTGTGGTTAGCTAAGAGGAAGAAGGGTTTTTGGAAGTTGTCCTCTGGCAGATTTGGTCCTCTGGTCCAAAACCAGAGAAAGCTAAGCGATTTTAGTCTGTTGTAGGAATAATGGCTTACAAACTGAGCTCCTCGGAGAATCAGTTATGCAAATTCATGGAACTTATCAAATTAAAAATAAATATCTGGGCAGTACTCAATAAATACATTTTAAGTGACAGGCTGAATGAATTCCTTCGGTTAACAAATATTGTTTAGTTACCTATTAAGAGCCAGGTACTCTCTTACCTGAGAGTAGGGCCCTGAGCCTATTCCTCAGTGGGCTTTTATTGGGTTCAGTGTGCACAGGAATACAGGTAAAGCTCATCAATAATTGTCAGGAAATAATGATCAAACAATAGATAACGTTCAAGGAACTATGAGGACCTATTCTGAGTCAGGGTTAGTTAGCTAAAGGGCTGTGAAACTTTGGGAAACAAACTCATTTCAGGCTCAGACCCTTATCAGAAAATTGAGGGCATTCTTAGCAAAGCATGTTTCACAGGATTTTATTAATTCTTTCTTAGGCCTGATCCACCCGGGTAATCTGCCCTCCCTCCCCCACCACCACCCAGGGCTGCACCGCCCTGTCATTGTTCCAGGCTTAAGTCAAGCAGGAGAAGTAAGGCAACCAAGAGATTAGGAGACATCTTACAGACAGAATGAGGACTCAGGCTATGTCAAAGCTAAGGGGTGAGGGTCCATCACCCCCTTTTTCTATAGCCCCTCAGGTCATTCCCTGAGGGCCCCTTCATGACCATGCCTGTCTTAGGTTGTCCCTCTCTTGAGGAATCTTATCCATCATTGGCTAACCAGTCATCTGCCCAGGGCCAAGCAGGGTGAAGTTAAGGGGGCAGAGGCAGCGCCCCTGGCAGAAAGATAAGCTTTGTCTCCTTTAGTGGCTTATGGTCCTAAGGTCTCTTTACTCAGCCTTAGTCATGGGGGGTTTCAGCTTCTGAAACCAGGCAGGGCGGTTCTCAACACTTTGTGTTACAGAGCTTTCTAGTGGGGAAAAAACAATAATCAAGAAAATACATAAGAATTTCTGAGATGAAAGTAGCATAGACAATAGGTAGAAAATAGACAGGGGGAGGGCAAGAATAGTATGGGAAATGTAGAAGCTAGAGAATTTATCACACATGGACATGAACTAAAGGGGGGAATGTGGGTGGGAGGGGGTGGGCAGGGTGGAGGGGAGTGAAGGGGGGAAATGGGACAACTGTAACAGCATAATCAATAAAAAAATAATTAAAAAAAGAATTTCTGAGATGAAAGAGGGGCTAGAGCTGTGAAGAAAAGAGAACAGAGAAAGGCAGGCTGTGCACATCTTGGGTGAGGTGGGCCCTGGAGACCTCCAAGGAAGTGACCTGGGAGCTGCAACAAGAATGAAAAGGAGGCGCTGCCACCTGGAGAGCTGGGAGGAGGGTGCTCCAGACAGACAGTGCAGCAGGAGCCGCAGGGGATGAAGTCAGAGAAGCAGGCACAGACCTGTCATGTGGTACCCTGGCCATGAGAAGGAGTCTGCATTTTATTCTGACTGCTGTGGAAAGGCATGGGAGGGGCTTGTGTTTACTTTGTTGTTTTTAAAATTTTTTATGGAGGTACCACTTACATAAAGTAAAATGCACAGATCTCAAGTATAAAGTTTGACTTAGCAAATTTACGTGTTAGAGTTTCAAGTAGAGTAAAGGATGACAATTTTATTTGTTTTTTCTTTTCAGATATTTTAAATTTATTTTTAGAGAGGGGGAAGAAAGAGAGAGAGAAGAGAGGAAGAGAAACATCAATGTGTGGTTGCTTCTCATGCGTCCCCTACTGGCAACATTCCCAGGCATGTGCTCTGACTGGGAATTGAACCAGCAATCCTTTGATTCACAGGCCAGCACTCAGTCCACTGAGCCACACCAGCCAGGGCTTATTTGTATTTTAATATCTCCACCAGCAACCATGTGGGGGATGGATGTATAGACAGACAAATGGACAAAGGAACAATAATCTTGTTACATATTCAGTAAAACATGGTATAACTCTGAATAGGACATTTTGTGGAATAGTCATTGCAGGTGACTTTTGAAGATTGTTCCTATGGCTTCCCTGTCCCAGGCAAAGGGGAGGAGGTGGGGCTTGAGGTGTGAGTGTGAAATTCGCGGTCTGTGCAGGTTTACTTCGGCTGAGGCCTGCAGTTCTGCACTTCCCTGTCACATTTATAGTTGTTTCTGCTCAAATAAAATGTTTGTACGGAGCAAATACAGCCTGCATTCTCACTGGACCCAGCTGACTCAGCCCTCTCTCTGCCTAGGATAAATGTGAGTCATGTGAATGATAGGGCGATGGAGGTCACCCACAGGTGTGATTTTTGAGGGTTTGTTAAAAAGATCCCTCTTCAAAGATAACTTTTCCTTCAACCTTTTCTGGTGCTGAAATTCCACCATTAAAATGTCTTGATTTTGAGTGTGTGAAGCCACCATGGGTCACTATTCTGAATGATAGTTGGTTAAATACTTACCAGTGTAACAGTGGAAGGGAGCAGGATGCAGGCAGGTAGGTTCGGAAGGTGGTTTGGTTGTTTGGGGTTTGGGAGAGATCCAGGCCTGCAGCACAACGCCCTGAGTGGGCAGGTCCAAGGGAGGCCGGCACAGAGGCCCAGGGAGCCTGCAGCGGGAGGAAGGAGGAGCAGCACAAGGAGAGTGCTGCAAAGGGGCGAAGTCTCCTTAAGCACCTCCCAGTCTCCCGCCAGTGGTCACGAGTTTAGGGAGAGCTCCGCGGTATCGCAGGACGGACTGCCTTGGCTGAACTCTGACCTCATGACCTCAGTACAGACGGAGGCTAGCGGAGAGGGAGCAGAGCGCACAGGTGGGCACAGCCTTGTTCTGGCCCCACCTGTAAGTGCAGGCGGAGGAGATGTAAAGCCAGAACTACAGTGCCAGGACAACCGGTGGTCTCGGTTGTGTTCAGTGGGGGCATTTTAGACAACTTTCCTCTCTCTCTTGTTTCCAAATGTTTCATGGTTTATAACTGAAAAGGAAAAAGAAGGAGTTAGGGAAGTCCTGGACTCAAAAATGGTGATCGGATGAGTGCTCTGTGGCTGCCCGCGGGCATTCTCTTCCTCCAGCAGCAGTGCCGTTGCTGCTGCTGTGAAATGTGTGCAGTCCTTGCTAGTACAAAGCGCAGTTTTAAGCCCTCTGAATATATTGTTTTATTAATGCTCCTATGATGTGGATCCTGTAATTTCTTCCATTTTATAGGGGGCAGGGCGCAGCTCAGAGGTTAAGCAGCTTTCCACGGTCC
The DNA here is from genome assembly GCA_004024845.1 of Tonatia bakeri. Taxonomy (NCBI): domain Eukaryota; kingdom Metazoa; phylum Chordata; class Mammalia; order Chiroptera; family Phyllostomidae; genus Tonatia; species Tonatia bakeri. The sequence continues at coordinate 171,402 of PVIA01000814.1, forward strand.
CGCAGTTAAGTGCTGAAGTGAGGTTTCGAACCTCGAGCTCGCACTGGAAGCACTAAGCTGCTGGCTCTCTGGTTTGTGTGTCCTTCCAGCGCGTTCTGCTTTATCTGTTCACGTTACTAAGTAAGTGTCTGCTTCGCTTCTGTCTGCCTCTGTAACTAATCACCTGGTGGGAGAGACAAATCCTAATTGCATTTGAAGTAGTAATCCTCAGATAACACCGGAGACTCCAGGGAGCCCAGGGCAAGAGGGATGCTTAGCTCAGCTGCAAAGGAGGTGAGTCTTAGAGTTGTCTGAACTAAAACTGGAAGGATGCCTAAGAGTTACCCAAGAGAAAGAAACGTGGGGTGTCCAAAGCCAAAGGGACGATGTGGGGGCAGCACTAAAATGGGAGAGGCCAGGGCGCCTGCCGACTTAAAAAGTGTGAATCGTGCTGAATACACAATACAATGAATTGTACCCCTGAAATTTATATAATTGTATTAACCAATGTCACACCAATATATGCAATTTCTTCCTTTTTTTTTTAACATGTTTAAGAGAGAAAAGTGTGTGCTGTATTTCCAGAGGAAGGGGAGGTGGGGTGGGCATTTAAGGAAGGCCTGCCGTGCCCAGTGCTTTCCAGCTCCGGCACGTGGGGCTTTGAGAGAAGACGAGTCGTGAGGCCTGTCGAGACGGAGGAGACAGGCCCTTCCTGCCCTCGTGGAACGCCCCCACACACAACCATTGCTGTAGCAGGCTTCTCAAGGGGGCAGAGGGGCAGGCAGGCTTTGGGATCGGGCAGACACAGGTGCAGGTCTGGGTTGTGCCCTTTCTGGCCTCCTTCAGAGCCTCTGACCTCATCTAGAAAGAGCGGGTGGCACCTTTCAGGGCTGTCTGGCAGAGATGAAGAGTGATGGTGTAAAGCCCCTGCAGTAAGTGCCTGCGGTGGCGGTGATGGCGGCCACAGCCACTGCTGTCTTTCTGCCCACGTTGACCCGATGAGGTAGACAGCTGAGGAAACTTAGAAGAGTGAAGTGACTTACTTAAATAATAAAATTGTTGATAAAGCAGGGACTGGATTTCAGATGACCTCCAGCTTGGCTGCCATTAGTTCCTCGCTATAAGAATCACCTGGCTCTTAATGTCTCCTAGAAAAGTGGCCCAGCCTGAGGTTAAAATTCGCATGGACCAGAACTTAGTCAGATGGCCACACCCAGCCTGGGGGGCGGGAGGGACTGGAACTACAGTCTACAGGCTACTTAAGAGAATTCCCTCAGTAAGGAAGAGTTTGGAGGGCGGGTACAGGGGAGGCAACCAGCAGGCTGCCTCAGTGTCTTCTGGGACTTTTTCTCTGCCTTAAAAAAACTTGGTAACTCTGGGGCTTCTAAGGAGGTCAGAGATGGGGCTTGGCTATAGGGATGATCATTTCTAATTAGGGAAAGTGCAGAAACATTTCTGGGTTTTCCTTTGCTTGCTATTTCCAGCAATCAGGGTGGATTTGCTCAACCCCCAGGATAGTTTCTGCCCTTTGGGATTGAGGTCCTGGGCTCACAAAACCAGCAAGGCATGGTTTTCAGGTCACTGGTCAAGCCTGTGCCTACTAGAAAGAGGCCTGTCTCAGGTGACTTGATTCCATCACAGCTCCACTGGTGATCCTGAACAAGTCACTTCTTCCCCCACCAGTTTGCCACCTCCCACTAAGTGGGCTGGATCCTCAAGGACCCTTCTGGCGCTGACTTAGAGTCCAAGCTGCCTGGCTTGTGAGCCGATGCCCAGCTGGCACCACTGGCAGCTGCTCGGCAGCCAGGTCTGCTGTTGAGTTGGGGTGGGGACCGCTTGCCGTGGGCCCAGTGAGTTTTGTCACCCTAGTGGGAAACCTGTGTGGCATGAGACACTGGCCTGTGGTACAGCTTGAGAAGTGAGGCCAGCAGGGGTGTGGTCCAGGTCAGCAGTGTATCACCCAGCACAAGGCTCCAAGACTGGGTTGGTTTGTTTTGTTTTGTTTTTTCCTGGCTCCCGGTTATTGGCAGGGGAATATTTTCTCCGGGGACAAATAAGAAAGCATACAGACTTCTGGCCTGAGCTCATGGTCTCAAGCAACCTGACCCTGAGAGATGAGAAAGCTGCTCCCGTTCCTGAGGCTCATGACTTCACACAGAAACCCTTGGTTTCGTGGTCCCAGGAAAGAGCTTGTGACTCTGATTTCCCATAGCCCGTGAGGCACGGCCATCTAAGGTGATGCCACATCTATTGTGTCACGTTTTTTGTTTAATTTTTAAAAATATGTTTATTGATCCTGGGCGGGGGAGAGACATTGATGCGAGAAAGAAACACTGATGTGTTGCCTCCCATATGCACCCCACCTGGGGACCAAACCCACTTCCTAGATATGTGCTGTGACCTGGAATCGAAACCACAACCTTTTGGTGTGTGGGCCAACGCTCCAACCAACTGAGCCACACCGCAGAGGCTGTTGTATCACTCTTTGAAGTGTTGAGACACTAAAGTGCCTACTGTGTGTCTGTAATCCGCTTCCTGCTTCAAGATTACACTTTAGACATAAGAATACAAACATTTCACACATTTTACATTGTAATGTAATTGCCTTGGTGGATTTTCATGACAAAGGGAGCTCTCTGCCAAGAGCCCTGCTGGGTTCACAGCCTCTTCCTGTACTTTATCCTCAGCAGGGGGTGGTTTTCCCACCCTGATCGAATTGTGCTGGTTTGGGAAATGCCACCTGAAAAGGAAGGGGGACTGCCACCACCTGGTACCTAAGTCTGCAGAATCCCAGTTTACCCTGTCTCTATTCAGCTGCAAGCCTTTCTTTCTCTTCCCCTGATAGGAGCTTCTTCAGTCCCTTTCATTGCTCATAGCTCTGCTCTCAGGCTGTGCCCACTGCCAGACTACTCGCCTTAGTTGTGTGGTTTAATTTCAAAAGAGTTGTGTTTTTTTGACTGTTTCTAAATAAGACTGCAGGTGCTACGTGGAAATTATTTCTCCTCCAACTCTTATGATTTGACTCTGAACACCACTTTTTTTTGTCTTCTTCCTTGTGACACAAAAGGAAAAAACCCAAGTAAAATCCCAGCTCCCCCGCACCATGCGTTCAGTTCATGGGGAGCACCAGCCAGGCAAGGCTCTGAGGACAGTAAAGTGGGTGCCTGGCCCTTGCCTCTGGACACTGACCCAGGCAGGCGTGCGCAAAACCAGGCGACAGCGTCACTTGAGCAGTTAGTTAGTGGTGTGGCTGCTGGTGTGAAACAGACGGATAGAATTAGATAATCTGTAATTGCCTCCGACCGTATGGCACCAATAGCATGAAAATTCTAGAGAAGTGAGCACTGTGCCCTGGTACCCCCAGGGAAGGGTGTGGGCTGAGGTCCAGAGCAGGAGGGACCAAGGGTGTATGCCAAAGAGGAGGGCAGGTGGGAGCCTTGCCAACCCCACCTGTCCTGAGCTGGTGGGTGGCACAGCCCTGCAGGTGCCCTGGCACCTGAGTGACCTGGTTAGTGCTTGCTGCAGCCATGCTGAGACAGCCTTCTCAATGATCAGATTGGGCAAGAACTTCACCAACACTGTGTGCTGGCAAGGATGTGGGGAAATGCTACAGCTTCTGAGGAGAGCAGTGTGACAGAATCAGCTGTCGCACCTGGTGCAACAAGCCCACCACTAGGACTGTGCCCACATAGGCAGAGGTGGCACGTAGCAAGGACAGTCACTGCAGCAGTGCTTGTAGAGTGACTTAGAGATGGCACAGCCATGCCGTGCCGGGGAATGCGGTGTAGCCTCTGGTAAAAGGGGCAGAGCCTCATGTGTCATGGTTAAACTCCGGGGCCGTTTCAGTAAGAGCAGCAAGGGTCCAACTGTGTGAACCATCAGCTCTCTATCAGGGAGCACCCCTCCATCCCTGTGCTCGCCTCCCCTGTGTTTGGAAGGATGCACGCGATCGCAGTCACAGTGTCTGGTCCTGAGAAGGGAAACAGGGACTGGGGTTTCAGATGAAAGGGAGACTTCTTACCTAGTATGTTTTTATACTCCTTTAATTTTTTTAAGAAAAATAAAAACATGCCATATTAGTTTACTAGGGATGTCATAACAGAGAATCGTGTCTTGCCTCAGTCCAACAGAGACTGACTCTCAGTTCTGGAGGCCCAGGAGCCAGAATGAGGTGTGGGCAGGGCCACACTCCCTGCAGCAGCTCAGGAGTTTCGTCTCCCCCAGTCTGCGCCCTTCAGGAGTTCCCCGGCTGTGGCTGCACTGGTCCAGTGTTCCTGTCGTCACAAGGACCCCTCCGCTCCCCCATGTCTTCTCCTCTCCTCTCCGTCTCATAGGATGTTTGTATTTAGGTTTGGGGCTCACCTGGCTAATCCAGGATGGTCTCTTCTCCAGGTCTCATCTTAGTTGTATCTGCAAAGACTTTTCCAAATAAGGTAACATTCACAGGTGCTGTGGGTGAGGATTCGGACATATCTTTTTGGGAACCACCATTCAACCCACTACAATTGCCAATCAGATTTTGGGGGTAAAAACTCACCCATATGCTGCTTACAATAGAACTACCTTCAGTGCAAAGTTAGAGGGAAAGGGATCAGAAAAGATATGTATACCATGCAACACTAAACAAAAGATTGTGCTCTCTGAATTTTATACACTTCATATATTCATATATTCACTCAGAGCGGGGGTGGGGTGGGGGTGGGGGTGGGTGGTGGTGGCAAGAGAAGAGCAGGGCTGGGATCCTAGGACCTTCCCAGTGAAACAGAAACCCCCTGTGGGTCTTGTTCTGGTCCTTTTCTTCCTCACTGCCAATAAAAACTGTAGCTCTCAATGCCAGAGTTTGGTAAAAAGGAAAGGAATTATTTAATTAAAAGTTGTACAGCTTTAGAGTAATGGTGTAAATGTGCCATTAAGTCCCACTCCCTTTGAACGCCCACAAACACACACAGTCCTGCCCCCTCTCCCCTTGCCCAGTCAGGCCAGTCTCAGAGCACGCCAGTCAGAAGTACCGCCTTCCAGAAGAAAAAACAGAAGTCTACCTCTCACTTTTCCTGGTTCCTCCCAGTAATCCGTGCTTGGGTAGACAGGCCTCCATTGGTTCCCAGCCCCATCAGCTGTGTTGCCCCGATCTCCAGTTCTTAATCCAAAACTGCATGGCACCTCCTCCTGGCTGGCTGGTGAGAGTCCTTGCACCCCCTCTTTACCCAAGTGGCCCCACAAGGTCCTGCCACACATGACGGCCTGCCTTTTTGTTTAAATCCCAGCCTGGAATCTCCCCCCAACCCCCTTTCTAACTCCTCCCACAGTCGGCTACACCTGCCAGCACTCCTGTATTTTCCGCCTTTCTGGGCTGCTGTGGTTAGTCCAGGCAGGCGTGGCCCCAGGGCCTGGAGCAAACTGTCTCTGAGCTCTGGTGCAGGCTCTGTAACTGGGGGAGCTGCCTCCCAGTTACATCACGGGTCAAAGTCCTGCCCATCTCCCAGGCCTAGGCAGACTATTCAGCATTAAGGTGAAGCCAGCCTGCTATTATTGATACACAAAATAATTTTCAATAGTTGTGCCACTGCTTTTTCCAGCCCCCCCCCCCAGCTAGGCTTGTGGGGGGGATGGGGGCTTCTCAGCCTACATCTCATTCTGAACCTTGTTCTGCACCCCTTGTATTAGCCTTCCAGCCCCACTCCCCCCAGCTGCCTGCGGGTATGACAGGAAGGGGTGGAAAATCAGGTCTCGACTGGCAGACCCAAGGTTACAAGCTTCTTAGAGCCCAGAGCCCAGAATGGGGCATCTCAGCCCCGGACTGGGCAGAGTAGACACAGAGAGGAGAGGGAAACAGGGTGCAGGGCAGGGACGCAGGGTGTGTTTTCCCAGACTGTGGTTCCAGCCTGAATCCCGTCTCTGGCGCCGCTGCGAGGGGTTGCTCCCCGAGCACGAGCGGCACACACGCTCCACCCTTCCCCTTACTTGTCCAGAGCCCAGCTGTGGGTCATGTACTTCTCCCATGTCCCACTCGGCTGCATTAGTGCAAATCTCTGACACAGGTTTGTCTTTTATTTTTGAAATAAATAAAAATAAAAATAAAAGCAATGTGAATGTGGAAGAATGTTTTAAACCCTTCACAATGACATAAGAAGTCTACCCTACCAGTTGATAATTCCTTTCATCAAAGGTAGCCCTTATTGATGCTCACGTGTCCTAAGGGGGAAAAGCGTGCATGGTGCCAGCATAAATACATGTCCTTCAAAATGGAAATGAACTGAATCATGGTAGGCATGTTACTCTGCAATTAATGTAACTTGGAATTCCTCCCATGTTAACCCACGCAGATCCACCTTGTTTTTAGTGACCGCCTCGTGCTGCATTGTGCTGTGACGGGTGTTGACGGGCACTGGTTTCTCTCTGGGTCTTTTGTTACGACAACATTACAGTGAAAATCCCTGTACATCTCAGCACAAGTTGTAGTAACACCTGTGGAGCACGTAGCTGGCAGGTTAAAGGGGCCCGGCAGGTACAATTTTGATAGATGTTGCCAGGTGGCCCCTGAATGGCTGCACTAGTGCATTCTTCTAGAATGTTTTCCTCCCAGCGTTTTATTGCAAAAAGTGTTAGACTTACCAAATAGTCTAATAATTTAAGGAATATCCAAATATTCTTGATCTGGGTTCACCAATTACTGTTGCCACATTTATTAGTTTGCTGAAGCCACCATAACAAAATACCACAAGATGGATGGCCTAAACGACACACTGACTTTCTCACAGTTCTGGCGTCCGAGTCCCAGGTCAGGGTGTCGGCAGGTGTGGTTCCTTCTAAGGCCCCTCTCCCTCTGGCTTGCAGGTGGCCGCCTTCTCACTGGGTGCGCAGTGGTTCCCCTTCAGTCTCTGAGTGTCCTCATCTCTTAGGAAGGAGACCTGTATGACCTCATTTTACCTAAATCACTTCCTCTGAGGCGCTGTATCCAAACACAGTCACATTCTGAGGTACGGGGGGTAGGGGTTAGGACTTCAACATGTGACTTGGGAGGGGAGACATGATTTGGCCCATAACACCACATTTGCTTCTCTTTATATAGTATATGTATAGTATATGACATTAATATAAGGGATAGAATATGATGTATTATAATTATGCCATTTATATGTGTATTGTATGTAATTATGGTTTATATAATTTTTCTCCTACACCATTTGACAGTAAATTGCAGCCATTCGGATACGTCAGCGTGTATGTCCTAAGGGAGGGGGGAGTTTCTCGTTGGGACATATTTTGATGTCTTTTGTTTTATGCTGATGGGGGCAGGTTCCCCTGTGGCAGAACAACAAATGGGATGACAGGGCTCCAGCCCTGACTGGAGGCTTTCCTTCCACATGGTTTTGCCCTGGCCCAGTGTCCTCCACCTTGCCTTCCTGAGACCCCAGCCGCTCAGAGATACGTGGGTGCTCGTGGGAAGGAGGCCTCCTGCCTGGAGAGCCATTTGTGCGAGCAGAACCTCTTGGCCTCAATTCCAGATTCTTCAGCGTGGTTGATGTTTTGCATGTGTGATGTGTCAACAGAATGACACCATCTTACAATTCCACTTGCACTTTGGTTTCTGTCAAAGTGTCTCTCTAAACACCAGACTGACTTCATTTCTGTGTACAGACAGCCTTGCTTTGCAGAGTGCGGACTGCCTGTGTTCACTTAGAGAAGCAGGGTTTGTTGATGTGGGTGCCGTTTTCTCCCTCCCTGTCTGCCTGCTCCTCCTCCCGCACACACTTGGGCAGCTCGGGACTCTGCCTGAGTTGACTCTTTCCTGCCACTGGTGGGAACATGGCATCCTCCCAGGGCTTGCCTGCCTGTCTGCTGCTTCCTCCGTACTTTGGTGTGGGAAAACATCACACATGCACACTTCCCATGTTTGTTTTAGTAGATAGAATCCTTGTGGAAACAGTCTGCCTGGAGCGTCAGTGGAAGACAGGACACTAAGAAGCTTTTTGTTTCCCTCTGTTCTAATGGCTGTGTCTGTAGGCCCAAGGTGAAGGTGTCAGTCTGGGGAGTCCTTTGCCTCCGAGGTCGGTCGGGCTGTTGCTGAATGAGCACCCAGCCTGCTGGGGGTTCTGCCACTGGGAGTACCTCTGCCTGGTGCTGAGACACAGACAGCATCCTCCCTCAGTCCTCTTCACCCCCAGGAACCCAATTCAGAGCCACTTTTCTAAAACACAATTCACACCATGTCTTTGATTTTGCTTAGCACCTTTCGTCTTTTTTTTCCCTGCAGGATTCAGTCCAGACTCCTTCCCCTGGCATTCAAAACCCTCCCTCATGTAGCCCCTGCTCAGTCTGTCTCCCTTGTTACCTGCTGTAGCAAAGCCAAGTCAACTTATGCCAGACACACTCTGCCACGTTGTGTCCCTGTACCTGTGAGCTCATGGTGTGTGCTCTGCCAGACTGCAGTGTTCTCCCCTCCCTGGTCCATCTCAGCTTCCACCTCATCAGGGAAGCCTTTCCTGACTGGCACCCTTCTTCCAGGCAAGGAGGCTGGTCATCCTTCCCTCGAGCCTTCACTCCGCCTCAGATTCACCTCTTCTCCAGCATTTGCCACACATGCGGTTATGTGCCTGCCCTCCTGCCCGCGTCTCTTCAGTGCCGGGCTGGGAGCAGCACCCAGTGAACCTTCGGGTGTGTGGGTGGATCAGTTGTTGGGCAGAGCATATCCTCAAGTGAGAAGTAGCTACACCCCACCTCGTGGTTTCCAGTCCCTACCTGAGAGAGCCTTGTCACAGAGAAAAGAAAATGCAATTTTCCACACACTGGGAGGAGTCATTCTTCCTAAGTGTCCAGTGCGGAAGAGTCTGTACTGGTCGGCCCAGTAGAGGGCCTCTGGGACCTTCATGTGTCATTGTGTCTTGTCACGTAGTAAAAGAGCGAGCACCTTAACCTGACGTTGTAAACCCAGCTTGTTATATGCATTTTGCTTATTATCGCTGTGGAAAGCTACTGAATGTCTATCTTTTCTTTCAGTCAAACGCTTCAGAGAACCAAAGCATGAAAGACGTCCGTGGAAGATATGGTAGGCATTCAATATGAACTCATTCCTAGAATGTGTTTGACTGTGTATTATATGGAAGAATTTCTATTTCTCAGGTAAATGTTGAACCCTACCTTTATTCTGTCATCACCCTGGTGTTGGAGTTTAGAAGATGGAACATAACACAGTGCTTCGGCTCCTTTAGTTAAGGCTCTGTGCGATTATGTTAACGCTTCGAGTTCTGTAGTCTGTATGCATATGCAAAAAGTAATCTAAATTTGGAGAGTAGTCAGATACACCATGTAAATGCTCCTCTCCCCCAAACTAGTCTTTTTTGTTCCTAGGGTGACCCTAGGGTGGCAGGTTTTCTTCCCTTCAGGCATTGTTTCTATACATAAATCTCCAAAAAGTAAGGAAGTCACTTGCAAGGAGACCAGCATCTCTCCAGGACAACATGACGTGCACAAGAAGCTGTCTCTCCGGGGCTGCCTTGGGCTGGCACCTGCTCTCACAGAACAGCCATTTCCCCCCCAGAGAAAACTTCTGATACACCCCTGTGATGAGGGCCTCTTTATAAAATGTTAAGTACGTCCTTGATTGATCTTAAATGTATTATTTCTAGATGTTCATAATTCTCTTTTTACTTCCCCCTAATTGGTTTCTCTCAAATCTGGGTTTCGAGCCTGGGCCAGGGGGAACCGAGGGAGGACGTAGAGTTGGGGCAGGCTGTGTTTCACACACGTTGCCCTTCGGTGACTCCTACGTTGCCGTGATTTTAGGAACCGATTTTCAAGCCTCGATCACAGGGATGGTCTGGATTATCTCTAGGGTCTGTTCCAGTCCTGAGACCCCATGGTTGATGTCCCCCACCTGTGGGCCCTTTCATCATCCCCTTCAGTGGCCCTGCCCAGCTCTGGGTGCTCAGCCTCGGGCCCTGGAGACATGACCACAATTCAAAGGTTCCTCAGCCGCAAACCACGGGTTGTCTCCAGGTGTTCAGGGCCGAGGGGAAACTGAAGCCTCGCATTATCACCGTGTTCCTGCAATGTGGAATGGCGTGGGTGGAGGAAATGACACAGGGTGTCCCAAATGCCAACGACCTTGTTTTTTTTCCTTTTTGAAACTCCCGTCATCTAGCCCAGGGTTTGGCAGGTGACTGCTCACTAGCTCAGGGGTTGGCCTGGCTCACTGTGTTTCTATGGATCCAGTGTACAGGGATGGCGGCATCTGTAGCTGCTTCAGGCACAGTGGCAGAGCTGAGTAATTGCTACAGAGAACAGCGGTCCACAAAGTCTGAAACATTTTCTCTCTGACCCTTAACAAGCAAAGGTTGCCACCCCCAATCCAGCCCACTGTCAGATGGCAGCAGCTGACAGTGGCTCGGGCCTTCCCCTGCCACCGTCAGATGGCAGCAGCTGACAGTGGCTCGGGCCTTCCCCTGCCACCTGGGATCCAGGCAGGTCTGGTTGGCTTCGCACATCACTTCCTCAGCTCGGCTGTGAGTGTGAAACAGCCTCGGGCTCCGACACAAACCTGGGATCGAGCATTTCATTTTGCAGTAAAGAAATGAACAAGCGAAACATATTTTAAATGTGTGTTTAATGTGTTTAAACATGTAGGGTGGGGCAAAAGTAAGTTTACAGTTGTGAATAGGCAAAACAATTTATTCTTGTGTTATTATTTATTCATTATTGTACATGCTCCGTATGAACAGCTGTAAACCTACTTTTGCCCATGCTGTATGTTATTAATTAGTGGTCTTTTAGGGACTTTAATGCAATATTATTGAAGCTTTTGAAAGGTAGCTGAAATGCCAAGCCTGAATTTCCTGTATTTTACCATGTAGACTGTGTACTTTTTTGCCCAAACTCTTCAGGGAGAAATATGGGTGCACATTCTTATATGGGCAGTGCCTGAAACACCTTGAATCTGTTTCTGTGTCTTGTAATTATTTGCTACATAAAATTTCTTGTACCATAATATGTTCCAAAAAATGCTAAAATTCCTTTATAATACAAAAAAAGTATCTAAATATAAATAAATAAAAATTGAACTAAAAAACTAAAATGAAAGATTTTTTTCCTGAAAGTTTAGGTCAAAAACATGTGTGTACATTATGCATGGCAAAATACGGTAATACTGATGCCTGGGGAACAGGGGGCTTGTAATTGGAAGTTGGGATCTCCCAGTGGCTTTTTTCTACTTCAAATGTAACATTTCCCCCCAAATGAATATTATCCTCCTGTCAGTGTGCTCACAAGTGCTGATTCTATTTCGTACAGGTTTTTAGACACTTCCAAACAAGCCATAGGAATGCTGTTCATCCACTTTGCAAATGTGTACCTAGCAGATCTCACCGAAGAGGACCCTTGTTCCCTGTAAGTGATTCCTGTCTGAGCACTAACACCCCCGCCCCATGGCTGGAGGTGGAGGCTGGCCTGGCTGTCTGTGGCAGCCCTGTTCCTCCAGCTCCAGGGTGGGGCGGCTTGCCTTTGGCCTCTGTGCTTCTCCGACAGACCATCCCCTGTGTGCTGCCTCTGAGCTCAGACACCTGGTGACAGTGGCCCTGTGCGCTGGCTTTCTGCCAACCAATCAGAGTTCTGTGTCTTGGTTTGCTAGTACCCTTATGTCTCCAGCTTCAAAGCAGCCGCTAGCTGGGCAGCATAATGCCCTGAAGGAGTGTCTGTCTCTGCTGGAACAGCACACATGGGGCTTCTCAGTGGTGTCAGCCACTCAGGGTAAAAGCTATTACTGACTATCATTGACCTCTTGACCCGAAGACCCGGAGTTGTTCCACCCTGTCAGTGCAGTGTGCCTTCCACACAGCCCCCAGACCAGCCTGCCTGAAACTCCAGCTGGGCCATGATATGCGGTGCCCCCTGCTGACTGCCCCCACATGGGCCTGGCTTAGCAGATGGAGTGGAAGAGGAGGCTCACCTGCATTACCTGACCCCATCTTGCACCTTCCTGGCTCAGACGTGGCACTTCAGCCGTGGTGGGCTACCCCTGGTGGCTGTCAGACCTGCCGCTGTCTCCTGCTTCTGTGCTTTTGTCCATGTCCCTCCGCCTGGAATGCTCTCCAGCCCTGCCCTGCCTCTGTAGGAGAGTGGGGCAGAGGGCTGGCGAGTCCCTTGCCACGAGGCCTATGATGTATTTAAGATCAGTTGGACTGGAAGACTCTCTTAAGCTTCTCTCTTTGGGTGACAGTGCACAGTTTTTAGGTCTGGTCTGGGTCCAGACTTAGGGGAGAAGCTGCGAGGTCTCCTCCCCAGGGTCCCCCTCACGTAAGACCTGGGAAGACTGTGATCTGTTGGAGTGTTTATGTCCAACCCCAAAGCAGGGACTGGGAGGGCGATGGTCTCACAGGGGAGATGGTTAGGGAAGCGCCTTGTCCTCTCAGTCCTCGAGCCCAGCAGCAGGCTCATGTCATCTTCTGGTGAATCGTCTTGATGTCACTGGCCGAGGCAGTCTGAGAGCCAACTCTGCACCCTGGAGGCGCTGGGGCGAGAAAGACTAGTTCCTGGTGAAGCCTTGGCTACATCAAGCTTCCTGCATCCGCAGAAGGAAGATGGTTACAGCCCTGGCTGGTGTGGCTCAGTGGGTTAGGTGTCATCCTGCAAACGAACAGGTCACTGGTTTGATTCCCAGTCAGGGCATATACCTAGGTTGCAGGCCAGGTCCTTGGTTGGGGACGTGCAAGAGGCAACCTATCGATGTTTCTGTCTCTCCCTCCCTTCCCCTCTCTTTAAAAATAAATAAATAATATCTAAAGAAAGAGAGATGAATGATACAGCTTTAAGAGGGACATTGACACACTGCATCACAGCCAGGATAGAGAAGGAGCTGTCGACAGACCCCAGCGAGTGCTGGGCTAGAGAAGAAAAGGTTCAAGATGAGCCTCGGGTGGTGACTGAGAGGCCAGACTCTGGGAAGGTGGCTTAACTTCTTTGAGCCTCAGTTTCCTCCTCTGTCCCGTGTGTCCTGCCAGGTCCTCGGGACCGCTCCGAAGGTTTCGTCAGGTGCCGAGTACAGTGCCATTGAAAACAGCAGGGGCACTTCCCAGTGAAGGTGTTAATGGTGCGGTTGGAGGATCTTGTCATTGAAGTTTCGGGAGGACGAGAGAGCTCCAGCAGCAGGTTCAGGAGCCGCTCGGTGGGAGAAGGGGAGGAGAGCAGGCATCGCTCTGGGTTGTGAGAGGTCCTGTTCCTTGAGGAAGGGCAGGTGCCTCACTGGGATCTATTCCAGCCCACCACTGCTTTGCTCTGTGACTTTTTACAGAGGGAGTCAGGGTTGTGTTGGACCTAGGTCTTCTAGGTCTGCACCTTGGGAGTCTGCAGACGTAGAAGAGGAGAAACTTACAAACAGAGGGGGTTGCGCTGCTTCCTGTGGCATCGGGGGTCCTCGGTGCTGGGAACGCTGCTTTGGGTGTGAGTTGAGCTTTTTGACTCCAGGGTTCAGTGACTCTGCAGGTCTGTGATTCTAAGAACACAATTGTATAGTGCTTGCTTCCTGTGTGGCAGGTGCTATCTATATTTATTGACTCATTGTATCTTCAAACAGCCCTGCAATGCCGATACTTGGATTATCCTCATTTGTAGTTGGGGAACTGAGGCACGGAGAAATTATATAGCTCATAGCTAACAAGTGATGGAGCTGGGATTAGAACTCAGCCAGTCTGGCTCCTGGGCCCATATGATACTGAGCTGTCTGCCATGGCATCTCACCTATGCTGGGTTCAGAATACAGAGCATTCTCTCTCTGTCCCAAGGCCCGGCACACTGTAGGCTCAAATAGATATTTGGTGGGGGAATGAGTGAGCTAACACATGTGCTGGCATACCCGAGGTATTGCAGGTTCTGGTCCACACCACCACAACAAAGCACATATCACAATAAAACACGTGGTAATCTTGCTAGTGGAAGGACTTGCCTTCAATTTGTAAAACAAACAAAAAAAAATCAACATCTGTAAGGCACAATAAACTGAGGTACGCCTGTCTGTGTGTTAGGATGGGGCTCACATTTGAGAACCACTTGAAACCAATTAGATGTAAGTGTCTGAGAACAGCATAGCCTGGGGCCAGAGCTCAGCTGTGACTGTGGAGAAAAGATCTGAAAGCAGTTGCTATTCCTTCCATCTCTGGTCTGAGAGTGACCCCTTGTGATTTTAAAGAGGAAGGGCAGGCGGGAGAAAATGTTCCTCCCTTTGGTTTTCTCGCCACTCCAGTTCCCTGACCCCACAGAGCAGAGTGTGCACCCTCTGGTGTCCGAGGGCTATGCCCCTCGTCAAAGCCTGGGCCTTGGGGTGGGGGCTGACTCTGCATAGAATGCCTGAAGCCCCAGCATCTAGAAAGCACCGCCGGTGGTCCGTGGTGTCTGGAGCTACTCTGGGGCGATTCTCAGCCATGTGGCATCTGCGAGGGCTGGAGCCTGACCTAGTGACTGCTTGTCTCCTGCTCTCTGGAGAGTTAGGGCCTGTGCTCAGTGGGACCCAGCGAGATCTTGGTACAGGGCCTTCAAGAGAGGGGCAGTGGGCCAGAGCCCTTTCCTTGGTAAGGAAAGAGGCGTGTGTCAGGCAGGTGGAAACAGACCTTACGAGAACACACAGTCACGGTGGGCATGTGCTTCTGCTTCTCCTCCTCCTCTTCTTCCATGATCGTGCCTTTTCCGTGGGAAGTAAAGCTCTCTCTTCAGAAATAGTGACCTGCACTTGTCTCCATGGCAGGCTTGGAAGCACAGGGATGAGTGAGGGCCATGCGGTCCTGCCCTCTTTGGTCTAAGAAGCCCAGGCCACTCCCTGAGCTGCTGTGGTGCAGCAGCACTGACATGGAGCAGCTCTTTTCATCAGTTCTGTTTCCCTGCTGACTTGCGTGGGGTTGTTTCTGGGCACTCTGTCTTGTGTCGTGTCTTCTTTGGGCAGGAACACTTGTGGTCTTTCAAGTTTCTTTCTCTCTCTCCTGCACCCCTCCCTAAGTTGTCCATCCCCTGAAAAGTGTCCACACACTGTGTGGGGAGGCCTCACTGGGGCTCACAGAGGTGAGCACTGCAGCCTTTTGCACAGGCACATCACAAGCCCTCTGCCCCCACTCCCCCCACTCCCTCTGAACATGGCCAAACAAAGTGTCAGGTCATCAGCCCTGACCTTGGCACTGGTGAGCACACAGGGCCCGACTCAGGGGCTCTTGCTCCCTGATGGTGCTCCCTGATCATGCCACCGTGCCCTCTCCTCACAGGTACCTCATCAACTTCCTCCTGGATGCCACCGTGGGCATGCTGCTCATCTACGTGGGTGTGCGTGCCATCAGCGTCCTGGTGGAGTGGCAGCAGTGGGAGTCCCTGCGTTTTGGCGAATACGGTAACGTATCATGGACACTGGACGGGGCGTGGAGGGGGATTCCTGGAGGGGCTCTGCTCCTCGCTTCGTACAGCCCTCCAGGCCTGGGATTCAGAGAAGGTTCGGGAGCTGGTGGGTGTCTCCATTGTGGTGAAGGAGCTTGTTCTGGGGCCTGAGCGCCATCCTCCTGCTAGTGTCAAAGTGCCCCACGTCCAAGGCCTGTGGGTACTTGCCTCACTGCTTTGGCTCCTGCCTTGGTAGCAGGAGACACCCTAGATGCAGGGAGGAGGAACAACGTCGCCTCTTCCACCAGAGGGCATTGGTAGCCCCACCTACAGGGTCATGAAGCCGCCTAACTCTACCGAGCTGCCCACCTCATTAGATAGATGGGGGTGGCTCTTGGTCTGGGAGGTGCTCAGTGGGGAGCTGCCCCTCTGTGCTACATGTCTGTGCTTGTCCTGTGTGTGGGCCATTTTATTACTGGGGCTTGAAAAGTCAGGATTGGAGGGTCCATCCCCCTGGGACCAAGTCGCTTTGCTGCCTCCTAACTATGGGCTGGCCCCCCAGCCAGCATCTGACACACGCAGTCACCAAGGACACCAGTTCCAGCCTTACTCACAGAGGAAGAACTTAAGCAACTTACGGATACTGGCCCAGCTTTGACCCCGCACATCTGGCCAGACCCCGGGGGATACAGCTCAGGTCGGAAGCTGCCTGCGCGCTGGTTCTGAGCACAAATGCAGCACCTTCTACTCTGTCCTCCCAGAAAAATGGCCAGGTGTGGCCTCAGCAGGGCTGCCGGTGAGAGGTGCCATCTCTGGGTCTTGCCATCGCCTAGTGATTCAGGCCTCAGGGTTTAGGGGGACAGCAGCTCTCTCCCACCTGCACAGCTGGCCCTGCTGTCTGCAGGATAGGGCTGTTTCTCAGTGGGGACAGCATGAGTGGGACCTTCACCAAGAAAGGTGCACACAGGTCAAGAGGGAAAGAAAGCGGGTGGAATTCTGGCTCCCCGCCCTCCTGTCCTGGGCCCTAGCGCTGCTCACTCCTACGTGGTGGAACACTCAGTAGGGACTGACATTTGTAAAGGGGAGCCAATTTGTGGAGCCACCACTGAGTGCCTGAGGTATTTCTAGAAATTTTAGTAGTTGTCTGTCTCCACTGAGGGGAGATGAGCTCAGGGAGGGCTTTTCTTAGCCTCGTCACTTGATGCCTGATGAGTCACTGACTTAAGATAGTGTTTGACACACTGCATGTGCTCCTGTGGCTCTGGGGAGGCTCCCGAGGAGCTCCAAGTCATTGACTCCTCAGCTCAGGGGACAGAAACGGACCACAGCGCCCACCGACCACAGCGGCATCATCTTCATTTATAGGAGAGGCACCCAGAGTGGCTGAATGACACAGGAAGCTCACTCATCCAGTGCACAGCCAGTGCCAGGGTTGGGGTGGGGGGTTGCTCATGGCTGCTGCAGTGGGTTCCTAATCCTCCCATCACCTCCAGAACAGTGTTCGTGACTTCTTTGCTGTTAAGATCCCTTCTGGAAGGCAGCGCTTTCAACTCACCTATGGCTGACCAGTGCTGAGGGAAGTCGCCCCACAGCCAGTTGCATGTCAGTCCGTGACCTGGGAGTGGTCCTAATACACCAGCAGCGCGGAACCACCTGCTCCCAGTGTATTTTCTCCGCACCCCCAAGAGTAGATGGAAAGGCAGACGGCAGCGGTTGTTTGACTCTCTTATTTCCACGCCACCTTCCTTCCTCTCAGCTGTCGGGCTGCCGTGGCCCCTGCCCTGGGCCATCTGCCTCTACCACTGGCATCCGAGACAGGGTGCCTCCTGATGAAGCTGCCCTTTACCAGGGACCATCCCGAGTTCTCCCACCCCGGGTTGGGGAGGGATAGTGTGCGTCCCCAGTTACCTGATTTTTATTTCTACCAATTTCTTTTGTTTCCAGACAATTTTGTTATTTGCTATAACAAATTATCACAAAATTAGTGGTTTAAAAAAGCACAAATTGGTTATCTCACAGCTCTGTAATTCAGAGGTCCAACACGGGTCTCATGGACTAAAATCAGGGTGTCGGCAGGACTCCTTCTGGAGTCTCCGAGGGCAGAAGCCATTTCTAGCCTTTGACAGCTTCTAAGCCTGCCCATGTTCCTAGGCTCAGGGCCCCTTCCCCCAGCCCCAGAGCCAGCAACAGTGGGTTGAGTCCCTCTCCCATCGCTGTGGCCTTCTACCACCTCTTTTTACTTGAAGTGCCTTGTGATGACCTTGGGCCCTCCTTGGATACTCCATGAGACTCTCCCTGTCTTAGAGTTGGCAGACTAGCAACCTTCATTCCCCTCTGTCCCCCTCTGGCATGTTACCTGACACATCCACAGGTTCTGGGGACTAATGTGTGGCTCTCTCTGTGGGGCCATTACACTACCTGCCACACCTGTTAACCAACTCATCTGCTTGAGGCAGTACGACCATGTAGGCCCCTTCTCAGGTAAATGAAGGAGAGGGGAGTGTGTTCTAGGTGCTTCCATGGTCCCTAGAAGAGGAGGTGGACTTGCTAACAAGAACACGGGACTTGGGGAATGCCACACAGCCCTGAGGGGCAGGACAGGATCCAGGTGACACGTGGTGTCCGCTGTGTGGTGACAGGCTGCTTATCCCCAAGCAGAAGCCCTGGAAGCAGGGCTGTGTCCCACGGGCACCATGGTCTGCGGGCCGGCTGCCGGTCCCTGTCCTAACGCTGCCCTGGGGAGCCTCTCTGGATGCAGGCACGCCCCCTCCCTTCAGCTCCTGTGCCTGCGGTTTGTCCTCAGGAGATAATGCAACAAAACAAAGCCCCTGTGCACCCGAGGGTGTCCCGTGTGGTAAAAAGCAGACACAGCAAGAATACCTGGCTTGTGTGACCTTAAAGGATGAGACTGAGGGGAACACAGGACTCTCACGTGAAACAGAAATGAGAAAAACCAGCACCTCTGCCTTCGTTGCACCCGGCCCCACATGTGGTCTGGATGCACAGGAGGAAGTGATGTGTGAGAGTGGGTGACACTTGACTTTTTTCCTTTTTCATTGTGTTTTTTTTTTTTCTTAACTTCCTAATTAAAGCATCAAAATGAAAACAGAGGCAGCTACAGCTGAGCTGTGGCTCTGAAACTCAGCAGTATGAGCAGCAGGAGGCATGGGGGGAACATCTCCCCTGTTGGCAGTCACTCCCCGTGAGGAGCAGATGGGGTGACACTTGGCATGCAGGCTTCCTTTTGGTGTTGCAGAAGTGTTGCCGCTTGGTCTGTTGGCTTTAAACACGCCAGTCCCAACTCATAAATACTTCCTACCAGTACTCTGTCTGTCCCCAACCTTACTTAACAGTTTTTAACAAATATTTTGATCTGTTGTTTTTGAGGACTTTCCTCAGTGAGGTCAGATAGTTTACTGAAAGAGTTACAAAATGCCACTGAAGATCTAGCTGGGAGAGATTGTGCTTCTGAAATGGCTCGTTGGCTCAAATGCATGTTGTCCCCGAAGTGAAAACAGATGGCCTCAGAAGAAGCAGTGATGCCTCCCTGCGTGCTTTCTGCACACTTCTCCCGAGGTTTTCCAGAAAAGGGAATGGTCTGATGTTGTGTCCGTTACCGCTGCCTGAAGGCATTCCTGGTGCTTCCACTGGGTGCAGTAGCAGGCTCTATCAGGGCCGGGGGCTGCGGCACTGGTGCCTGGAGGGGACTGGCCATAGCAGCAGATGAGAAGCCAGAGGTTTCTCTCTGGGCCATATTCTTTTCCCAGCCTGGCTTGGGGCCTTTGCCTGCCGTGAGTGTTACTGTCTACCCCCTCTTCTGGCCAGCTGTGGTCAGATAGCCCCAGCAGCCTCCCCTCTCCCCGCTACTCTCCCCTGGGTCTACTGTTAGGGAGATGTGCGTTGCCCCCCCAGAGGCACCATCCTGGGGTTCTTCCTGTCACTGAAGATGTAGACCTTTCCCTGGAGGGGCTGGTCCTCCACCCTTCATCAAGTCCCTTTTGAAACATTCTGGACGCACTTCAGGGCCTGGTGCCTCCCAGTGTGGGCTGGTGGTACCTCCATTTCTCAAGCATAGTGACTGACGGGATCACAGGCCTTTGTCCACCCTGAGGCACAGCCCATCACTCCTTGCCTTGAGGACTTTTCTTCCTTGTCCCCAGTCCAAGGTGTTTGGGGGGTGCTCTACTGCAGGCAGAATCTGAATTCCTCCAGAGTCAGATTTCTGTTTTCAGGGCTGAGGCAGCAGGAAGCAGGGGGAGTGGAGAGAGGGGGTGGGGGGGAACAAGGAGGTTGTTGCTGCCTTCATAATTCAAAAACATTGGCCTCGCCCGGGTGGGGGAGGGCGGACAGCAGCACAGTCAATGGAAAAACCAACAGTGGGTAATAATAGCAGTCTTGCTTAACACAGCTTCTGCTGCCAGCGGACAAAAAGCACCAGCTCTTCTGAGCGCCAGCAATAGGCACTTACTAACTTTAGTGCTTTTTGATTATATCTTAGGATCTCTTGAAAGAAAAGCCACTCTGGTATCTCCAAATTAGGAATTTTCTGATTTTGTTTAAAACACCCACCCACATTAGTCTGCCTGGGCTGGGCTGGTTCTCAGTGCTTTGGGGGCTCATTCGTTAGCTGTGGGCGCAGGGCTGTGGTGTGGGGCAGGGCAGTGAGGGTCTGTGGGGGGTGGGGCGGGGCCCGGCCTCGGTTGACGCAGGCCAGGCTGCGTGTGACTGGGCGCCCTCCCCTGCAGGAGACCCTGTGCAGTGCGGCGCCTGGGCTGGGCAGTGTGCCCTTTACATCGTGATCATGGTCTTTGAAAAGTCTGTCGTCTTCATCGTCCTTCTCATACTTCAGTGGAAAAAGGTTTGCCTCTTGTCTCCCCTTAGTAGCTCCTGGGGATGCTAAGACAGCACGTTCCCCTTTCCACCCCCCAGCCTCAACCCTATTGGGAAACCAACTTCGTAATTTCTTTATTTGTTTTGTTTTTTAACTCCATGTACACGAAGTGGAGTTGGTCTGATGTGGCACCTATTGGCCACCTGTCAAGAGAGTAACTAGTCAGTTTTTACACCATCCTCTTCAATGACACAAGTGTCCGCTCTAGATTAAGCCAAGGGAATATATAAATCCAATGAAAATATAGTCCTGTCTGATACTAGTCTCATGCCTTGCAACTGGAAATGCCAGGCAGGTGTTCCTTACATTTGCAGGTGTTTTCTTCACACACCCATCTAGGCCAGTGCTTCAGCCCAGCCTGTAGGTGCCACATGCACCAGCTGGTCACAGGCGGCTCCCTGGGCCCCTCAGCCCCGCGCTCGGCCCCGGCCCCCACACTGCAGATAAGCCTCCGCTGCCCACCCGCTCCATGTGCCCACGTGACACCAGCCAGAGGGGCCTTGGAAACAAGTAGCTTGGCCATCCTTTGGCTTTATTTGTGGCTGGGTTTTATTTTTTAAGAAAATAAACCGAGACTTTTTAGAGCTGTTGTCCTTCAAGAGGTGGTTGGGGTACAGGATTTCTGTTGGAAAGTGGTCGGAATCTGTAATGACCTCACTCCCCAAGTCTGCACCACGGGGAAAGCCACTGAAGCACTAGCTGCCCTGAGTGGTCTCCAAGGGGGCCCCTCGTGGCAGTCAAATCTGGGGACTGCGCAGCCCTGCGCGTGAGGTGCTGGGGTGAATGTCTATGCCGAGACCCCCTCTCAGGGCCTCATGGGATTTTTCCCTCTGCCCCTCCTTCCAAGTACTTTCTCTGTGGTTTCTTCCCCCACCTCACTGCGTCTGCTTCTCCTTGCAGGTGGCCCTACTGAATCCTATTGAAAACCCAGACCTGAAACTGGCCATCGTCATGCTGATCGTCCCCTTCTTTGTCAACGTCAGTGCCATGTTGCATTTTTAACCCCAGTTTGCTCCCCGCCTTCCGGTTCCTGTTCAGAGTTCTGAGTCTGACAGAAAAACACCTTACAGCTCTCAGGTCCCTCTGTGTGAGCATTTGCCACCTCCCCACCCCGACCCCAGACCCAGAAACAACGGCAGGGCTGCTTCCTCAGCAGGCAGACCCCCGCCCCAGGGCCTCTGGCCACGTGTTGTGCCTTCCCTGCCGGCGGCCTTCTGCTGGGAGTCCCGTCCTTGTGTGACAGCAGCTCCTAGATCAGGATCGATGGGGTTTCACCCCACCATCCATTCTTGACCACAGAGTTCCAAGAGAAACTCACGAGCACGCTGGCTAGAAGTTAAGAAATAAGAGAGGAAACCGTAGAGGAACCTGGGTGTAACATGTGGCCATGTGTGCTGGTGGACCTGCCCGGCCGGGGCGGGACCAGGAGCTGGAGACCTTGGTTCCAGGCCCCATTCTGCCAGTGGCTGCGGCGAGGACGAGGCAGGCCATCCTGTCAGTCACCACCATGAAATCCTTGGGGTAAATAGGGCAGGATTTTCTCTGTTAAGAAAGCAAAGGAAATAGAGCCTAGGAATCTCTTTTCTGAAGAGATGGCAGGGGGACTGGGCACGGGTTTTCCTTCCCTAGTTCAGGTATTGTGATCTGGAAGGGGTGGGAAGGATGGGGACCTGGGGGCTGCTCTGCATGCTTTCGTAAGGGGCCTATCCCAGAGTACTCTGCACTTTTCCTCCCCACAGGCTCTGATGTTTTGGGTGGTGGACAACTTCCTCATGAGAAAGGGGAGGACGAAAGCTAAACTGGAAGAAAGGGGAGCCAACCAAGACTCGAGGAACGGGAGCAAGGTCCGCTACCGAAGGGCCGCATCCCACGAGGAGTCGGAGTCTGAGGTAGGGCCAGGCCCTCATGCTGCTGACTGAGGATGCCTCTGGTCTCGTGTCTCACGCCAGCCAGGGGCAGGGACACGGGGCTGACGGTTCCCAACCAGACCAGACCCACCCCTGCTATCCCAGGGGCCTTCCCCAGGGCAGGGAGGTGGTGCACCTTGGGGCGGGGGGCTTCCTGCTACATCCCCTCAACCAGTGGGGAAAGACAGGAAAGGGAGGAATGGCCTTGTTCCAGGGAAGCTGGCAGGGACTCGTGGGCCCGACGGTTGACCTTTAGGTGTTAAGGTGTTTGAATCCCTGCCCACCACTAATGAGCAAGGGAAGTGTTGGCTGAGGCAGCTAGAAACTTCTGAAATGTAGGGGTAGCCAGATGTCCTAGGGGGAACCTCATCTGCTGTTATTTTCAAGTTTCTTGACTTAAAGGTTTGCATTGAAGGGAGACTCCTGGTCGTAAACAGGAGCGTGAGGCCAGGTTGCGTGTCCTGGGCAGCCGGCACCGTGTCGCACTTCCACACTGCCCTGCAGTGTCCTTGTTCAGCTTCCGTGGTTGCTGACGAGTTTGCTGTGGGGGCCTTCAGGATGGCCAAGCGAGTGTCTCCCCGAGAGGCCTTCATACCTGCGGACGGGGAGAAGGTGATGCCCGAGCAGCTCCTCGTAACTGTGTTCTGAGACGAGGCCTCAGCGGAACCCTGCGAGGATGCTGGGGCCATCTTTTTCTCTCCTGGGGCACCTGGAGGGTGTTTGGAAAGCTGAATGAATAGGCGGTAGGACAGAGTAAGCCCTCGAACCTGGCCTGGGGCCAGGCGTGTTGTAAGAACTCAGTGAACATGAGGTGAATGACAGCGTCACAGGCAGAAGCAGCTGCTCCGGATCAATCGTGATCATGTGATTTGGGCCTCGGGTAATAACGTAAAATTCGTTGTGGCCAGAGTAGCATGTGTTCCAGAAGATAGGATAGAATAACAAAAAATAAACAGGGGGCAAAGGCCTGAGCTAGGTGGGCCAGGCGCTCTGTGATCCGGGCTGAGGGACCAGCACGCCTGTGCAGGCAGTGGGAAGCCACAGAGAGTGTCAGATGGGGAGCGAGGCCAGAGGCAGGGAAGTGGCAGGGGAGTGGCCCAGGGAGAGGTGGTAAGACTGGCCTGGCCTGGAGTAGAAGGGGTCCCACACGCAGGGGCGCGCCAGGCCCCGTGCTTCCCTGGTGTGCAGGCGTCTGAGGGGCCAGGCAGGTGGGCGGTGAATGAGTGTGGGTGCCTCGGCGCCCTGACTGCAGGGCCCCATCATTCAGGGGCTCACGAAGGCAGAGCGCCCCACAGATGTGTTCTTTTCCTTTTGAAAGGGGCTTTTCACCTTATAGTTGCTAAATTTGAGGAAGCCTCCAGGTCCTAGGCCTCCATCTGTCAGGATTGGGCTGTTTGGCCAGGGTGCCCGTGGGCCGTGAGTGCCTGCTGAGTCTGCTCTAACTGGGCTCAGCCCAGCTGGAGGCTGGTGGGGAAGCGGGGGCACCAGCAGGGGCGGGGCGTGTGGACTCAGTGCGGGTTTCCGTAGCCCTGGGTGGGGTCGGGAGGGGCCGGCGTGTCTTTCTGTAAAGGGCAGCTCCCCATCACCCTCCTCTGCAGAAACATGAGACCAAGGCCTCGTGGAGGGACTGGCACCCTCATGCCCGGGTCCAGGGAGGGCAGAGAAGGTGGCACCACTGGTGGTGACTCAGGGACATGCCTCTCTGCTGCCTCAGATCCTGATCTCGGCCGATGACGAGATGGAGGAGTCCGACGTGGAGGAGGACCTCCGCCGGCTGACGCCCCTGAAGCCGGCAAAGAAGAAGAAGCACCGCTTCGGGCTGCCTGTATGACACGGCCCTGCGCCGCGGTCAGACCTGGGTTCCGCCTGCTGGCGGCGGCAGATGGTAGTCCCTCTGCAGGGTCATTCCTCCCTCCTCTCTGCCCCCTCTTCTACCTCCATGCTCTCGCTGTCTCCGCCTACTCCCAGACGACTCTGACTGGAGAGAGGGCGGGAGAGCCAGCGCCAGGGGCGCGGCCGTCGGAGGTCTCCACTCAGTTGCACTACAAACACTGACCAAATATGCAAGCAGGGTGTTCCGTGTGTGCGTCGCCGTCCTGACGGTGTTGTGAGGGACCCACGAGCCCTGCCCTGTGTCTGGCAGGGTGGCACTGAGGAGAAACACGCACGCACGCGCGCGCACACACACACACACACACACACACAGATTGTGCAAAGAGCCTTCCCCGAAGGCTTGGGGAGTGAAGACAAAACATGTCTTGGGCTAAAAGTCACTCACTGACAAAGTCGGAACCACAATGCTTTCTTACTTGAAGTGGCTTTTATAACTATTATTTCTAAAGTCAGTTTTATGAACTGTCACAGTGTTAATGTTTTTTGAGTATGTGTTTATTTCCTATGGGACTAATGGGCAAAACATAGATTTTTAAGTCTTCCGTATGCTGTTGACTTTTATATTTTTAAGTTATATTTTCATACTATTGTATTTAAAAACTTTTTAATTCCCAAAGAAATGGGTTTGTTTGCCTTCGTGGGATGTGAACTGGTGGGGGGTGGGGGAAGCCGAGAGCTTCTCATGAGGAGTACTGTTAGGTAACCTGTGGTAAAATGAGGCAGTGAACCCAGCAGGAAGGCAGACGGGCCCTCACCTGCAGTCAGCGGCCCGTGGTGCAGTGGAGGTCAGGCCCGAGCGGGAGGCGGGGGGGTCAAACACGGACCCAGCGTCGTATGCACGCCAGGGCCCGGCCACTCCTTGGTGTTTATGCTGGCTGGGCAGAGGGCCTAGTTAAATGGGACAAAGAAAAGCATCTAAGAGATCTTTCTGTCCAGAGAAATTGCGACTATGAGGCCACTTCTGTTTGTTTCCTGCCTGTCGTCAGAGCCCCCATATCTGCAGTTGGAAATGTCATCTCGGCCTTCCTGCCTCCCACTGTGCAGCCTTCAGAGCCAGCTCCTGACCCAGCTCCGGGTCAGGCTGCCCCGGGCCTGTTATCTCCTCCACCTTTATTTTGCACAAGAGTCTGGAGAACACCTGCCTGACCAAATCGCCCTGTTTGTCACGTACTCCAGGGCTGTGGTGTGGCTACATCCACAGCCAGGACGAGGTGCTTCTAAGCTGTGTCCCCTCCTTGGGGAGCGATCCCCATTCACCCTGGGCACAGGCCCTGTGGCTGTGGGAGTCAGCCGACGGGCCGGGAGTGGGCTGACTGGGCACTGGCCTGCTGTGGACACGGCACGGTGGGGCACCCAGTGCCGTCACAGCCAAAGGCACGGAAGTCCACACTGCCGAGTGTGGGCTGCAAAGGAGATGGGTGGGGAGGCCACACCACCCGGAACCTTATTTTTAGACCTACATAAAAACGTGTTTCGCCCAAGAAGATTGGGTCTGAGTTGCGGCATTGAGCCGGACCCTGTAACTGTGGTGGGAGGTGACTGCCGGGGGAGCATCTGCGGCTGGAGAGAAGAGGCAAGGCTGGTGCTGCCTCGTGTGAGATTGGAGTCCATCCCCTCTCTCACGTCTCCTCCACTCATCCCCCCTCCCGTGCTCTGGCCGTGTTAGTGGGTGTCTCCGCTGCAGAAGTGGCACTGGGAAGACCAGTCCCTTGTGGCCTGGCTGACTCTCCTTGTCACTCCGATTTCATTTTGATTTGAACAACCTGTGCCCACAGCTGTTTTTTGGATCTTCCTGAGCTCAGAATCGGAGCTCCATTTTCAGTCTCGAGCCCCTGATGTTTCCACACTGCAGATGGGGTGGGGGAGCTGTAGTCTGTGAAATAGGGAATCTAGGTTACATGGACCTCAGGTGATCTGCTCACCTCAAGGATTGTCCCAGTACCTGCTGGGAAGTGGGTTTAGTGGATAAAGAAGTTGTGAGTGAGTGGTGGTTTCCCCCTGTGTCCTGATGCTCGGTAAGGGCTGTAGTCTCTGAACTGTGGCTGTGCAGCTGGCTAACTAGGGGATGGTGTCTGCCCACTAAGGGCCTGTGGTCTGTGGGGCTGGACAGGGTGGCCTCCCAAGTTTGGCCTTGCCCTCCTGAGTTCGTGCACCCACGCACATGCACGCACACAGCACAGAGTTTGCATTCCCTGGGAGTGTGTCCTCTGCCACTGGGTCTTCTTCGTGGCACACTGCCCGGATGCGCGGATGCAGGGGGCCTGTCAGGACTTCTTCGGAGCTGCCTTCCTTCCCTGGGCAAACTTCCACACCACCTGCTCCAAGGTGCCTTACGAGGCGCAGCTCCTCGCTCAGCCACGTGGCAAGCCTCACTGTGCTTGAGAAACCACAGGACATCGACGATATTGTTCACTGTCCATCTCATTTGTCAGAATCTGAACCTTGGCTAAGCACCCATGGTAGAAACTTGGAAGTCAAGGTCATGAATAAATTTCTTGAGCTAATGGAAATAACCTGGAGGGGCAGAACTGTCATAGCTGAATGGAAGAGATGATTGCGGCTCTTCCTTGCCTTTGCTGTCAGTGGGATGTGGACAGTGGTGAGGAGGGGTGCTGGTGGGATCTCGGGTAGCAGGGCTTCTTGGTCCACTCAGCCGGAAGACCCGTGAGGTGAAGCCCTCGGGCACACTGGCGGGCTCCTGCCTCAAGCTTTAACTTGCGCCCCTTCCTAGCAGTGGGAGTCCTGGATTAGAGTTGACATGTCACGCCTCTGAAGGGAAAACATAGGCTCCCATCCACGGCATGTCTGACCCTTGGCAGTACAGGCCTTTGGCTGCTGTGCAGCGTCCCTGACTAAAGGTGCCCTGGGCTGCAGCCTGCTCTGCCCCGCTCACAGCAGGCCGCTGGCTGCTCTGCAGCCAGGCCAGCGTGGTGACGCTGGGAGCTTCCGGTCCTCCGGAGCAGCCCCTTTGTAAGGTGTAGGGCTGGCTTTTAGAAGTTCCCCTCACTTCCAGCTGTGGGGAGAGCTCTCTGTTCTACCCTGGGAAACCTTGGCTGCCTGAAGGGCTTTGTCCTCGGTGAGGGACTTCCGGTCCATGTGTCATCGGTACCTTAAGATGCTGGGTGGATGGGTTGGTTTAATTTGATTTCTCTTTTCATGAAGTTTATTAAAAGTCAGACGTATGTGAGCAAAAACCACGGCCTACTCCCACTGTCTGCCTAGCGGGGTGTTGAACTGGTGGTGGTACGATTCACAGAAACACATTTTTTAAATGAAAGGGAAGACGATGTACTTACACTGTAAAATGGTTTACAATAAAGTTTGACATCTTATTACAGCTTTTTTAAAAAAAACTATCACTTTTGTGCTTGTCGGTGTGTGTTCTCTGGAGTCGAAACAGCTTAGTGGTGTCAAGAAAATTTCCCCAGCAGGTTGGAAAGTGGTTCCTAGGAAACAGAGCGAAAATGAACCTTACGTCGCCTCACAGCAGATGTGGGAACCAGAGTCTGCTGAGAAAAAACCAAATACACTCTTACCATTTCCACGTCCCTGCTGATGTGAGTAAAAGCTCTATGTCCCCTTGGGAGCAAGTAGTGCTGGGAGACGGTGTGTGAGACATAAGCGTCCTACATCCTTGTCCTTGAGGCCACAGGGCAAGAAGGCAGGTGCCTCCCTGGGCAGAGCCAGCTGTGGGGGCAGAGCCAGCTGTGGGGACAGTGTTGAAGGCCTCATCCCAGGAGCTGGACCCTCCCAGTCCAGGCCTGCCCTCAGTGCCTCTTGGCCCCTGTTTGGAGTCCTGGGTTTATGCCCAAGGCCATTGGAGAGCATTCCTCATGTCAGCACTTGTCTCAGATGGAGCCTGGCAGTCTTTGCATTGGCCTCCTGGGGTCAGGACCAGGCAGGGGGATTCGGGTGGGGTTTGAGGTGTGACGACAGTGAAGTAGCTTTCAGGATAACCAGATATCAGTGCCCTGGTTGGGTTCCATCTGCACAGAGCCCTCGAGGACAAAGATAATCTCACATGTACTGCCTACCCCCACCCCAGTCTTGGTCCTGCTGGGGGTCTTCCCTGCAGGGAAGGACAGGGGTTTTAGGAGCCAGCAGTGGAGAACTAGGTGACCTTCAAGAGAGTCCTTGGGCCTGTCCCTCTCTGTACAGCTCAATACCTGCAAAGGGCTTCACTTTCTCCCCCCCTCTTTCAGCACCCTAAGTGTCCTCAGGCCTGGTGACCTTATCTTAGAGGTTCAGGGCTGTTTCCTGTAATCAGCTCACCTTTACACAGAACAAGGTTTCCTCCTGGCCCTTCCTGGGCACTTCGCCCCCCTGCCTTCTTCTTCCCTTTGCTAAATGTGCACTGGGAGTGAGACAAAGGACGGTGGTGTCAGCATCCAACCAGGGATGGGGAGCGCCCCAGGCTTTCCTTGGCTGCAGTTTCTCCACCTGTGAACCAGGGGTACCCATGCTCTGAGTCCACCATGAGGGCCCAGGGAGCTCACAGGGAGCAAAGCTCGCGAGAGGCAGATACAGGAAGCTCCCACCCTGCTCCCAGGCAGGATGGAAAGTCTCTGGAACCTGGGGAAGGGATAAAAGAGAGAAAAACAAGTTCAATGGAGTCCATCCTGGCCCCAGACTCTCCCTTCCTCAGGGACACCCCCGCACTGGGATGGACTGTCGCAGATGGACAGCTTCTACTGCCACATGCACATTCCAGGACCTACATTCATAAACACACAAGTCACTGCCAGTCCCAGCACCTCCCACTTGAAAGTAGAGCAGCTGTCTGTGTCACCAGCGCTGCAGCCTCCTGGGCAGAAGTGCTCAGCGAGCCCCTAACATCTCCGAGAATAAACACTGAAGCCAGGGGCTGTGTGGACCTGAATCATAAGGAAGCCTGTTGGAGCAGGGGGAGTGACTTCCCAGGACTAGCAAGTGGGCTATATAAGCTCCAGAGGGTTGGACGCTGCTCAGATCTCTCCCACCGGTGCCTTTGGAGCGGCTCTCCCACGGCACCTACCATGTCCCAGGTAGGGGGCCCAGCACGGGTTGGGGGTTGGGGGTGGGTGGATAGCTGGGCACTACCATCTCTGGCAGCTGTGCCTCGAGCAGAGTTCCGAGCATAAACAGAGGGCTCGGTGGGGAGAGCCCCTACCCAGCTTACCCCGAGAGACCTGTGTATAGCTTGGGTTTGGTGGCAGCCCATGGCTGGTCAGGAGGGCTGGAGGGGCTGTGTGTGCTTCAGGATGTCTGCGTGTGCCTTTATGTGGGAGGGAGCTGCCTGCATGACTTGGTGTGTGCGATTGTAGCTGTGTGTGTGTACATGTGTGAAGTGTACAGCTCCATGCCCCGGGCCTCCAGCAGGATGTATCTGTGCAGGAGTGTGAGGCCCAGGGGCCTGGCCTAGGCTCAGGGACCAGGAAGCTTTTGCCCCTGCCTCTAGGGCTTAGGAAGCAGTAAGGCCTCAGACTCCCAGGCACCTAGGGTTGAGGGGGAGAGTAGGCTCTGAGTCCAGGTATCCCAGCTCTGGAGGGACGGAGACCAGCCCAATAAGGGGAGGGTTGTCCTTACTGCCTGCTCCATGGGCAGATGCTGACTTTGGACTGTGACTTCATGAGCATCTGATTCCTCTACCACATTCCACCCCAAAGCCTACA
Organism: Tonatia bakeri; assembly: GCA_004024845.1. NCBI lineage: Eukaryota > Metazoa > Chordata > Mammalia > Chiroptera > Phyllostomidae > Tonatia > Tonatia bakeri. Next base: position 201,065 of record PVIA01000814.1, read on the forward strand.
AGGTAAATCCTGGCAATTTGGGAGGAGAACAGAAATACCTAAGGGACCCCCGCCTCCACCCAGAGAATGGGTCTTAGTATTCACCAAAAGCCTTGTAATTCAGCCTCAAGGCTGCTCCCTTTCTGCTTTGCCCATTGTGCCCAAGCTTGAGCGTGGCCAGGCAGGCAGAGTGAAGTCACAGCAGCCACAGCATCACAATTCCCAGTCTGGAAAGGTCAGAAGGACTCTGGTGAGGAGTCACAGGGTGATGTATAGTTAGGAAGGCTTCCTGGAAGAAGGGGCCCTTGAATTGGCTTGAGTTCAGTGAGCAGAAAAGAGGGGTCTCAGGGCCGAGGCACAGAGGTGGGAAAGGGAGTGCCTCAGCCCGAAGGCCTCAGGTTGTAAGACGAAGTTCTGGGCTCTCCAAGGCTGGCCCTCAGGAAGCCCCCATCAAGAAGAAGCGCCCTCCTGTAAAGGAGGAGGACCTGAAGGGGGCCCGGGGGAACCTGGCCAAGGACCAGGCGATCAAGTCCAAGACCTACCAGGTCATGCGGGAGTGTGGTGAGTGTTCTCAGGGTGCTGGGGGCAGGCGGTACTGGGGGTGGGGGGGTGCAGATGTGTGTCAGTAGTGGTGGGGAGGATGGGGGTTTTACAGGTCCTTTCTAAGAGTCTAGAGCTTCTGGGCTCAGGGGTTGCTCCCGAGAAAAGGGACCTTCCTTCCTGAGGAAGCTGGGCTGGGCCCCTGAGCACACCCCGTCCCGTCCTCTCTGCAGAGCAAGCTGGCATGGCCGCCCCATCGGTGTTCAGCCGCTCCCGGACCGGCACTGAGACCGTCTTTGAGAAGCCCAAAGCTGGACCCGCCAAGAGTGTCTTTGGCTGAGAGAAGCACACCAGTCCTCTGGCACTGCCAACACCTGAGCACAGGAGTCTCCCCAAGATCTTGTTTATGCCAGAACTCACTCGCTCCCCAGCTGCCTCTGGGACTGCCACCCCTCCCCCACAGCCCTGGCCCCTAGGCCCAGGGACTCCCACCAGCACCTGCGAAACACCAATAAAGAGGATGCCTAAGCGGGCATCAGCATTTGCAGGGTGTTGGCTGGTCACTGGCCACGGCCCTGGAGTGCAGGAGAGGGGGCGGCAGTGTGGGGTGTGGGCATATTCTGTACCCTTCATGTCTTTGGGGGGGGGTCCTAGAGGGTAATGAGGTACCGGATGGCCACCGTCACGTACTAGAAAGAGCCATGGAAGTAGAGATCTGGTGCTGAGCTGTGTGACTTCACCTCTCCTTTTCTGAGGCTCAGTTTCCCCTTGTGTGGAACAGTGTTGAGCTGGAGCCTATTGCATAAAACAGGCCACAGTGACGCTGCTCAGAGGGAAGCATGGCAGGGGGAGGGCCTTCAGCAGAAGCCATGGAGATGCTTCTAAGGAGCCAGGGCCCTCGCGGTCCCCTCCCCCTGCACCCATGTACTGCCGCCTTGCCATCTTGTGTCCCTCAAAGACAGCCATGTCAAGGTTCAGTGGCCAGTGGCAGTCCCCCACAAAACTGAGCTACGCCACCTGTAAAACTCAGGGTGATTCCCCCATGCCACTCCCACAGTTCAGGCAGAGCTGTGGGAGCACTAGGTTCTGGGCTCGTATGAGATCCTTCACTCTTCAGGCCAGTGTCCCCTGTGCATGGAGCTGTCAGATCCAGGAGACTCCAGAGGCCTGTCCAGCTGCGACAGCCAGACCATGGAGAGTCCAGGGCTGGGCTGCCAGGGCCTGGGTTTCCAATGCCTGGCTCAGGGCTGTGCCTGCAGGGAAGCCCTGCCTGTCCCCTGGGCAGGTGGAGCTGCCTGCTCGGAGCCTTTCCCACGTTCCAGGCCAGCCTGGTCTCCTTTTGTAGCTGTTTCTGGGCTGGGCCTGTGCTCCTTGTCCCAAGGGAGCAGGCCTTCTGTGGGCACAGGGCCCGGGACTGCTCCTGGGCTCCTTGGGGAGGCTCTCTCCCCGGAATGCTGAAGGGCTACACGCCCCTGTGCAAATCCCAATCATATCAGAGCCAAAGGGCGAGCAGCAGGGCCACGCACAGTGGTGAGGCTTCTGGCTGTGGTTATGAGAAGGGAGGGGAACTTGTGTTGCAGCCGCAGACAGCTCCAAAGTCTGTGATGCCCTCCCCCTGGGGCCAGATGCTGCCGCCATTGACCTAGGAGGAGACCCCAGCCCTCTGCAAGCCAGTCACCACCCAGGGTCCCATGCAGGCTCCCAAGACGGCTGCTTGGGCCCCCAGAGCTGCTGTCAGGGAGTCCTCCTTCCCCAGCCCAGGGTGTGGCACCAGGCCACGCTTCTGAAGCATCTTCACCCTACTGTGCACCCACACAGGAGCCAGGCTTCCACAGAGCCATCAGAGACGAAAACACCAGCTGCACCTGGATCCTGTTATTTACTCACTTTATTGCCATTTGTTTTAAAAGCATTTCAACTTTATTAAAGGGAAATTGAACAAAGTCATCGGTAATCTTACCCCCAGCCCTGGGGCCACCCCCGACTGTGGGTCCGGGCTCATGACAAGGGCACTGCCTTGGTGTGCTGACAGATGGGCGGTCCGCCCTTTCTTACACGAGCCGTGATTCATCTGCCCCCCCTTGACATAACTGGCCTCCACGCAGTCTGCCTGAGCGTGCACGCCACCACACCGAATCGCCCCCTTTAGGACCTCTGTCCTTTCTCTTCTGTCCCACGCATTCCTGTCAGTACACTCCCCCAAGGGAGGGTGCTGGGCCACAAGGTGTGGGTGTCTTAGTGGCTCTCAGCTTGTATTGCCAAAGTGAAGGTCTCATGCGGGGGGCCTTGCTGGAGTTGAACCGAGAGCCCTGGCCAGACTAATGGGGCCTGAACAGTAGTCTGGGAGCTCAGGAGAGGGAAGTGGTGTCCTGGGCCCAGCTGCTCTCACCCCAGAAATAGGCGGACCTGTCCTGCCTGGGCCCCCGCAGATCTCACCCCACTCAGACACCCCAGAGGGCACTCTGTGCCTCAGGGCCCTACCACCCAGGCACACTGACCTGACCCGAAGGCTCCTCCCTCCCGGAAGCTGCCCCCACCCTCTTCCCAGCCCTCCCTCTGTTCCCCCCAAGTTGGGCTTACAGAGCATGGGCTGGCTCACTGTTGTACCCCCAGCCCAACAGAGCTTGTGGGTGGACCAGCTGGTGTGGGGTGGTAGTGACCTGCGAAGTTTCTAGAACTTTGAGATGGGATGCCAGTACCCAGTTCCCACCTGAGCCTGCCTTTCCCCCGTATAGCAGGTCGTCAAATGTCGTTTCATTCAACCTCCTTTGGTTATAGTGTTGATAAGGGAAAAAATTGACTCCCTGCTGGGGCCACCATGTGGAGTTTGCACTTCCTCCCCATGTCTTCACAGGTTTTCTCTGGGTTCTTCTGTTCCTCCCACATCCCGAAGGTGTGCGTGCGAGGTGAACTGGCACAGTTGAACTGACAATGTCTGCATTGTCGCAGTCTAGCATGGGTATGTGTGAGTGCAACCTTCCACGGAAGGCTGTGCTGTCCAGGTTGGGGTCCCACCTTGTGCCCTGAGCTGCCAGGAGAGGCTTTGGCCGCCTGCAACCCTGAACAAGCAAGTTGGAAAAGCATGATCTTACTTGTTTTTATTAATCTTTCTTAAATATATGTATAGCTCATATTTATTTCAGTGTTTAATATCAGAGGTGTTTGGGGTTTTTACTTGGAAGTTTGGCGATGTTTTTGTGACCAGCAATACGCTTATATCAATTCATTTGTATCAGTTATATCATTTATATCAATTAGCCTTAGGTAAGATATACATCCTTTCACTTAAAACTGCAGTTTCCAAGAACTTATCGATGATGACACTGAGGACTTACTGTACGTGTTCCTGTCCCCAGCCAAGGTCCACAGGACATTTGCAGTTTGCCTGCTTATCTGAGGCCACTGCAAGTTTTGGCTTGTAGATCCCGATTTCCCAGAACCTGCCCCCAAAGGGGCGGAGCAGCAAGCAAGTTACTAATTCATTCCCCACTTTCTCTCCAGTTCAGAAGCAGCCTGCCAGGCACTGGAGCCAAAATGAAGACTCCAGCCTCTGCCCACACCTGTGGCATTGTGCTGGTCCTGCTCTCGCTGCTGGCTGCCCTCCAGACCACCTCTGCCCAGAAGGTAGTGGGGGCCACAGGCACCTGCATGCGCACCTGAGTATGAGTGATGTGAGCTGGAGCGTGGGTGAGGTGCAGGAGAGCCTGTGTGTGAGAGAGTGTCAGTACAAGGGAACCCAGCCAGAGTGTGAAGGAAGTGGCGCTGACCATCCAGCAGGCACCGCCCGAGGGCTTTGTGGACACTCTGCCATTCCATAGAAGGGGTGGTCCTATTCCCATGTTCCAGGTGAGGAATGGCAGCACAGCGATTGCCCCCGGAGGCCAGCCATGGGTGGGGTGGAGTAGGTGAGAGCGGGCCTTACTTCTGCCTGGCAGGATGACCTCAGTGAAGTTGTACTTCCTCTGTCTCACTTTCCTCGTCTGTGCAACAGGGCGATGATAGGATCTATTGGGAGCGTTGTTGGGAAAAAGAAACCTGTAACATTGTCAAGTGCGGTGCCCGGCACCGAGAGACGCTCGTGCGTGTACACAAGCCACTCGGCCAGTCACCCACCTCTGTGCTAAGCTGCGTGTGCAGGTGGACAGAGCTGGCGCGATCACAAGAGTGCCGCACGCAGGCAGGCAGGAGGTGCATAAGGTTCCTCGTGTGTGCACATGGGAACCTTAGACCTGGGTCGAAGAACATGTGCCTGGGTCAGCGACCTGTGGGGATAGGCGGGGCCACTGGGGAGGGTCGGGGCTACAGGGAAAGCGGGTAAAAAGATTCCCAGCTCTTAGAGACTGGACCCTTCAATACCTCCAGATTCTCCCAGCTTCTGTAGGCCCCTCATGGGATACTGGCAGGAGCTGTTTTCCTCAATTTCCATGGAGGCCAAGGTCGCCAAAAATCAAGCACTTTATTTGCTGCCCTTTCCTTGGGCGGAGTTAAGACCATCAGCTTCCTGATCCCACCAGGGCCAGGCTAAGTGAGGGTCTCCTCCCAGACTCACTGCGGCTCAGGTTCAGCCACCTGCTGCATGTTGACAGACCGGACCCTGCTGTGCGAAGCACACGGCTACCTCTGATTTGAGAGGAAGGTTCGCATATGAAATGCCCCAGGAGGCTTAGCCTGATATCTGGTCAATTGCTCAGTCAGCGTTGGGGGCCAGGGCTTGGTTTGAGAGCCGGGTCAGAGCCCACTCTTGAAGAGTATGCTGCCTGAGGCTGGGCTGGCGTTGAAGCCGTCGCACCCTTCCTCCTTCACTGGTGCAGAATGACATCGACATCTACAGCCTCACTGTGGACTCCAAGGTCTCATCCCGATTTGCGCACACGGTCGTCACCAGCAGGGTGGTCAACAGAGCTGACAGTATGCAGGAGGCCGTCTTCCAGATGGAGCTGCCCAAGAAGGCTTTCATCACCAACTTCTCTATGTAGGTGCCTTCCTGCCCCGCTCCTGTTGCCCCTCCCCAACGCAGCGCTGCCACCCCATCCCCCTGCGCCCTTCAGGAAGAAAAGGCCTCTTCCTGATGTGAGGTGTGTGCACTCTGTCTGGAGGCACTACAGGGAACCAGAGGCCTTACTCAGGAACTTTCTGCAACCTCAGAGATGTTTCCACCTGCCCTTCCACCCCCACTCCCTTCAGCCCTTCGGCCCTCCTCTGTCCCTTCCTCCCTCCACCCCTCCCTCTATCTTTCCCTTCACACCTCCCTCCACTTATTTCTCCCTCTTTTCATGCCTCTCGTCTTCCATCCCTCTCTCCATCCTTTCCTCTGTCATTCCTAAGTGCTGCCCAGGTGGCAGGCAGAGAATGACAGATTTTTGTGTCTTTTGCTTTGAGGAGCATAGACTTGGGGCATCCTGAGGCCAGGCCCAGGCCGGAGGGAGTCACCAAAAGGCAGATTCCAGCTCAAAATACAGAAAATGTCCTACCCCCTGGGCTGCCCCACAAAGGAGTGACACCTTGAGGTGCGGGACCTCCTTATCACTGGAAGTTCTAAGGATGCTGGTCCCCCACCCCCAACTGGGATGCTGCAGAAAGGCCATTTCTGCTATGGGTCAGAGGCCACACTGGGAGGCCCCTGGGGTTTCTGTGGACTCTGTGAGCTGATGGTGATCCTCACCTCATCCTTTACTGTCCTCCCCCACCCTTCCCAACCCAGTTGTGCAATGTTTGCTAAACATGAAAATTCTTGTCTGACGCTTTCCCCACAGGAGAGGCAGTGAGGAGAGGCTAGGGGGAGGCTGAACCCTGAAGCTCATGGAAGGTGATAGGTGAAGCAGAGAGTGAGCCTTTTCTCAGGCAGGGTCCCCAGTGTACCCTGGGACCTCTGAAAAACTGCTTTGGGGGCAGGTCCCTGTGGTTTGCTCCTCCCCCTCTCCCTGACTGCACAGAACCAGGCCGGTGTTGCCGCAGTCACAGCATGAGCCTCGCAGGCTGCTCCTGGCCCTGCACCCCGGGGGCCAAGGCCACCAGTGGCGAGGCTCCAGGCCCAGCGCATCTGCTGAGAGCCCAGGACTTGCACCCTTCTCTGGGCCCAGATCCTGTTGCCACATGAGACAGGGAAATGTGGGGGCAGGGTGCCCTACTGTCTGACCTGGCTGGGGCTCCAACTAGGCATCTGGGAGGAGAAGCCCTGCGACCCGCCCCCCAGCCCCGTTCCTAGCCCGGGGTGAAAGTGTGACCAGGAAGGTCTGCAGGGTGGGCAGAGGAGTGCTCCGCCCTGATATCCTGGCTGCCCGCCCCACCTGCCCCCTCACACTCCCACTTTTGCATGATACCCCTGGATGGAGCAGGCTTGTGTTTGCCTGCCTCGTCCCTACTCACCCCACAAGGAGGTTCTAGGATAGTCATTTTTTCCCCAGAGAAACAGCCTGAGCAGTCCTCTCAGTCCCAAAGAACAGCCACTAGGACTGTGTTCACACCCCTGGGAGTCCCTTCCAACAGCTGTCCAAAACCCACTTTCCCAGAGGCCATCCCACCTGCAGAGTACCCTGCCCTGGGCAGGTGGGAAGAGGGTTCAGAGCCCTCAGTCCTGTGTCTCCCACTGGCCTGGGAGTCCTCAGCCTGCCCCACGCTGCTGGACACAGCACTAGGTGCAGACCAGCTCAGAAGGCTCTTGCTGGTGATTGACTGTTTCCTCTGGGAACAGTGTATAAGGTAGAGGGGGCAAGTGGAGTGTGGGGCCAGACTGGAAAGGAGAAGAGAGGCTGGACTCAGCTGAGTCCTGTCTCCTCTGCAACCTCCCCCAGTCCATTCCACGAAACAAATGCTCCCTTACACTGTGCGTGCCTCACTCAGTAAATGGAGGCCTGCCATACCTTGCAGAGGCCATTGCCCTTACCCAGGATCCTGTACAGAGTCTTGTACACAGTAGGTGCATAATAAATGGGTGGGGTCCAGCAAAGGTGGGAGTCACTCTATCAAGAGGCACACTTGAGTCCCAGAGAGACTCCCTGGAGGAGGTGGGGTTGGAGTGAGCCACCCCCACCAGGCTCTTGACAGCACACACCCTCCTGCCGCAGGATCATCGATGGTGTGACCTACCCAGGGAACATCAAGGAGAAGGACACAGCCCAGGAGCAGTACAGTGCTGCTGTGGCCAGGGGAGAGAGTGCTGGCCTCGTCAAGTGAGCCCAAGGGGGTGGCGCCAGTGGGGGTGGGGCAGAAGCTGCTCCTGCCTTCAGCCCTTTGGTGCTGTTTATCCCCCGACCCCACCTAGTCTAGAAGGGCAGAGACCTGATGCCCCCCTCCCGCAGGGCCACTGGGAGAAAGATGGAGCAGTTCCAGGTGTCAGTCAGTGTGGCTCCTGCTGCCAAGGTCACCTTCGAGCTGGTGTATGAGGAGCTGCTCAAGCGGCATCTAGGAGTGTACGAGCTGCTGCTGAAAGTCCGGCCCCAACAGTTAGTCAAGCACCTGCAGGTACCTGCTGCTTCCTCCCAGGAGGCCTCCTGGATGACCCCCACGCTGCTGAGGGTGGCCCCTTGCCCCTTGCCCCCTCCCCCAGCCGCCTGTTAGGCCCAGTCCTGGCTCCTAGCTTACCCAGTGACCTACTTCTTGCCTCCAGATGGACATTCACATCTTCGAGCCTCAGGGGATCAGCTTTCTGGAGACAGAGAGCACCTTCATGACCAGCGCACTTGCCGGCGCTCTTACCACCTCACAGAACCAGACCAAGGTGGGCCTGCCGCAGTCGGCCACTGGGGGCGCTGAGGGGCGCTCAGGGGCCTATCTTGGCTCGCCCTGCGAGCACGAATTTCCAGAGAGTGAGACAATTGGGTAGAACCTCTAAGCTGGGCAGACTTCTGAGGTCTCTGAGTCCTTGCTAACATATGGCAGACAGCGAGGGCAAGGCTTAAAGAAAGAGGTCAGGTGCTGGTTTGAACCCTGAGATCAGGGGACAGGGACATGGAGAGGACACTGATGAGAGGGTCCGAGGATTGGGGAAAAGGAGGGGGCACCTGCATCATGCATACCCTGAGCCCAGCCTCTGCTTGCACGGCTCCAGGAGCAGGGGTCACTACTGGCATGTGCTTGCTGGGCTGAGGCAGTCTATCTGACAGCTCAGCCTGAGAGTTCCTGGGGTTGGACCCAAGGCTGCATCCTGGAATTCTCACATCAGATGGGGAGAGGGGTATTGTTGACATGGTCTTGCTGCTCCTCCCAACTTCAGCCTCGTCATTTCTCCAGGCTCACATCCGTTTCAAGCCGACGCTCTCCCAGCAGCAGAAGTCTGCCGAGCAACAGGACACAGTCGTGGATGGCAGCTTCATTGTCCGCTATGATGTGAACCGGACCCTCTCTGGGGGTTCCATTCAGGTGCGCGGGCTCCAGAGAGCAGAGTAACTGGGAAATCCATCCATTCTCAAGAGTCTGAGACTGGTGTTCTGAAGAAAAGGCAAAAAGAAAAACAAACAACAACAAAAAAACAAAACACAACTCCTGCTAATCGGTGTACGCACTAAGAGCAACACAGACGAAAACAGGCAGTTTAGTTTTACTGTCCCTGAAAAAATTCCCTTTTAGAGGCAAAAAGTTTCATCTCTACTAAAGAACTGCACTGCAGGGTTTCCCTTCTTGCCTTGACTGCCAGGAGACCCACAGATTTGTTTTCATGCTCAATTGCAATAATTTCATCCACAGAAGTCCTGGCATCATTGTGCTGCTCCTTTACTCTTTTGATGGACCTTGTTTTTACAGTCTTAATGCTTTTGATGGATCTCAGGTTTATTATCTGTGAACATTTTAGTATAAATTGCCTCAGATATTCAGACAAATAGGAAGTAAAGTGGAGGTAGATTTCTAGTGGGCCCTGCATGTGTAGGAAAGGCTTTAGCAAGAGAATGGCCTAACAGATGGTGAGGATTTAGGGAGACTAGCAGTCGGACAGAGATGGAGGGGCTTAAATGAAGAGAGCACGGGGACCCACAGATTTGGGGAGAGGACTGTGGGTGGGAGCAGGGCAGGGTAGGACTGCACCTCTCGTCACCTGGGTGCATCTCACTCTGGTCACAGATCGAGAATGGCTACTTCGTGCACTATTTTGCCCCTGTGGGCTTGCCCACAATGCCCAAGAACGTGATCTTTGTCATTGACAAGAGCGGCTCCATGATGGGCAAGAAAATCCAACAGGTAGGTCCCACGGGCCAGGGTGAGACTCTGAAAACTCAGATGCCTCACACTATCTATCAGCTCTGGTCCAGCAGTCAGACCCTCCCTCCTCCATCTTCCTGATTAGGGGGCTCCCAAGGGTCAAGGTTGGTCAGAGCATGGGGCTCATCCTGCCTCTAGAGCATTTACCATGTCCCCACTCAAGGTATGGGCCTGGGAGTTCAGTCCAAGGGCACATGAACCCCCAAGGAGGCCTCAGTGAGACACCCACCTTGTCCTCCCTTCCCCTGACCAGACCCGGGAGGCCCTAATTAAGATCCTTGATGACCTCAGCCCCAAAGACCAGTTCAACCTCATCAGCTTCAGTGGGAAAGCAACCCAGTGGAAGCCATCACTGGTGCAAGCTTCAGCTGATAATGTGAAGGCGGCCAGGGACTACGCTGCCGACATCCAAGCCGAGGGAGGTGCGCACCACTGCAGCCCTGCAGGGTGGGGGCTTCTGGGCACTGAGACCCTCCTGGGAGCCATCCTGACAGTGTGTGCCCCTCAGGGACCAATATCAATGACGCAATGCTGATGGCCACACAGCTGCTGGAGAAAGCCAACCGGGAGGAGCAGCTGCCTGCAGGGAGTGTTCCCCTCATCATCCTCCTCACCGACGGGGACCCCACTGTGGGTGAGGGCATTGCCAGCAACTCTAGGGCACACCACCCAGAGAGGGCAGCTGGGCCTCCATCCTGGCTTGCTGTGGGACCTACAGAAGGGAGGGGTTCCCTGAAGCCCCTCTGGTTCTGCGATTCCAAAAATATCCCTTTAGCAAATCTGTTTTCTCACTCATGTCCCAAACCCTGAATCCAGGGGTGACCAACCCCACGCAGATCCAGAAGAATGTGCAGGATGCCATAGGTGGCCAGTACAGCCTCTTCTGCCTGGGCTTTGGCTTTGATGTCAGCTACGCTTTCCTGGAGAAGCTGGCGCTGGACAACGGTGGCCTGGCCCGGCGCATCTACGAGGACTCGGACTCTGCACTGCAGCTGCAGGTGCCAGCCTGCCTCTGGGGGCTGTGTGAGGGAGGGACGGCTCCCAGAGGCAGACAGACTCCATCTGGCCCTTATAACACCACCGCCCCCGACCCTGCAGGACTTCTACCAGGAGGTGGCCAACCCACTGATGACAGCAGTGACCTTTGAGTACCCAAGCAACTCTGTGGAGGAGGTCACCCAGAACAACTTCCGGCTGCTCTTCAAGGGCTCTGAGATGGTGGTGGCTGGGAAGTTCCAGGGCCAGAGTCCTGATGTGCTCTCAGCCAAAGTCCATGGGCAGCAGGTGGGTGTGGCTGGTTGTCCTGGAGGGGAAGAGCCACTGGAGCAAGCCTTCGGAGGGCCTGGGTTCAAACCCCAGCCCTGCCAGGCTCCACCGACTGACCTTGAGTGAATTCCAAAGTGGCCCCTGTCACTTGTGGATGACATCAGTCTCCACTACATGGGCTGGTGGTGGAGAGTCAATGAAATGGCACTGTGATTCCCCTGAGAGCACCTGTGCTTGCCTGCACGTGGTAGGTGCTCTGTCGTCCACAAGTCTCTGCGGTGCCGGGGGCGTGGGGTGCTTGGCCTCCCCTCTGTCCCTACACTAGCCCTCTGAGGTGCTGGCAGGCTGGGAGGGCTCCTCCCTCTTCAAAGAGGAGCACACTGAGGTCTGACTTTTCTGGGTAGCACTGCAGCTGGGCAAGCGCTTGGCTCACCACCTGGTGCCCTGCCCTTGTCCGGTTCCCCCTGCCTGTGCTGCAGGGGCCCCCTCGTCCCACAAAGAGAAACTGAGCACCTTCTCTGTTCCAGATCCTTCTGCAGCCCCTAGGGGCACTGCTCTTGTGGGAGAGACAGTGTGAGTGAATCGCTGTACCAATAGGGGCATGGAGGTTGGGTGTCCCTGCAGACGAACCTGGGGAGTCAGGAGTGGCACAGGAGACCCAACCTGGCCTGGGGATCAGAGAGGACTTCCCGGAGGAGGCTTAGCTGGGACTGTGGGATGAGTAGGAGGTGGCAGAGGCCAGACGGTGAAGTGATGGAGGAATCTTGCATGGCAGGCGGGCAGGTTGTGTGGGGAGAACACCTGGAGGACAGGGCACAGGCGGGCATGGGGGACCCAGGGCCAAGTCTCGGAAGGAGTAGCCAGGTGTCACGATGAGCAGAGCACGCAGGGTGACCAGCCTGCCTGGCTTTCAAGCCCTGCTCTGCCCACTTCCGGCGGGGGGTTGCCTAATCTCCCTGTGTCTCAGTTTCGTCCTGTGTGAAAACGAGAATTGGTCCCTCTGTCGACCTTGTAAGACTGCTGTGGGCGTCACGCCTGGCACTGTGTGGGCGTCCCATACACAAGAGCTGCTGGTGTCACCCTGTAGGCCAGGGGTTCCCAAGTGCGGAACCCACAGTGATTGGGGGGAGTCACAGCATGTCTTTGTTTTAGTAATCATGCGTTTATTTAAACGTGTCTTCTGAAAACTGTAACTCAAATCCCAGACCTCAGCTTTCACAGGTATTGCTTGGGAGAAAGCCAAGTGAAGAATGTTAGCCTGTTTGAAGTCCATGTAAGGAAAAGTGTCAAATAAATAGCTGTATATGTGGCTAGGACAACATCCGTGCAGGTGGGCTGCACGTGACAATGGTTGGGAGGTGGGGTTCGGGAGAGAGGCAGAGGAGGCTGGGCCCAGCAGCAGGGACAGGCGCCAGTCCGCACTGGAGAGGTCTGTAGCTGCTGTGGGGGTTGTGACAAAACCGAGCTGTGGCCCCTCTTCCCCCACCCCATTTCCCAGGCCTCCAACCAGGTCAGCCTGAGCCCTGAAGGCCCTACCCTGGGGCAGGGAGCAGCAGTCCACCCAGAACTTGGGCACACTCCTCCCCGTCACCACTGCACTGTGCCCAGTCTCAGCAGAGGGCACCAGCTTGGTCAAGGGGACAGCTTATTGGAGTAGATGGGACCCCAGATCCTGTCAGGGCCATGACACCTGAGTTCTCTTCCCAACTCTGTCACTGACTGCTGGGAAAGGCACTTCCCTCTCTGTCCCCAGGTGTCTGCCTTTGGGGTGAGGGCAGGCCGTGTCTGGGGATGCCTTCTGCTCCAAACTGCACTTGCTGCTGTTCCTGCACGGGCCTGGGGCCAGGCCCCGCCCTCATTTCCCTTCCTCCCAAAGCTCCACCTGATCTGAGCCCCAGCCCTGCGCCTGCCAGGTGGCACCTGCAACAGTTTCCGCCTTTTCTCTCCACTGCCTTCTCATCCTTGGGGGCCCTGTGGCTGAGCCCCTCACACTCTAAACTCCCTCCCTGTTCCCCACTCCACTCAGAGGAAATGTGGTCCTTGCAGCCAGTGCACGGGCTCTGCCCTGGCTCCCACCAGCTTTCTCGGGGAAGTGCTCCAAAGCACTGGGCCAGGTGCGGGCATCAGGCCCTCACCGCACCAGTGCTGGCGGGCTCCTCTTTCCAGAGCATGCAGAACATCACCTTCCAAACGGAATCCAGGGTGGCAGAGCAGGAGGAGGAGTTCCGGAGCCCCAAGTACATCTTCCATGGCTTCATGGAGAGACTCTGGGCATACCTGACCATCCAGCAACTGCTGGAGCAAATGTGAGTGGCCCGCGCCCCAAGGGCCCACTGGGGTGGCTACACACCGGGTCCTCCCAGGCACACCTCACATCCTCCCTGAGCTCCTCACGGGTGGTGCGGCCCCACTGGCGTGGGGATCTCCTAGCTGTGCAGAGCGGAGTCATGGTGCTGTGTCTGGGCTCCACGCTCACTCCTCCAGCCAAGCATCCGGGATCCTGCTGAGTCTCTGGTGCTCTCATCCCGTAGGGTTTCCGCGTCAGATGCTGAGAAGCAGGTTCTCAAGACCCAAGCTCTGGGCTTGTCGCTCAACTATGGCTTTGTTACCCCCCTCACGTCCATGGTGGTCACCAAACCTGAAGGCCAAGAACAGTCTCAAGTTGCTGAGAAGCCTGTGGAAAATGGTGTGTGTGGGGGTGGGTTCCTAGCCTCTGGGGAGCCCAGACTTTTGACCCAGTGTTCTCCGGTCCCCTTCTGACACCTCAACAAAAATCCTAACCCTGCCACTGGCTCCTAGGACCCCCAGGAGACACATCCCATTTCACTGATGAGGAAACTGAGGCCAGTCTCCCAACCTTCCCAAGCTCACTGCACCTATGTAGTGCTGGGGTTGGGAAGCAAGGTTAAATATAAGCACTTTGAATGTATCAAAAAAGAAAAAAAAACCCAAGTATGTATCTCTCTCCTCTCTCCCTGCCCCTCTTTCTCCATCTCCTTCTCCGTCTTGCTCCCTCTCCCTCTCTTTTTGTTTTATCCAGGAAACAGTCACAGGAATGTTCATGCAGGTAAGGGCCTAATACCCTAAAAGGCTGGGCTACGTGACAGTTGGCTGATGAGGGCCAACGACAACAGCCCCACAAAGTCACCGGCCAGGGACTCTCCAGCCCCGCCCCGCTGCTAAGAGGGGCTGTCGTCTGCCCCAGCACACTGATGCGTGTAGTCACCTGTTCATTCAGACGCTGGCTGTCCTGGGCACAAAGGGGCACAGTCCCCATCCAGCTGGATGCACACGCAGGTCTCTTTGATTTCCAGGTCACGCTGGCTTCAGACTTCATTCCTTGGGACCCGGAGGGCCCAGACTACCAGGTAGCAAAAGAGGAGAGGGAGGGAAAGGGAGACTGACAGAACCTTGACCCTTGTCACAAATTGGTCTCTGCCCTGACTGTTGGGGGAGTGACTTGCTTAGCTCACCTGGCTGGTGGCAGGGCTGGGACTCAAGTGCAGGTGTGTCTGATTAGGAGGCAGCTGTACAGAAGAGCCCATTTCTACAGCTTTGAATTTCTCCTGACCGTGGAGGGAGAGACTCTCAGAGTGCTAGGTGTGGGGAAGGGAGCCCTTGCCCTTGCGATGCCCTGCTCCTGGGGTGGTCCCAGGGCAGTGGCAGTGGGGACCCATGACACTGCTTGACAGAAGACTGCAGATGTCAACTCTTCCAAAGCTGGAGCTCTCGGGTTGCCGCCCCGCTTGCCGAAATTGAGACAACCTGGACCTGTTGTTCACCGTCGCTTATATATACCCCCTCATGATGGCTTGGATGTGAGCCTACACAGCCTGTCAGGTGAGCCACTTCCTGACCTCGGGGGGCCTTGCGTCCTCAGGTGACAGTGAAACCCACCTGCAGTGCTGAACGACAGAAAACACCGTGCGCAGGCCGCGGCCCAGGTCAGGGGTAGCGGCTGTGGGACGTGACATTGAGTAGCGTGGCCTGCATTTTCACTGAATCGGATTGATTACGCTCTGGAGGCTAGCTCAAGATGGAACCTTCTAGAAAGGGAAGGCTTCCTTTGTTCCCAAAGCCATTATTGGTCCCATGAGCTCTTTCTGATCTCCAAATCTGGACTCAGCCACAGCCACAAAGCCAGGCTGGACCTTGTCTCCTCAGCGTTTGTCCTAATAGTGTGTGCTTCTCTTTGAAAATCTCTTGGCAAAGGTTCTCCTAGGTTGGGTGCATGTGGGGCAGGGGTCGCAGGGCTGGAGCTTGGTGATGGGCAGGTGGCAGTGATGGCCAGAGGGCGTGCTGATCCCTCTGAATCCTGAGTCCCTTCTTCCTTTCTGTTCCTTGCTGCTCCTGTGCTAGCGCCTACCTTCGCAGATCCTGTTGGAGGCTTCCTTGAAGACCACGTGGATTTAAATGTCAAAGGTAGCTCCCAGACCAGAGTCCCTGCAGCACACTATGGCCCCATAGCAGAAAGACCTTGGGATGAGAGAGCCCTGGGATCTCTACGAACCTGTTACATGGGTTTCTCGATGTCAGAGTGGAGAGACCCATCCACTACCCATCCAGTACTCCATCCTCAGCTCCCTGACCCCAGCACCCCAGGAAGGGGATGCTGAAACCCAGACTTCTTCTTCTTTCAGAAACATATCCAATAGCCCAGTTATCAGGTAAGTTACTAGCCCCCCTCAACCCCCCTTCCCATGCCTGCCCCCCATCTTGCTCTGCCTGTCCCAGGAACCTCATCTGCTGTCCCAGACATCACTCAGGCTCCTGCTATCATCCTGCCGCTGCCTGGGCAGAGCACGGACCGGCTCTGCGTGGACATCAAGCACTCTGAGGGGCCAATGAACCTGCTCTCAGACCCTGACCAAGGTGAGACCCTGACCAGTCACCCACCCAGAGAAACCCAGACATACTACCCAGCCCCAACTCGCCACCCTGGAGACAATACTGGGGCACCTGTCTATAGAGGCACACGTGCCCCATGTGGGCTTGTCCCAAGTCATGATGTGGTCACGCCCCTGAGCACCGACGCCTTCACTCATACATCCTCCCCACAGACCTTACACTGGGTGCCACATATGCAGGGCTGGATGGCCTAGCACTTCAGGGTGACCAGCTATGGGCTTACCCCTAGGCATGGCCATACTTCAGGGGTAGAGATACTTCACCTGGGTGAAGACGAGCACAGTGGCCTGTGGTCAGGACCCAGAGCGATGTAGAGACAAGGCCAGAGGAGGAGACAAGAGCTGTCTGAGGGTCAGGGCCGGCTACGCAGGGTCACACAGGAGTGACTGGGCCTTGGCAGACAAGTGGGTGTCCGCTAGGAAGAAGAAGAGGTAGGTGGAAGCCCAGAGCCCTCAAAGATCGTAGTGGAGCGGTAGAAAGTGTGAAGGAGGTGAACGGTAGGGGGTGGGGGAGGTGCTGACCAGACGGCTTCCCAGCCCCAGAAGGGTCTTCCTGGTCATGATGAGGCATCACGTCAGACATGGGGATGTGCAGCGCTTAGAGATGCTCACACCTGGTCCCCCACTCCTGCATGCCATGCTGGGCCAAGTCCATTGGCTCCCTGAGGCAGGGACTGATTTCCCATCTTGCTCTTGGTCAGGGTACCTAGCTCAGGGCCAGACACGCTCCAGGGGCTTTAAAATGTTAATTCATTTCAGGCAAGATCTCCCTCCCGAGAGGGCTCATCTGACGGGGCCTTCACTGAGGATGTGGGTCCTTCCCAAAGTCGAATGAAACCAAGGGATGAGAGAAAAGACTGTGGAAACCAGAGTCCAGTGCAAAGAAACGCTGGGGAAAGGGCCCTGAGGAGGGAGCTAGGGAAGGACAGTTCTGGGGGACATAATCAGGGAGACCTCCTGCTCAAACTGGTGCCCAGGGGGAGCCATGGCTCTGACCCCTACTCCTGGCTCTCTCAGGGATTGAGGTGACTGGCCAGTATGAGAAGAAGAGGGCCCAGTTCTCATGGATCCAGGTGACCTTCAAGAAACCCCAGCTGCAGGTCCACGCGTCCCCTGAGCACGTGGTAGTGACTCGGGACCGAAGAAACACTGCATACAGGTGGAAGGAAACGCTGTTCTCGGTGATGCCCAAGTGAGCCTCAGGCTGGGTACTGGCAATGGCCTCTCAGGCTGTGTTAGCTGGTGGTAGTACTGACAGGTGGCCTGAGGCCACGGGCTTGGGGATGGAGTGGGTGGACTGGGCATGAATCCTCAGCAGGGGGCTGTGCCCACAGGTGGGGCAGAGAGGCAGAGAGCCCTGCACCATGCCCCTGGCGCTCTGGAGGGCACCAAGGGGTTGTTCTGGGCAGCTGGCTGCCCTCACACCTAGCCCAGGTCACTGTCCCATATAGGGGACAGTGTGGTTTGGAGCTAGCTCTGCTGCTAGTCCTGCGTGACCCTGGGCAGGCTGCTTAGTCCCGCTTGGCCTCAGTGTCCCCACTCATAACTGGGGAGAACCACCCCATACCCGAGTTAGAGATGAGGGAATGTGGCCGGGGAGCACTTTGCTCATTAGAAGGGGTACTGCCCACTGGGCACACTGGAAAGCAGCTGTCCACATGGCCGGGTAATGAGGACAATAGCGAGAAGCTGGAAGTCACTGTCTGCCAGGGGAGGTCATGAATGTTATTCTTAGCGCACTCCTGAAGCCCCTATGAGGGGAGGCATGCCCGTCTGGCATCCGACCCCAGGCGGCTGGTGGGTGACAGAGGCGGATGGCGACCTCTCCCGGGCAGGGCTGCCCCGCCGTAGAGCCTTCCAGAGGCAGCTCTCCAGCTCTGGAAGTCACAAGGGGCCTGGGAGCAGGCCAAGACCCAGGCCCCTTGGAGCTTTGCTCTCGGAGCCCCGGCCTGGGCCGAGGACAAAGCCTTGTCTGTCCCCTCTGACCGAGCTCTTCAGGAGAGACTGGTTCCTGCCTGGCCGGTGTGTGAGCACCCAGCAAATCCAAGGGGCTTACCTGGAGACCTCCCAGTTCCATAGACCTTAAAATTTCTGGTTATCTGATAAATATACAAGACACATTGTATATTGCCTTGGACATACACACCAGAAGGTGGAATAAAGAATTCCTATTAATGGTAGTGACAGACAGTCCACACACCTTCACAGACCAGAGAAGACATACATGGAGAAAAACAGACCAGAACTCTTTATTACTATGTGTTATGTTTCCACATAAATATTTATAAGTATTTCATTTATTGCATAATCTTCTCTCACGTTGATACACAAAAATGTTTCAAAATTTTCCTTGATCTTTGTTGTTTAACATTATTGTGAGCATTCATACATTGAAATCTGTTGTTTATTTATCTAGGATAAAATTGTAGGAATAGATTTGCTAGGTTAAAGAATTGAATATTGTAAAATTTAGGAACATATTATTATTGTCCAGTTCATTCCTGCTTTTTGTCTCTCACACAAGATCCATGCACTAACTCAGTTACACCTGGTTGGACAAGGAAATAAAAAACATTTGTTAAAGAAAAAAAAAAAAGAAAAACAGACCACACCTCTTATACCGAATCATGCCAAGACGATATAAATTCAGTGTAAGTCCATTTAAAATAACCTCAGCGTCACAGCAGAGCCTTATTCAACATGCTTGAAGGAGCTTAACATTCCTAAGAAAAACAAGAAAGAATTTCAAAGATTATTTTAAGTAAAAGAGAAGGGGACAGAATGAGAATGACTTGCCCTTCTAGACAGTAAGACATACAGCGAAGCACTGATCATCAAAAGAAAGCAGCAGTGGCCATAAACACTAAAGGAACAGAGTGCACGTGCCAGATACCCCCTGAGTCACAGAAAACGAATTCGTGAGAAACCTAATCTCAGAAACCCAGAGGGACGGGAGCTATTATTTTGTGTTACAAATGGTGGGATCATCAGATATTATTAAAATAACTTTGGTCCCAGTTTACTAATGAGGAAACTGAAGCTCAGAATTTTTCATTGACTTCCCATGCAAGGCCACTATAGGGGTTCCTGAGGCCAGGCAGGCAGCCCTGGCCACTCCCACCCCAGTTGCCAAGGTCCCCTGGGGGTGGCCCCATGCCTACCTTCCTCTCAGGAGGCTGGGTTTCCCCATAGCTTCTTGATGACCATGGATGAGGCGGGGATCCTGATGCTCAGAAGCCGAGACAAAGTGACCATCGGCCTGCTGTACTGGAACGGCCCCGGGCAGGGCGTCCGGCTCCTTTTGCAGGACACCGACCGCTTCTCCAGCCACGTCAACGGGACCTTTGGTATGCTGGCCATGACCCTGGCTCCAGGCATCCTCAGAAAACACTTCTGCCTTCACACAGGCAGTGACCCGCCTGTGTGTGCACCCCCATTTCCGAGTCTTTATCCCTTGCTGACCCGCCCATTGTCTCTCAGGCCAGTTTTACCAGGGTGTGCTCTGGGTGCCTTCAGCAGGAGCTGATGACAGCGAGCGAACACTGACGGTTCAAGGGCATAACTACCCTGCCACCAGGTGACTCGGTGCAGACAGACTGGGGATGGGGACTGGGAGGCTGAGAGCGGGCGGGGGGACTCTGCCTCCCTGCCCTTGCCCCAGGAACTAGAGACAGTCAAGGGTAAGGTCAGTGCCTTAGATGCATCTGACCCAGCTCTTAGTGTGACCCTACAAAGGCCAGTCAGCTCAGACCCACAGAAAACATGCCAGCCAGAAACCTCGAGGGTGAGTTGGGGGCCGTAGGAAATTCTCTGAACCTTTGGAGCCCGGGACTTGGGATGCCACACAGAACTGGGTCCCCTTGGGTGACTGGGCCTTGTCAGCCTGTCCTGGAGGGAAGTCTAAGGGCCCCAAAATTCCACCCTCCATGTTCCTGTCCCCAACTCTTACCCTCTTTTCCCACCACACCTGAGGTTTGCTGTCTGTCTGTCTGTCTGTCTGTCTATCCATCCCAGAGAGCCCAAGCTGGATTACCAAGATGGGGCCTCAGGAATAGAGTTTTCCTGCTGGTCTGTGAAGCTATAGCCCTGATGGGACAAGCCGCTCCGCCCTGACGCCACACCACGCCACTGTGTGCTGCCGTCCTGTTGTGACCTTGGGGCTGCCTGTGGGGCCTGAGCCATGATGGGGAGGGGAGTCCCACTTATTACAAATAAATAAAGGCAGTGTAAGCCGGGGGAGTGAGCATCTGTGTTTCCATGTGGCCAAATCCTTGGGCCGCAGAACTGCGTTCCAAACACTTAGTATCGTGTAGCGTCAGAATCTTCCACTATAAGCCCCTCAAAGGTCTGTAGCCAGTCACCCCATGAAGAGCTTTCAGTCTAGTCCCTTCATTTTACAAAGGGAAAAAACTAAGATTTAGAGAGATTAAACTACCCATGTGCAATGTCACTCCAGCCCTCGATGTGGGGCCTAGGGCAGGAGAACATTCTCTGGGAGCAGAGGTTCAGTCTTGGTCCCTGAAAACCACTTGGGATCTCCCCACTCCCCAAAAAGAGTGAACTTGGTAGAAGTTCTCAGCAAGTTTTTGGGCCCCTTCCCAACGGGATTTCCAACACAATTTGATTTTCATTCCTGTACTCTGGAACAGGCCTATCTGCTCGCCACCCTGTAAAGAAGCTAGCGTTGGAGGACAGAGGAGCTGGAGATGAGGTCCCCGTCCCAGGAAGGAAGCGTCTGTTCCCAGGAGCCACCAGCCCCGGGGGAGTGACCCAGGCTCCAACTCTAAACCCTCTCCTACCCATGCCCCGGGGTTAGGCACTCCAAAGATCCCACCCAATGCCTGCACAGGCAAAGCATTCTTAAAAACATTTATAATTACTCCGCCTAATTCTTTAAAAAATAACAAGCCTTTGGCTGAGAAGTAAAAAGCATAGAGAGAATAAAACTGAAAACCATGAGAATTAGAGAAGAAGAGCAAAGCAGGAGCAGAGTTAAATCAGTGGCACCAGCACAAAGTTTTGCTCTGAGCTCCCTGGCAGCCAGAGGAAAGCTGAAAATTAGTTCATTTGCTAAAATTTGTTCTGATTGCTAAGAGGAAGCTAATCAGAACATCAGGGAAAACATTCTTTTCTCAGCTCTTGAGTTCTACTGGGTGTTTACTGAGTGAGTCTTTCTAGAAGGGTCACAGGAGAGGCTGGCGGGAGGGGCCCCAGCAGAAGGTTTGCCAGGTGCCCAGGGACACGCCATCTGCCTCTCTGTCAAGCCTGGCCAGCCGGCAGGGGTATCAGCCGACTTGCGAGACAGAGCAGGCCTGGGGGCTCTGTTGGACCTGCTGCGGGGCAGCTCTGACGTACCAAGATGGGAGAGGGGTGCCCAGCTCGCCCCTCCAGGACACCACCACCTGGGCTGGGCTGTGGAATTCGCGCAATGACAGAGGGGTTGAGGTTGACTTTCTGGCCCAGCCAGCAGGGCAGGTGTCCTGTGTGAACAATTGGACGTAGGTCTGTGCCTTCATCGTTTTGTGCACTGAGTGCTTTCCAGCACCTGTTCAGGACAGGCCTGCTCAAAGTGCTGTGGGCACACCGGGCACCATGACAGACTGGGCCCACTTGGGCAGCTGCCACCCAGAGAACCCGGATGCCGTGAGGTGCCCAGAGCGAGTCATCTTGCCCTACCAGGGAATATCAGGGAAGGTTTCCTGAAAGTGGCATGGTTGGGGTTGAGTTCTGAGCAACACAGAGAAGCTGGACCAGCAGAAAAGGAGAGCAAGGACACAGGCCTAGAGCCGGGACGTTGCACGCAGCGTTCAGGGCAGCGAAGGGAAGCAGCGCCGTGGGTGTGGGGGGAGGGGATGCCTCAGAGGTGGAGAAGCAGGACCAGGCCACATGGACTGTGTGTGCCTTGCCATGGAGCACGACTTCTATCCTGAAAGCCAGGGGAGCCGCCAGGGGAGCCCCCAGTGGCTACAGACAGGGCCAGGCATGGCTGGAGTGATGTGGGACTGGGGCAAGGACAGTCTGCCAGGAGCTGGCCCGTGTGGAGGGCGTCCCTGACTGGGCTGGGGGCCTCCTCTGCCTTTCTGCCACACCTCGGGACTAGTCTGCTAGCTGGAGTGGCAGGGTGAGGACAGGGACTTCAGAAGGACCAGAAACCATATGATGATGTGTCTTCACACCCTCCATCTGGTAGGAGGTTTCTCCCCATTTCACAGGCCATTGTGAAAACTGGCCCCAGGATGACTGGTTTAAAGCTACATGGCTCCTCAGCTGACCCGAGACCGAATGGGTGGCAGGCTTGACCACTTGAGGATGCCCCTTCCCAGACCTGGGCCCTTTGTGCCAGCCCGGCTTGGACACCTGACATGTTTGCTCTGGAGCTGGTCTCGTGTGGTCCCTCCCAGTGTGGCAACAGCCTCCAGTCCACAGCAGCCTCTCATAGCCTCCTGGCTGGGGGCCTCTGTGATGATGAATGTTTCTTCTGGGATCACCCCCAATACCCTGCCCAGGACCCCGGGCTGGTGTCCTTAGGAAACCTTAGCCTGGCTTGGGCAGAGGGGCCCCTAGAGTGGAAGGTAGGAAAACACCCTCATGACCCACGGCCAGATCCCATTCCCCCCCCACTGACATTCATGATCCTCCCCAGGGTGACTTCAATCACCTCCAGCCTTGCTGTGCCATCCAACAAAGCTGCCCACTGCTTCCTTCAGTGGGTTACCCTCTGCCCAGCATGCCCTTAGGCCCTCAGGCAGAGAGAGCAGCAGAGGCAAAGAATCTGGGGCAGGAGGGGTTCTGCTTGCAGAACTGGAAGCACTGTGTGTGTCTGGAACCCAGAAAGCAAGGGAGAGTGCCTGCTATGTGGGGCTCATGAAGCTGAGAAGCCACAGGAAGAACTTCATCTTTGTCCCAAGAGCAGTGAGTGGGAGATGCCATTTACAGGGTTTCAGGCAGAGAGCAATGATCGGTTCTGCTCTGTAAAAGCTCTCTCTGGAAGCAGGGAGAAGGAGGAAGGGGCAGTTCCCCTGTTCAGGCGGGAGACGCTCCCAGATCCCCACGTCCAGGACCCGCTCTGACCCCCACCCCACCTGGGACTTGTAACAGTGCAGCAGGTGGTCTTCGTGGGAGGTGATTGGAGGATCCCAGGGATCCCTGGCCCAGCTGGAGGCAAACTTAAGGCACCCATGGAAACAGGAACTGAGTCACTAAGCTGTGTGCCCCCAGATCCTCGCCCAGGATGTTGGGTGCATCTGATGAGAGGATGGGTGATTGGTGGGCGGGTGGATGGCATGCACATTTAGCAGCAGGCAGTGTCTGACCTGGAGCACTCTCTGCTTCTGAGTCATAGAAGGGTCCCCGGGGCCTGAAGGTCCTGATGAGAGCTCCAGAGCTCCCCACCTTTTCTCATGACCCTCCTGGGCTCTGAGATACATTCGGCCCTTCCCTCCTTCTCAGAGCCTGTTTACTCCACGGTCAGTTCTTGATTTTTTCCTTCCCAAACCATCAAACATTTGACTCCCTGGAGTGCTACCCCAACCAGCCCCATCATTCAGGACCACTGCTGGGGAGGCCCAGGAAGTTGCCTTCCTGGCAGCCAGCCCTTCCTTTGAGCTGCCACAGGACTGGCTGGTGTCCCCGGAGCAGGGGCTCAGGGAGGCACGCAGAGGCTGGCAGCGGTCTGGTCTCCACCTCGGCCTTTATTGTTGCTGCCCCCCAGGCTCAGCTCTGTGCCCTGATGGTGCTAGGTGAGCTGGACCGGCCATCTCAGAACAGGTCAGGGACAATGTAGTCGCTGTGGACTCCATCAATCAGCCCTTGGCCGTTGTTGTGCACGAACCAGCAGGACACCTTGACGCCGTCTCTGACATCCTTGCTGTAGTCTTTCTGGGAGCCCCTGCAGAAAGGAGAGAGACGCCACAATGCCGATAGGGCAAGATGGTGGTCATGCGCGTCGGCCTGCTGTCGACAGAGGGAGTGAAGCTGCTAATTCTAGGAGTCCAGAACTCTTTGGTCAGGAATGAGGTTGCATAATTACTTCTTCTAGGGGGCCAATCTTGGCCTTTTTCTGGTTTCGGAGGGCCCTAAAGGGGGCCAAGATCTCAGAGGGATATGGGGGTGCCCCACAGAAGACAAGAGCCTGCTGGGCCGACATGTATGGGCAGAGAGGGCTCTTCCCTCCTGGCTTGTTACTGGGCAGGGAGAGGGTGTCAGATGAGTCCCCTCACCTGGTGACTGTCAGCCGATGGTTCTTTACCACCATCGTGGCCTGTGGCTTTGTGGGGTCGGAGCCTGGGTGGATGTCAGACACTTTAAAATCAAAGGGGTGGAAGAATTGTCCTGGGAATAAAAGCATTCGCACTGTCAGTCCCTGCCAACACCCCAGGTAACACAGCCATTGGCCTTCCAAGGTCAAGGCAAAGGCTGAGTGGGGTGTTGAGTATTGGGTCTGGGGTTAGTAGGATGGCCTTTCACAAGGCTTTTCCCTCTGCCCTGTGAACAGCCTGAAGCTTGAACACTCCGTACCCAGCAGCCCGTGTGTCTGCGCTGACATCCAGTGACTGTCCACCACATAGAAGCCCAGGAAGTCAATGTGGATGGGATGTTTCTTCCACACCTGGTGCAGAACCACCACAAAGGTCACCCCGTCTCCAAAGGAGACCACCATGTTCTTCTTCCTGTTGATCATCACAGACAGCCTAGGAGAGAAGAGGGGGGCAGCAAGGGGCACAGTGTCCATGACACGGGCCACCTGAATCAAGGACATCTTGGCAGGGCCTTCCCTGTACATGGCACCTGAGAGCACAGACTCTAGAAACTACCATGGGTGTTGGGGAAAAGACACCTCATATGTGCCAATGACACCCCTCACTGAGTGCGTCCTAGCACCTCTGTAAACAGGAGAGGGGACTGTCCTGGGAACCGGGAGGCCTGGGGCTGAGTCCCAGCTCAGCCACTAGCTTCCTGTGTGATCTTGGGCATGTTCTGCCCCTCTCTGAGCCTCAGTGGGAGTAACACTCTTGTCTTGACCACTAGGTTCTGACTAATCTACAGTAGGAGAAGCTGAGGAGTTTGGGAACAAGTCAGTTCAGCCAGAGAAGATGCAAGTAGGATTATTGTTATTATCAGATTGCCACACCCACCTAAAACTTTCATCCATGCAGCCCTTCCCTCAAGGTCAGCCCTATGACTGGTCCTCAGCTACCAACTCTGACAGGGCACCTAGGGGTTGTTTGAGGTCTACCACAGTCTCCTTCCCCCAGGCAGGGGCTGATCTCTGAGGCCACCAGTCTCCCCTGTGACTCCTTATGGCTCTACTGTCCTAGGGTTTCTCCAAACCCTTCCGGCCTCCTTAGATCATCAGACCACAGTGCCCCTCAGAGGCCCAGTAGTGGGGCCTTACCCATCCTGCGTGACTGTGACTGTGTCCAGCCAGCTGAATGTGCTCTGCGCAGCTCCATTCCATAGGGTAATCTTCTCCGGAGTCACTTCAATCCGGAAATCCATCTGAGCATTAGCAATGCCCAGTTTGCCAAAGTAAGTCTTTCTGGTCTCAGAGTTAGAGCTGTCTCTCTTGTCACTGATGATCTGCCCGTTAACTGTGAAGCCTGCCAGAGACACGGGGTTAAGAGATCAGTGAGATCTCCTGGGTGCAGCTGGCCTCCAAAGGGCGTGCCTCCCCCTCAGCCAGCTGTGCTGAGAAGCAGTAGAGTGGAGGTCCTGAGAAGAGAGCAGAACTTTGGAACTAACGCTATCTGTTCCTAGACACTCTCCGGTCACGCTGGCGGCTGAGGGCCCACATTGTAGACCTGCCTCTTGCCTGGACAAGGGAGTAGCATTCAAAGAAAAACTATTCCCCAGATATAGGTTGGGCTCAGGGCCAGGCTGCCCTTAATTCTAACCATCTCCCAAACACACTGGCCCCTGGGGGACTTGGTTAGGCCATGGTCCTGGACCGCCCCATCCAGCATGCAATCTGCATATGAAGATGGGTGCCTTATGGGCAGTGATAACCTAGTCCATAAGCCTACGCTGGGGGTGTCCAGGCCTTCCCAGGAAGAGCCTCTGGCCCCAGCCCACAGCCCCCACCTGTGATGGGGTCCTGAATGAGGCGCAGCACTGTGCCTGGATCTTCATCGATGTTGAAGCAGATGGCATCGTCTTTCTCAGGGACATTGATGATGAAGTGGGGGTCCCCATCCACTGAAGGCACATCAGAGAAAGGCCTGGGTTCCGGGCCTCTCACTGTTCCTGGGGCCTCTCCTCACCCTCTGGCCCCTGTAGGATGGACTCCTAGACAGGCAGGAGGTGCTGGGCCCTGGGCCCTGAGACTTGACCCAGGAGGAACCAGGGAACTCACCATAGTAGGAAGGTGGTGAAGGAGGGTTGTAGCTGTCTGTGGACACAAAGCAAGAGAGGGATGAACAGGACAATCGGGCTGGGGAGGCACCAGGACCCCACCCAGAGTTTGATTCATGCCCCCCTCCCTGCTCCCTATTGCTCTCAACACCCGCCCAGCCACCCCTATCTGCTCAGGATCCCACCATCTGCCTGTCTCAGAGAGCTGATTTAGGAGGACTCCCATGGGCCTTTTTCTAGACAGGGGCTGCAGCAGCAGTGGATACTCACTCAGGTAAGCTGTGGAGGGGATCACTGAAAAAAAGAAGCCAGAGAGCAGTCGTGAGGGGGGTCTATGGTGCCCCTCTCCCCAACCCCCCTGCCTCCTGCCTGTCTTGGGGCTACTGGTGTCCAGTGAAACCCCAACAGTAACAGATAGAGAGCAGGGGTGGGACCCTTAGGCTTAAGCTATGGAAATGTCCAGGGAATTCCTTGCTAGGGCTGGTGGTAATGTGGGTGTTGCTTTAAGGCCAAGGGCATGGCATTTTGGTACGGCTAAAATGCAAGCCATTAGATGGTCAGCTTCTCTGTTGTGAGTAATGCTCACAACAGATATTGTCTTCTGCCCTTAAACTCCACCCAACTGGGGTGGGGTGAGACTCACAGCTGTCTATTGTCCTTGGTAGTAAAACACTCACACACACTTATCATGTGCACGTACACTTGATATGGCTATTCTAAGGGCAAAGCCATGACCCAGTCCAAATGTGCTGCTTGGACAGAACAACCTGTACTGACAGAGGCAAGGCAGGCAGGCAGGGGCTGGGGAAGCCCTGCCTGGTGGTGGTGGGCTTGTGGGAGGTGAGGTTCCAATTTTATGGTGAGAGAGGCGCAGGGTGCTGTGAATTCCAGCTCAGGCACTGTAACCAGGCTGCCTGGGCCAAAGTTCTGGCTTAGCTACCTGCTGAGAGAGTCCCTGAGCAAAAAGCCTTAACCTCTGTGCCTCGGTTTCCTCACAATAAAGTGGGAACCACAAGAGGACTCCCTCAGAGGGCTGCTGTGGGAATAATGGAGTGTGAGTAGCTGATGTGGGACAATGCCCATCTTGCAGGTCACATAATACTCTCATGCTGTCCGTCCTTGGGCAGAGGAAGCAACCCCCAGTCAACTGACAAGGGCCCTGAGGCCCAGAGAGGGGCAGAGCCTGGCCCAAGGTTGCTCATGAGTGGCAGTAGAACTGGGACCTGAGCCCGGGTGTCCTGAAGGCTGCTTCTGAGGCTGGGCAACGCCAGAATGTTTGGAAAGGCCTCCTTATTCTCTCTCGTCCCCATTCTTGGACACCCATCCCACTGCTGGCTGAAGCTCACCTGCATCCGCAAGCCCTGTGAGGGAGAATAGAAGAAATGTGTTAGAAGCCACAGACTGCTGACCAATGCAGCCACCTCGCTGCCTGCCTAACTGGTCCCAGGCTGTGGGCCGCCCAACGGCTAGCTGTGCTCCCACGGGGTGTTCGCTAGAACCGGGAGCTCCTGGCCTGACCCAGACCAGCTCTTTGCCTCCCCTGCCTCCCAATGCCAACCCTGTGCCTCCCATGCCCAGCGGCAGGGACACTCAGGAATCCTCTCCTGGGGTGTGGTGAGCGGGCCTGGTCCCAGGCTCCAGCTCTCAGGGCCCTTTCTTCTCACAATCCCCAGGCACATGCTCTGGGCCTAGCTTTAAGGCTGGGAGTGCTTCCTCTGGTCCAACTGGGCCTTTCCATGTTGTGGTCTAAGTCCCTTCCCTGGAAGTTACTCTGGGCAGGTTACTCACCCCTGTATTCATATCCCTTTAGAGAGACTCAGAAGCCCCTATTCAGCTCACACCCCATTGTCCACGCTGATGGCTTCCGCCCCCAGCAACACCCTCCCAGCCCTTGCCCAGTTTCCCTTCACTGCCCCCTGGGCCGGCTCCTCTTCAGTGGGTCTGGGTCTCCACAGCCCGGCCCACTCCTCTTCAGGCCCCGCCAAGGCCCAAGTCCTAGAGGAAGGCCTCTGAGTTCTGGCCTTCACTCTTTGTGCCCACCTTCCCCAGGCTTGTCAGCAAGGGCCATCTTGTTCTCATGGTCCTCAGGCTTGGTCACCACCATGGAGGTCAGTGGAGTCACAAAGTGGTACTTGAGGGACAGGTCCAGGGCCTGGGCTGTGAGATTCTCCTTCTCTTCACCGTGGGCGTTCTTGCTGCAGGGAGGGGAGTGGTGAGAGGTCTGCCCTCCCCACCTTCCCCTGCTCTGACTCCCAGCACCCGGCCAGGAGCCTCAGAGCAGCCCACCAGTGCCCAGGAAAAAACGGGTTTGCAGTTCCCTGGGACACGTGGATAGGCTGTGCTTCTTCTCTGAGGGGCCTCAGTCTCCCCACATATAAAATTAGAAGGGGCTTGAAATGGCCACTGCAGCAATCGTTCGTGATGAGTGCTCAGCGCGTGCCAGGCCCTGCACCAGGTGCCTTACAGGCCGGTCCCACCTGAAAGAAGGCCCGCATGGGCCTCTCAAGTGGGCCCAGGCCCCGCCCTCTGGGGACTGAGGGCCGGACCCCAGCCTTCAGCCTCTCCACTACCGCCCCCAGGTGCCAGGCTGGCTCTGCCCCGGAACAACATTCGAGGGGCTAGGCAGGAAGAGGGCAGGGCAGCTGGGAATGTGCCTGGGGTGCGCTTCCTGGGGTGTGGCCCAGTCCTCTTCCTCTTGGGGACCCCCAGAGCAGAGCCCTGCACAGGGTGACACTGGAGCAGTGCTGGGGGCCTGGGGTGGGGGCCTGGCTGGGTGAGGGCTGGGCCAAGGTCACCGTTTCTCTAGCAGCTGCTCGATGGTGAGGTAGGCCCAGAGCCGCTCGATGTAGTTCCCAAAAATGTAGTCCTGCTCCTGCAGGGCCTTCTCCATCTCCTTCACGTCCACCTCCTCTGTGAAGGTCAGGTCATTGATGGCCTGGGCCAGGGAAAGAGACAGGGAGAGGCTTGGGGAATGGAGGCCTGGAGCCTGGTGGCTCAGTCTAGGGGCTGCCACTGCTAGACCATCGGCCAGTAGGCACAGGCTCCACAGGCGCTGCTCCCCATCCCCGACCCACAGCTGGCCCCAGCCCAGCTCACCCCATGACCTGCCACATTCGCCTTAAAGTTGTTCATGTCATCGTCCACCAGGCGCCCGGCCACCACAATCTCAGAGCCATCATAGTAGTGCGGGTAAGTGTTCTGAGTGAGGTCCAGGATAGCATTCTCAGGGTACTTCACCTCCACCCCTGTCAGCAGAGGGTTGGCCACCTCCTCATAGAAGCCCTGGAGTCCAGAGCAGGGACCCAGTCACCTCAGGCCGCCAGGACGGGCTGGCACGGAGAGGACAGTGCGGGCGTGCCCTCACTGACGCCTCCGAGGGTTGTCTAGTTGCATGGGCTGAGCCAGGCCCGGCCTCATCTCCACTTCTGCGTGGCCCCGCCTGTGCCCTTCAGTGTGTGGGAGCCCTCCCTGCCCCACCCCTGGCAGAGACTAGGACAAATACAGAAGGTGAGGATAGAGCTCTTGGCACATAGAAAGCACTCAAAAAATGTTGGCATGAAAGTAAGGAGAGAAGGACAGGACATGGTGTGGGAGCAGGTGGGATGAATGCCCGGGGGGCTCTCCTGCAGGGGCGGGGGTGCAGTTACCTGCACCAGGAAGGAGCAGGGTTGCCAGGGTTAGGGAAAGAAAATATAAGACATGCAGTTAAATTTGAATGTCAGGTAAACAAGAAGTTAAATTTTAGCATAAACATGTCTGTTATGGGATGAATTGTGTAGCCCCAAATACATAGGTTAAATCCCTTAGCCCTAGTACCTCCAGATGTGACTTTATTTGGGGATAGGGTGTTTTTAGAGGTAACCAAGTTAAAATGAGGTCTTTGGGAGGGACCTCAATCCAATAAGACTGGTGTCCTTATGAAAAGGGGGAATCTGGACCCTGAGACAGACACACCCAGAGAAGATGATGGGAAGAGACAGGGAGAAGATGACCACCAAGCCAAGAAGAGAGGCCTGGAAGGTCCGCCTCTGAAGCCCT
This sequence comes from Tonatia bakeri, assembly GCA_004024845.1. Classification (NCBI taxonomy): domain Eukaryota; kingdom Metazoa; phylum Chordata; class Mammalia; order Chiroptera; family Phyllostomidae; genus Tonatia; species Tonatia bakeri. The sequence goes on from PVIA01000814.1 coordinate 231,337, forward strand.
CACAAGGAACCAAGCCTGTCAACACCTTGATCTTGGACTTCTAGCCTCCAGAAATGGGAGACAGTACACGTCTATTGTTTAAGCCATTCCGCTGGCAGGACTGTGTGTTACGGCAGCCCCAGCACAGAAACAGTGTCTTATGCAATCTTTAGGGAAGACTTACACTAACAAATTACTCATTTTTAATCAGAAATTCATATCTAACCATGTCCTGTAGTTGATCTGGCAGTCCCATGGAAGGAGCAGATCTGCTCCGTGTAGCCCAAGGCCGAAACCAGAACCATTGCTGGGGGTAAGTGGTAACCACAGGTGGATTTCAACCTAAGAGGAACGGCTCCCAGAGGAAGGGGTAAGCGCCCCATTCCGGGGCGGGCGCGAGCAAGGCACACCTGCAACTGCAAGTTGGCATCGGAATCCTCATAGATGCGCCGGGCAAATCCATTGTTCTCCAGGGCCATGCTGTCCAGGAAGTTATAATTCAGATTGTGGCCGAAGCCCAGGTTATATAAGGGGAACCTGCCTCCGATGGCATTCCGCACGTTCTCCTGGATTTTTTGGGGTCTGCTTTCACCTGAGGGACAAAGGGGTGTTCACAACAACCACCTGGACCAGGTCTGTCTGAAGAGATTCGACCCCTGCAAGTGCAGAGCTGGTGGCCTCATGGCCGTTAGCCCTTCTCAGGGCAGAGGGTGGGGATCCCTGGCCGGGAGAGGCAGGCCTTGCCCTCGAGGGGCTCACAGTCTGTAGGGGATCCTGGGGAGAGCTGCCCAAAGTCTTACAGCAAGCAGGCTACAGAGCCAGGAGTGGCAGCCAGGCACTGTGGCTCCGATACACAGCCATGGCCGCCTGCCTCACCAACATTGGCGTCCCCGTCGGTCAGCATGATGACAATGGAGGTGCTCCTCTCCGGGACAATGTTCTCTTCTCGAGCCGTCTTCAACATGTTGATGCCTCTCAGCAGCCCGTCATTAATGTTGGTCACTGGCACATGAACAACACCGTGGGAAGGGGTCCATGGGATGGGTGCTCGGGGGCTGGGGTGGAGGAGCTCGGGACATTAGGCCCCTATAAAAACACTTTGGAAAACAGTCAGATGGCCTTAGAGCCTCCTCACTGGGACGATCAGGGAGCAGTAAAGACATCACTTGTGATTTTCCATAAGAAACAGCCAATGATAAGGGTGCTCTGTAGCCTTATTTCACTGGGATTTGTGGGGCACCACAATCATGGGTTAAAAACAGAAAGAAGGGGTTTTCTTGGAAGGCAGAGAAGACACCCTGAGATCAAGCCTGAGGACCCCCACCTCACTCCCACCTCTACCCGCAGCTAGGGTCTGCAGGGCCTGGGCCAGCAAAGTCTGTGCCCTGAGGAGGGGAAGCAGGCTGCTCAGGCAGAGAGACCAGCAGCGGGAGTGGGCACCCCCCTCTGTTCTTACTTCCTTGATCACGAATACTGTTCACAAACGTCCTGGCCTCCTGGATGTTCTCAGGAGTGGCTTGAACTAAATTGTCTTTCCAAGTGGTCACATCTCCGCTGAACAGGATGAAGTTCAGGTAGTCCTCCTGTTTCATATCCTCCAGGATTTTGAGGAGAGCATCCTTGGTCTGGGAAAGAGAAAGACAAGCAGACAAGAAGCTGGGAGGGGGAGCAGCAGACAGCCTGGTGTCTTCCCAGCCCAGGCTGGTGAGGGGGGGCCTGCCGCCTGAAACGAGAGGGGCAGACGCTTTGTGCCTTTAATTATCCTGTTCCCCTCCCTCCTCTTTCACTGGAAATATCAGCTTTGTTCACTCGACAAGGAAATCTCTCCCCTTGATTCCTCACCCCTAACTGCACGGAGGACAGTACCTGGTCCAATTTCCGACCATGCATGGAGCCGCTGACGTCAATCACAAAGACCACATTCTTAGGGACCACAGGAAGGCCTTGGGGTGCGAAGAAGTGCACAAAGTAGCCGTTGACTATCTGGAAAGGGGAGAGGCAGACTGGAGGCCCCTGTTGCTTCAGCAACTGCACATTGGTGCTCTTGCAAATAGAAGCAGACACTCAGCAGGTCAAGAAGACGCTCACTCCCACCTTCCTGAGTGTGCCACACAAACTCTGGGCTATCTGCCACTCCCGTGCCTGACGGGAAACCCACACTTGGAATGAGGATCCAGGATGATGAAGGCACTACATGCAGCTCCTCCCGCACCAGTCCTCACCCCACTGTGAGGCGGAATCGACCAGCCTGACAAAGCCAGTGACGAGGTACCTGCACATTGGCCGGAGACACTCTGTTCACATCGTAGGTGATGATGAAATCTCCTTTGAGGAGGGAGTCTGTACAGTTTGGGCATGAACGCTGTTGGTCCAAGCTGGGCTTGAAGGACACATGGCCCTGAGTGGGGAGATGAAGGGCCTTGCTCAGCCTGGCCAGGGTCTGCCCACTGCAGACCTCAGCCAGGGGTGCCCCAGGGAGCGAGGCACAGCCCTCAGGGAGGAACCCAGAGGTGGGCCCCTGGGTGGCCCTGCCATCACCCAACACACACTGGCCTTTCGAGCAACTCTCTCCCCCTGGAGATCAGGGGCACCTCAGAGGGCAGTGGCCTTGTCTGATTCAGCCTTTGTCTTTCCCCGTTCAGCTAAGTCCCTTGGCTCAGTGTACTTGGCAGTCAGCACTGAGAAGCTACTTAGGGAGGGGAGTTTTGCACCACGAAAAGAAGCTGGCTGCCATGCTGGATGGTATGTGTTGGTGCCCAGAGGAGGGGGAGGAGGGAGGAAACAGAGCAGGGAGGTGGGAGAGGGCTGGGGCAGGGCCACGCCCTACAGAAGCCACCAGCCCTCTGAGTGTGTGCTCCTCGGGCCTCGCCCTGGAAGTCCTGAATCACTGAGGTTTACATTTCATGTATAAATCTGCATCCACTTCCCACAACCAGCCAGATCCTAGACTAGCTGGGGGCTTGGCAACCAGAGTCAACCACCAGCACCAAGAATAAAATTCCCTTTCATCTTCCACCCCTCAATGTGGAGTCAGTAGATCTAAATGACTCTCTCTGGTCTCGGTCTCCTTATCTGCAAAACAGGCAGTAACCCACCCTGCCCAAGTCCCAAGGTAGAATGAGGTCAGGCTTTATAAATGGTCCCCCCCCACCACCACTAGTTCCAGCCTAGGCAACTGATGAAACACTTCAAGGTAATCAAGCACCTGCTGAAACCGGCAGGGGGATGGGGGTGGGGGACAACAAGTTGGGGGCTTGGGGAAGGCCCTTGTGGCAGGTCAGCTCCCCTGGCAGGTCATCATCAGCAAGCAGCCCCCAGCCTCCAGCACCTCACTACTGACCCAGGGGGCCAGGGAGACAGTGATGGCTGTAGACACACGCACACTCACTAGCACCAGCCAAGCCCTAGTGCTCAGTGGTCCTACTAGGATCTGTGTCCCTGCCCCTGCCCCTCAGGCCTGAGAGGCATCTGTCCCACCTTTTTCCCAGAGAAGGACTTGGTGAGGGCACTGTTCAGGACGTCATTGGTGATGAATGAGGCCTCGGCATCCAGCGTGCTGATGCCCTGGGACTCAAAGATATCTGCCTCGATCTGAAATGGCCACAGGGAAGGAAATGTTACTGAGTGGCAGTGCAGAGGCCAGCCTCCAGGACAAGGCCAAGGGGAAGGAGAGGGGTCAGTGATGGTGCAGGGACCAGCTTTAAGGAAAACTCTGTGGCAGCCACACCTGGTGTCTCCCACCGAGAGAATGACCTGCCGATGGTACTCTGACCCCAAAGCTCTCCCACTGCCTGCCCAATAGTGTCCAATTTCTACCACCAAATCCTTTTCTTTGGGTTTCATATCTAATGTAGGTAATGCACATAACCAGTTACTGGCTATCCAGGGGGCCAGTGATGTCCACCTGGGCCCAGCACCCAAACATCCAGGTGGGTGCAGCCCAGCCTCCTCCCCTTGTCCCTGGTCCTGGGGCCAGAACCACTGTAATTCCCCAGGTTTCCTCAGCCAGTGCTGAGAACTGGGCCCACAGTCTTAGCCCTGCTCCAAGCTCCGTCCCAGAGGCCCTTCCCCAAACCGCCATCCTGTCCCTCCACCCCAGTTTCAGCAGGACCTGCAGGGGTGCTTGATTACCTCGAAGTGCTTGACCAGTTGTTTGGGCTGGACCTTAAGGTACATCTCGTACTTGCCCTTGTGCCTCTTCAGCAGCTCTTCATAGGTTAGCTCAAACGTGACCTTGCTGCCCGCGGCCACATTGACCGACACTGTGAATTTCTCCAACTTCCGTCCAGAGGCCCTGCATGGGAGTGCAAGACAATGATGCCCTACAGACTGCACAACTCCACCTGTCCTGGGCCTTGTGTTCAAGTCCCAAGCCCTTGAAGGAGACACCTACCCACTCTAAGCTTCGGTTGCCTCAACTTCAAAATGGGATAATGTGAGAATTATGAACATGTTTTGCAATGATAATAATAACTGCTGCTGTTGTTGTTTGCAGCCCTTGCAGATCAGGCATTCTCCCCAAAGCCTATGGGTCCATACTCACTTGACCAAGCCAGCTGTCTGGCCCTGGGACACAGCCTTTTCATACTGCTTCTTGGCGACTTCCTTTTCCTTGACATTCCCAGGGTAAGTAACACCGTCGATGGTCCTGCAGGAAGAGAGAGCTGGGGGATCTCGTGCTGGGCCAGACTCCCCCCAGAGCCCAGATCCAGCAGCCTGAGTGTACCCACAGGGTGAAGTTGGTGATGAAGGCCGTCTTGGGCAGCTCCACATCAAAGGAAACCTCTTTGGCAGCATCTGCCCGGTTGACGGCTCTTGTGGTGACGACATTGTGAGCAAAGCGGGAGGTCACCTTGCAGCTGATCTTGGTGCTGTAGACCTCAATGCCATCAACCACCTTTGGGAGAGGGGACGGCAGTCAGCAGTGGTGGGCTGCCAACCTGGGCCACTGGGAAGCCAAGCCTTCAACCTGGCCATTCCTGTTCTAAGCTCCTTTTACAGATTGCAAAGGCCCTGCCTGGTAAGTGACCCCTCCAATGTCCCAGTCACTTGTGTTGGAAGCTTGGGTGGCCTCCTCCATCTCCATGTTCAACTGGCCACCATTTGGTGATGGGAGCCTGGGCAGTGCCAATGCCTTGTGCATGCACTGGCCTTTCCGAGCACCTCTCTGCCCGCAGAGACGAGGGGCTTCTCGGAGCACGGAGGCCATGTCTGATTCAGCCTTTGTTTCTCCCTATTCACTGGGCCCCCCAAGTTCCTTAGTTCAGCCTGACTGGTTGCTCAGCAGCAAGAAGTCACTTAGGGAGGGGAGTTTTGCACCATGAAAAGGAACTTCATGTTGTGCCAAGAGGAGAGGGGAGGGGGAGGGAGCTAAAGAGGGAGGGGGCAGGGTCCTGCTCTGCCTCCTTAACCCTGTAATCGGTTCCCATGCAGCTTGCAGCCAGTGAGACCTTGTAAAGAAACAAATGTGACCCTCTCGCCCTCCCACTTAGAACCTCCTGTGCTGCCCATCACCCTGAGGACAGACAGTGCTTCTGGTGGCTCTGAGTTCCTCCAGGCAGGTCCTGCGTCCTCCACTTGAGGTGCTCCAGCCAGGCCGGTCTCTGCAGGTCTGCCCCAGTGGGGTCAGAGACCTGTTTAGCTCTTCCTGTTCACCTTTCACACTTTCATTTGGAAACATCATGCTCTACCCTCTTACTGTGTCCTTTGGTAATTGCCTGATTCTACCTCTCAAACAGGCAGCGCTGAGGGGAATGTGAATGCATGCGGCGGTCCTTCATGACCCCAATATCCTCCTTCCCACGGGCGTTCAGGGGCCTGTGGGAGACTCCAGGGAGACATCTGGGCTAACCATGGACATGAGGATGCTTTGTGAGGGTGTGATAGGGCCATTCACTGTGTGTCCCCAGCCCAGCCTCGTGCCCACAGCTGCTTGGTAAGTGTTTGTGGAAGGAAGCACTGGTGGAATGGCTGTCCTGGGCTGCACCTGGTATAGTCCAAGGGGGCATGGTCCTGTGGCACTTTTTCCTGGGGGTCTTGAGTCACATGGGGGTCTGCCAGAGCAGGGGGCTGTGAGCTATTGACCAGCTGTGTGGGACCTGCTGTTATGGCCCACCTCTTTAGCTGTTGGGCAACCAACTCCATCTTGCCCTACTTCACCCCACACCATCCCTGGCAAAAGTCCTCACCCCTTCCAGGAGGCTCCGTTTCTGCAAAAGCAAAGACAACACAAGGCCAACGTCACTGTGGTGGGAGTGCAGGTTCTGGCCTGAGACAAAGATTCAGTGGTGACCCTCCCCCACATACACCTGGGAGGGCCTTTGGACACTAAGACCCACCCAGAGCCACATGGCAGAGTAGGAAGGGCTCTGAATAGATGGAGAAACTGAGATCCAGAGAGGGCAGGTCTCCAGGCTACCCAGGGGAGCTGGTCAGGGAGAATGGAACCCAGAGCTCCTCCCCTGCCCCACACACCCCAACGCACTCTGCCTTTCCCTGCACCCCAGGTCCATAAGACCCCCTCACGGAGCACCCCGCCACCACTGCACACCTCGGGGCTCAACTCAGCCCTTCCTAGAGGCCCCTGCCCTTTTCTCAGATGTGAACCTTTATGTCTTCTGAGCGAGGTGAGCAGTTCAAGGAGCAACACCCATTTGACAGGTGGGGAAGAAACGGGCCCAGGGAGACTTCAGAGCCTTGCCCAGGATTAAATGGCAAGTTCTTCCAACACCCAGCCCTGTCCTGTCCTCGGCAGCTCATTGCCCTGCCCTCTTTCTCCCCCTGGCCCATGTAAAGGACCACTCAGGCTGGTGGTACCTCTGCCCACACGTCAGGCCCAGATGGTGAAGAGGGAGCAGATTTACCTCAAGCAGCCGGGAAGGGCTTCTCGGGAAGGCCACTGAGCCAGAGAACAGAGCCAAGATGAGGCAGGGCCACCAAGCAGACGCCATCACTGAGTGCGCAGGCCTGGCTCACACCCTTTATATGAACCAGCTGACTGGTAGGGTCGGTGACCTGCAGCACAGGGCAGGAGGATCGGAGGCGGAGGCTGTCCGGGAAGCTGCAGCGGGGGTGGAATAACGGCAACTGGATCTGCCTGTACCAAGGTGGGTTGTCAACAGCACTGGGACTTTACTCCCAGTGGCGGGGGGACGTGAAGGTTCTGGGGAAAGCAGAAGCTGTGTGTGAGCCCTGTGACCCCCTGGGTCACAGGAAGTCAATAGCGATAAGGCATGGAGTCACATGTAAAGCAAACATCATCTCTCAGTATTGTTGCCTCTCGCCCCCACCACTGACATGGCCTCTGGATCGTAGCTACCTTCTTCTCAAGGCCTTCAGGGCACAAAGCTAGGTCATCACTCTAAGGCTCCAATCTTCACAGCTGAAGTCCTTGCTCATTATCCTTCTATGTTTCTCACGGCCTCAGGGAAAGGACAAACCCCAAGTCCAGGGGCCCAGCTTTCTCTGTGAACTGCCTGCAACTTGCTTTTCTGAACTTTCTCTCCTCCCACTAGCATGCCCTGCCATTGTCTGCACATCACATCTCTCATCTCTGCCAGTCCCAGTGCCCTCCTCTGGAAGCCTCCCTTGTTCTCCCCCCAGCTGGCTGCAGACAGCCCTGCTCCATCATTACCCTGTGTTGAGGTTTGCATGTATAGGACTGATCACCGCCTCTAGCCTCCATGCTCCTGGAGGGCCAGGCCATGTCATATTTATTTATCCCTGTGTTCCCAGGGCCTGAGCAGTGACTCTGCTGCCCTGGACCTTTTGAAGAGTCATTTCCCTAAAGTCTCCAGTGAGGGTGAAGCGTCAGCCTCCAGGACAATGGAAGGTTCAGCGGCAGGGGCTGGTCCCTTCACAGTGGGGAATGAGACCTCCTGAGCCACACCAGGGCCCTGCCAGCCCCTGGACCTTCCGGAATGCCAGCTGTGTGCTTGCCGGACTCATGCTCTTCTAAGCAAAGTGACCTAGTGACCCTCCCACTCAGCCAACACTAAATGGAGTTGGCGAGGATGCCTGGGCACAGGGCAGCTAATGTGTGGATTGCACCATGGCCTTGGTGGGAAGCTTTGCCCTGACTGAGAGATGTCCTGAGAGAGCTGCATGCTGGGAACAGAGGAACAGCAAGAAAACCCCTTATCTCTTAAAAGAAAATTCTGAGGCTGCTCAATAGGCTCCTGAGGGACAGCTGGGGACTTGGAGGCACCCCAGTTGTGCAGAATTTAGAATAAGATAGGATCTAAGAGATCTTGAGCCTCACCCATTTCCCTTTTACAGGAGGGGAAAAGAAGCCCCAGTTGGCCAGAGCCTTGCTCAGAGTGACGAGCCAGCCGGCAGCCCATGGCTCTCCCTAGAGAAGCCCAGAATACTCCAGACAACAGGTTGGTATCTGAAACTCCACTGGCCGCCCTCCCTCCCAGCCTGCCACTGAGGGCTCTGCGTTTCCTGAGCCTGGAGCAGAGGTGGGACTAACTCTGAGTTTGTGTTGTCAATCTGGGCCCTGGTGAGCCTCATTTGGAGTGGGAACTGAACAGAAGCCAGCAGAGAAAAAGCAGAAATCTTTTGGAAAGGAGGGAATGGGCTTCAACTTTTGCCTGAAGGGCCAGCGGCTCCCGAGTGTCGTTCACCTCCCCGCACCGCTGACGTTGCTCTTGCACTGCGCCCCAGGCAAAGCCGAGGGAAGGAAGGAGCTCCAGTTGTGAGTTCCAGGGAGCAGTGTGCGGAGCCGCTGGGCTGCTGTTCCCGGGCCCTGAAATCACGGCTTCTGAGCTGTGGCTGTCTCTGCCTTTGAGAAGTATAATCTCGCTGTCAGAGACTGTAAATACCCCATGGAAACTGAGCTGAGGGTGGGGCCCAGAAACTGCCTCCTGAGGCCCTGACACCAGTGGGTGCGGCCTCCAGCCACTGACAGCACTTCTTCAGGACCCTGAGTCCATGTACAGTTCATGTTTCTTTCAGATACTCATTTTAAGTGACACTTTGGAACATCTGGAGTCAAATCCCATGAGGCTTTGGCCATCAGTCACCCTGCCTAACTGGAGCATTGACATGGCGGTGGTTAAGCACTCAGATGCTGACACTGGAGAGCATGGGTTCAAATCCCAGCTCTGCCACTTACAAGAGGAGTGATTCTGGACAAATTACCTAACCGCAGTTTCCTTAGTTGTAAATGGGCGTGACAAGAGTCTCCCCTGGCACTGCTGGAAGTATACATTTAGTTAATTCAACTAAGGGCCGTTGAACAGTGCCTGGCTACAGGAAGCACTGAGTCAGCTGTGGCTGTTGCTGCTCACTCCTGTGTGTGCTGCCAGAGTGTCATCTGGTCCCTGAACCTGTGGGAGTAGCTGTGTGGGGGTGCATTCAGGGCATTCAGAGGGCATGGGGCAGGCAGCAGCAGAGAACAGGGTGGGGGTGGGTGAACTGATGGGGGCTTCCTCCTAGCCTCCAGGTCTGCTGTGACCCCTGAGCCATTCTGAGAGGCAGTATCTCTCTAGGGTTGCCTCCCCGCCACCCTCCCTTCCAAAGAGCAGCCAGCCTGGGAGGGACATAGCCTATCTTTAATGGAAGTCATGGGTGCTTTGACACAGGAGACCTCTTAGACAGAAAGGTGTGGCCTGGGCAGCAGGTCAGGATGCTGTCCTCCAAGGCAGCACAGGTGTGCTGGCTACGGGGCTCAGAAGATGTCAGGGACGATATAGTCAGTGTGAACGCCATCAATCAGCCCAGCCCCGTTGTTGTGGACGAACCAGCAGGTCACCTCAACTCCATGCCGGGGATCCTTGCTGTAGTCTTTTTGCAAGCCTCTGGGGGGGGACAAGTCAGCTGGGGTCACCTTTTGGGCCCAGCAGGGTACACCTCCCAGGAAGCCCATCCCACCCTTGTGATACCAGGAAGAAGGCCTGGATCAGCGACGGGCAATGCCAAGGGCAGAGAAGCTAGGAGAGCAGCTCACCCACCTGGTGACAGTAAGCTGATGGTTCTTCACCACCATTGTGGCATCTGTCTTTGTGGGGTCAGAGCCTGGGTGGAGGTCGGACACTTTATAATCAAAAGGATGAAAGAATTGTCCTGGAAAGGCACATTGGAGGCAGCAGTTACAGGGCGGTGGAGGAGGGGGAGGGAGGAGCCTTGCTCATGCGTTGCACTCAGTAGGTGCTCACTGGAGGTTTAGAGTCACTTGAACTTTTTTTTCCCAAGGGCTTGACTGTTTCTGGTAAGTGTTGGCATTGAAACCACTTGTTTAGTTCACCTGCTATAGAGAAGCAGATAATATTGTCAGGTGGTTGGTTATACCTCCTGTCGTTTGGGCCAGTTTCAAAGGATTGTGGCTGGGGGAGAGTTGGATGGGTAGGTGTGTGCAGAGAATAGCGTCTGCAGCAAGGCCACAAAGAGAAGCAGTGTGGCGATGACCCACCCCACCCAGGAGGTCTCTGGGAGCCCGCTGGGCCTTTCTGTTTGCTGGAAGGCTTACTTACACTTCAGTATCACTGTGGTCTGACCACAGCCCTTTTGAGGGACAAGACCCTTGCCAGGACAAGCCCTCTTTGGATAGCTATGCCTTGGACGCCATGTTGGAGGTGGGCCTGTCTGGGTGCCCAGCTGCAGGGCTGACCAGTCCACTGGCTTCAGTGCCCCACCCCACAGCTCTGCCTGCCTACCCAGCAGACCGTGTGTCCGTGCCGACATCCGGTGGCTATCCAGCACATAGAAGCCCAGAAAGTCCTGCTGGATGGCACTCCCTTTCCACACCCGGTGCAAGACCACCTCGAAGGTGCCTCCATCCTCCACAGACACCACCAGGTTCCTCTTTCTGTTGATGGTCACCACCACCCTGTAGGGGCAGGCGGCCATGGGGACACATGTGGCTTCATGGAACCCCTCTCCATTTAGCTGCTTTTGTCCTCTGGGACCTGGCTTTCATGATCCCCTCACCCTCACCCCCAGATGATTGGGCATTACCTGCTCTAAGCTTCTTCCCACATGTCGCTATTAAATATGGAGCCCTTACAGTGTGCTAGGACCTGTGCAAAGCCTTCCATGAAAACTGCATCACTCAGTTCTCACTCTGATCCTGTGAGGACCAAGGCTCAGAGAGGTGAAGTAACTTGCTCTAGGTCACACAACTATAAGCAGCAGAGCCAGGACTTGGACCCCAGCCTGTTTAATGTCAGGGTCTGTGTTCTCTGACTCCACACATCACCTATGTCCTCCACACCAGACTCTGCCCACCTCTTCTGATAACTCTGCTTTCCAGCACTGGGCTCTGACACTCAGAGGAGCTTGTTGAATGAATGAAGGAGTGAATGAAAGAACAAACAAAGACAAGGTATTCTAGGACAGGTGTGAAAGAAAAGCCCAGAGAACTGCAGCATTCAGCAGAGAAAGAGACTAGGAGGGCTTTGGAAAGAGGTGGCTGGCTTTGTTTGGTGGAGGTGGGGTGGACTGTACAGGCATCCAGAACATGTGTCCAGAAATTGAGGGAAATGGTGTGGTCCACAGAGTTCTAAATGTCTGTGCAGCTTACCTGGAGACCACATTAACGTCACTCGCTGACATGGCTCAGGGGACAAGGGCCCAGCAGGCGCAGGCAGCACAGCTGGCTCTGGGGCTTCAGTCTTGGCCCCCACCACACCTACCCCTGCCTCCCTGCCCAGGCCCCAGGCCCAGCCCGGTTACTCGTCCTGCCGCAGTGAAGCCTGGTCCTTCCAGGAGAACACGGGCCCGCCTGAGCCAGGGTTCAGCGTGATGTTCTGAGGAGTCACTTCTAGCTGAAAGTCTGTTGCGGGGTTTGCGATCCCCAGGCGCCCGAAATACGTGCCCTCGTGCTGGCCAGGGCTCCTGGCCTGGTGGCCAATGAGCTGTCCATTCACTGAGAAACCTGCAGTAGGTGAAGGGCCATCCAGGTCAGGGAGGGGCCAGCTCTGGCTAGTCACCCAGACTGCCTTTGCTCATGCCTCCTGCCCAGGAGATCCCTGCACTCCACCCAAGGCAGGCCACCTTTAAGGGTCTTACCTCCCAAGGGGAGACTTCGGGACTGGCTCAGGTCGTACACAACACTCCTGCCTCTTCCCCCATCCCCCCCTCCCCCCCCCCCCCCCCCCCCCCCCCCCCCCCCCCCCCCCCCCCTGCCACGCTACCTACCCAGTATGTAGCCTGGGGTCTGGGCTCTGAAAGAGGGTTTGCAGGACTTGGCCTGCTTCCTCTCTGTAATCCCAGTTCCTGACACAGGGCAGCGCACAGCAGGTGCTGTAGACACATTTGTGCAGCCTCTTCCTAGAGGCCTTCTCTGACCTGAGCAGCCAGAAAGCCCTTCCTCGTCTTCACTGTCCTAAGTCAGCAGGTCTCATGCTCAGAAATTGTCATCTAAGAATTTGGTCACCTGTTTGTCTCCTCTAAACCCCATGAGGGCAGGGCCTTTGTCTCGGCTCCCTCTGCATCCCTGCCCCTGGCCTGTGCTCGGCGAAGTCTTGCAGCCGGGCTGACTGGACTGGGATGACAGAGTGACCGAGGTGCAGAGGAAGTCTGTGTCTCCTACTGCTCCCTGCGCTCTGCGGGGGAGGCACACTCTGGGCTCCCTCAGCCATGCTGGGGGGAAGGGCAGGGCAGGATGGCTACATAATCTGTAGGACTCAGTACAAAATACAAATGTTTAAAAATTGTTAAGAAATTTGGCCCTGGCCAGGTAGCTCAGTTGGTTGGAGTATTGCCTCCATATGTCAAGACTGGGTTTGATCCCCCATCAGGACACACACAAGAAGCAACAAGCAAAAGCATAAATAAGTGGAACAACAAAGCAATGGCTCTCTCTCTCCCTCTCTCCCCCCTTTTCTCTCTCTTTCAAATCAATTTAAAAAAATAAATCAATAAACATTGTTACGAATTTCAAGACAGCAAGAGGAGACCGTCAAACTGAGCCCAGGCCCTCTTAACCGCAGGGTCCGAGCGCCTGCGGGGGGGTGGGGGGGCACCCATGAAGCAGGCCCTGCACGGGGCTTCCGCAGGTGGATGGAGCGAGAAAAAGGCAAGTCGAGGCCAGCCAGGTGACCTCGGGGGCACAGGGTGTAGGCAGTGGAGGCCCCAGCCACTGTTCTGTCCATGGCAGAATGCAGGGGACAGGTGAGCCCAGGCCCTGCCCTGACTGGCAGGGGCGTACCTGTGTCGGGGTCCTGCACCAGACTCAGGACTACCCCAGGCTCTTCATTGATGTTGAAGCACAGGGTATCCTTTTTCTGGGGCACGTGGATGATGAAGTGGGGGTCAGTGTCCACTGGGGGGACAGCATTGCATCTGTTAGATTGGGCACTGGGCAGATGGAGCCAGCCAGGGGCAAGGGTGCAATAGGCAGCAGCGACCCTCAGACCCTCCCGAGGACTCACCCCAGGTTACTTTGGTTGGCAGTGTCTCAGCACCGGAGCTGGTTTGAGTCGGATGAAGCGGCTGCTGCTCGGCCGGCAGCACGAACGCTGACCCACGAGAGCAAATGGCATTTAGAAGGAAGGCAGCTGGGCTTCCGTGGAGCTGCAGGCTCCTTTTCCTAGGCCCCTCCCACCCCGAGGCCTTAGGAGGGAGCAGAAATGGACACAGAACCCTTGATGCCTCTCAGGAGGTGGGAAGAGAAATTTGACCCAGTGCAGTGGGCTGACCTGCTCTGCCTCCTTCCATGGGGACCTGGCTGGGCTGGCGGTAAAAATGTGGGGGAGGCCAGGCCCAGGTCGGGGTTCTGCCTGAGGGTTCCCATGAGAGGCAGTGAGGAGAGCTGGAGCAGAGGAAGGAAGCCCTGGGCTATCGTTTCTTCAACAGGCAAAACCTAAGGGCTTTGCTCCGGACTGAAGGCACTGCCTGAGGGACAGTGACATGTAGACAAGAGAGGCAGAGATGTGTGTCATCGAGATGGCTGCCACTTACATGGTCTTTTTCCCAGCATCTCTGTGGAGAACAATGACAGTGTCATCCTTGCCACCCCACACGAAAGGCACGTGCACCTTATTGTCCAAGTGCACCCTGGGCCCCCAGGTCTCTCAGGCCTGGGCCAGCCCTCCTCCTGGGGGTCCCAGCCCACGCAGGGGCCTAGGCCTCCTCACAGAAATGTACTCACACAAAGGTCCCACTGGAGGCCAATGTGGGGTTCAGGATGTGCAGGCCCTCCCACACACACACACGGGAGGCAGCAACTAGTTTGTGGTGAAGCGGGCAAGGGCATCTTGGGGAAGGAGAGCCATGAGGGCCAGAGGCAGGGAGATGGGCATGGGTAGTGCCACTTGCTTAGCCGCTAAAATACCCATAAAAAAACAACTTGATTTAAAAACTCACCCAAGGGCAGAGACTCTGGAGGGAGAGAGGGGAAGGAAAAATTAAAGCCCAGGAGGCTTTTGGCCCTCAGAAGCTTCCCTGAGGCCCCCAGCTTCCCCCCAGCAGAGGCCATACCCTCTGGTGGCTTGTCAATGACGGGCCCCAGGCCCTCCTGGTCTGTCAGGCCCTTTATGGTCATGGAAGTCAGGGGTGTCACAAACTGATAGTTCAGTGCCATCTGCAGAGCCTTGGCCGACAGGTTGGCCTTCTCCTGCCCCTCCAACTTCATCCTAGGAGACAGACGCCTGCTCCAAGCCCCGTAGCTTGGTGACAGTGGACTTGCACCCCCTCATCCTTTCACTCCTTTGTTCACTCATCCATCAAATATGAGCAGCTGCAGTGTCCTTGTTCTGTGGCTATCATCAAGGACCTCATGACTTCAAGACCTCCCACATAGAAAACCTGGAGATTTGGCAGGGTTAGGGGAGTTGCCTCAGAAATACATAGAGAATTTAACAGCTATGAGATTCTGGGAGAGTGGTCTCACCTCTCTGAGCCTCAGTTTGCTCATCTGTTAAATGGGGATTATGAGGACATTCCCCTGGACGCTGTGAGGATTAAATGAGTGAGTATGGACACAGCAGCCCCACAGTAAAGGTCAGCCCCCGCCACAACAGCTCGGTGGGGGCAGAGCATGCATCCTGTGGCCCCAGTGGGCCCTGCCCACACTGTTGACTGACAGGTTGATACAAACTCAGTGAGCAAAGCAGGACAGTAAATTGGAGGCTGAGGGGTGTTCTGGGATGGACAGTGCCTGCCGGGCAGCTGCAGGGGGTGGTCATACCGCTTGGCCAGCAGCTCCTGGATGGTGAGATAGGCCCAGAGACGTTCAACGTGGTTCTCCAGCATGTGGCCCCGCTCTTGAAGCAGTTTCTTCATCTCTTCCTCATCCACCAGGCAGGTTGTCTTGAATTCTTGGCCCCCCTGAGGGTTGTGATGGCGAGACAGACTGTAAGCTGTGAGGGGCACAGCCACTGGCTGGTGCTCGAGGCTCCTAGGGGTCCCACTCTTCTCTGGTCTTTGCAGCTTCCTTCTCAGCAGCAACCTTTCCTAAGCCTGCTCTTGTCATCTCCATCCACCCATTCTTTCCATAAAAGCTTGCTGAGCATCTTCTGGGAGCCAAGTTGGCCTAGGCCCTGAGGCATCCCAAAGATAGGAGAACCAGGCCCTGATCTCATGGAATCACTCTCTTTCAGGGATGCAACAAGCACTGGGCTGCTTCTACCATGTGGCAGTTTCTTCCATGCCCTGCTCCTCCAAACACCTGCTATGTCCCCGGTGGGCTGCACCATTCGCTCTGCCACAGCACACAGATGTGCCTTCTCTCCCCAGCT
This sequence comes from Tonatia bakeri, assembly GCA_004024845.1. Classification (NCBI taxonomy): domain Eukaryota; kingdom Metazoa; phylum Chordata; class Mammalia; order Chiroptera; family Phyllostomidae; genus Tonatia; species Tonatia bakeri. The sequence goes on from PVIA01000814.1 coordinate 246,999, forward strand.
AGCCAGCTTCCTAAGGGTGTCCCATGCACCGAGCACTGCATAACCTTATTATGTGGATTATTCCATTTACTCCACACAGCTCTTCAATGTAGTGTTACCCCCATGGTACAGAAAGGAAACAGACCTAGACAGCTGGACCCATTTGTTCAAGGTCACCCAGCTGGTCAGGGTGGAGCCAGGGTCCAGCTCAGCTCTGCTCACTCAAAGCCTGAGCTCTGCACTCTCAACAGCACTGCAGGGATCAAGTCCACACCCTGTAGGGCAGCGGCCTGGTCTCACACACCCCGACCCCCAACACGCATAGGAACACATGGCGTAAAGCCGGGTGCACAGGTATTCAGCAAATGGTATTCAAGTAAGAAGAAAGAGGCTTGGCCTCTTGCTCTCTCATGCCTTGAGGGGAATGGCGTGAGTAGTAACAGTTGGTCCATTTTGAGCCAAGGGACTACAATTAATCAAGGCCCTGTTCACTCCATCCCATCCTGTCCCTCAGATAACACCTGCGTAGAGGAATGTTCTGGCCTGGGGTATGTGTGGCACAATGCAGGGGTGGGGACAATGCTCTGAGGAAAGAGAGGCCCATTAACAGGGCAGGAATGGGGATCAGTGTGGTTTGGGAGCCTCTGGCTACTGCCCAGCCTCTCCACCCTACACCGCCCACTATTTACCCCGTGGGCCCGCACGTCAGCCTTGAAGCTACTCAGTTTGTGGTCAGCGATGCGCCCGGCCACCACAATCTCCGAACCTTCGTAGTATTGTTTATGGCTGTGCTGGGTCAGGGCCGAGACGGAGTCCTTGGGGTATTGCAACTCCACATCCACCAGCAGGGGGTTGGCTACCTGGTCATAGAAACCCTGCAGGGGCACAAGATGCAGCTTCAGAACTCATGGGTTACCCTGGGCACCCAATGGGAAACCCACTCACCAAGTGGGGTGTTGGGATCCACACTTTATAGAAAGAATCATAGGCTCAGAAGGGTTAAGTAACTGGCTCGAGGCACATAGCTAATACGAACCTGTGCCACAGTTTTATCTACTCTGGGCTGACAGGCAGATGGCTGCCAAGGCAGGGCTCCCCGTGGGCTGCCATTGGTGGTACACTAGGGGATGGGGTACGGCGGGGGGAGGAGGAGACCTGCAGCTGCTGGGTGGCATCGTGGTCCTCATAGATTCTCTGGGCCCGTCCATTGTTCTCCATGGACATGACCTCCAGGAAGCTGAAGTCCACATCACGGCCAAAGCCCAGGTTGTAGAGTGGGAACTTGCCCCTGATGGCATCACGGACATTCTTGAGGATCTGGGAACGGTCGGTCACCCCTGCAGCCACATACCCAGGCAAGGACTGGTTACTAGCTCACAAGCATGTGGAGCACCAGGGCACTTTGAGCACACTTCCTGGAGGCCAAGTCTCTAGTCTTAGAGGGGCTCAACTTCCTGCAGGCATCTTGCAGCAACGCCTCCTGCTGGCTAATCTGGGAACTGCAACAACTGCTAACAGCTCCTTGCCTATCTACATACATGGATCTATCACAAGCAGATCTGATTCTCCTCTAAACCCTCCCATGGCTCCTTGCTGTGGCCTGTGAGGCCCTGCTGACCTTTCCACTCTTGTTTCCCCTATTCTGCACATGTCTGCAGGTCCCAGCAGGCCCTGCCAATGCACACATCATGTTTTGCTTAAGCTGTCCCCTCTGCCAGGGATCCCTTCCTGCTTCTCCTCTCCTCCTTCTGGACTGAGCTCAGCGGTCACCTCCTCCAGGAGGCTTTCTCAGAACGTTTTTGGGCCAGGTGCTCCTCATCTGTGGCCCTGCAGCCTCCTGGCACCCTGTTTTTTCAGGGTCCTTGGCAGAGCTTCTGCTCCTGGGTCTGCCCATGGACCCTGGGATCCTCAAAGACAGAGACATGTCTTATTCTCTTGGTATCTCTACTTGGTCCCTAACTCTGTGCTTGACACACAGTCGGTGCTGAATATAGTTCATTAAACTCAAGCTAGGAATCCTGCCCATCCTCCTGGGCCCTGTGCAATGCTGTCATAGAGAAACGTCCCCAGTCTTTCAGCTCAAGATAGAAGGGTGCCTTGGAGCTCCTCCAGACTCTGTGGTATGAACTCTGTTTTTAGATCAGTGTTTGTCTTTGTCCTTAGCCTTTTCTGATCCCCAGTCTCCCCAATACTTGACTTTCCAGGTGCAGCATGAATGCCTTCAGTAATGAAGAGATCAGTACCTCCCAAGGTGGCCCTCGAGGTGCTTACCCTCTGTGGGCTCGCCATCTGTCAACATGATGAGAATCGGGGCATGGTTGGTAAGTCCTGGCATGCTCCTCTGAGCTTCATTCAAGATCTCAATTCCCCGGAGCAAACCTCCATTCAGGTTTGTGGCTGCGGAGAAGAGAAGGCAGACCAGTGTATCCTCACATTTTAGGGGAGAGAGACAACACCAAGGTGGCCTGAGACACCTGCCCTTACACCCAGCGAGCTGGAAGCGCCGCACGAAGTCCTGAGCTGCTTGCAGGTTGGTGGCAGATGCCGGCACCAGTGAGCCCCTCCACGACTGCACTTCAGACCCAAAGAGCACCAGGTCAAAGTAGTCCCCTGGCCGCATATCCCCCAGGATTTTAAGGAGTGCCTCCTTGGTCTGCAAAGACAGGTCAGTCAGTGGAGGGACAGAGCCCCAGGACAGCGTTTTCTGTCAGCTCCACATACCCATTTCAAAGGTCCCCAGGGCAGAGGTACACAGTGGACAAGCAGGAGGGGGTGGTCAGGTGGTGCCAGGGGAGCATCCTGCAGGGCCCTGGGGTTGGTTAGGTGGAGAGAGAATGGTACCAGTGTGGGAAGAAGAAATGACTGGGAGTTCGAGGGGAGTGGGATTGAGAAAGAGAACCCAGGGGGCTGAGTTCCTAAAACTCTGCTCATACATCCCTGGCTGGGTAACTCAGTTGGTTAGAGAGTTGCCCTGATATGCCAAGGTTGCAGGTTTGATCTCTGGTCAGGGTTTGTACAAGAAGAAACCAACAAATGCATACATAAGTAGAATAACAAGTTGATGTTTCTCTCTTTCTAAAAATCAATTAAAAAAAAAAAAACTCTTCTGCTTCATTGCACCATAGACGAGACACTTCAGAGCACAGCAACCTGTGGCTGTGGCCCTGGAGCAAGATGCCTCCCCATGGGCCCCCACAGTTATCCCCAGGTTCCGTCTTCCAAGCTCCTCATTGCTGGTAACCCGTGACCCTGTGGCCACTATTATTCCATTTTGCCACCGAGAAGTGAATGCACTTCCCCACAGTTGCACAGGGAGGAAGTAGCTGATTCCAGACCCCCCAACCACTAGAATTTCCCGTTAAGTCATTCTGCCTCTGATCAGGAGCAGAAATCTCAAACCCAGATACCAGCAAAACCAGCATGGTGTGGGTGACAGAGCAGAAGAAGCTTCCGATGGGTGAATTGCTTAAGGCGTGGTTTACCTGCTTCACTTTCTCGCCTGTCATGGAGGTGCTGATGTCAATCACAAAAACCAGGTTCTTGTTCATGTTCGTCAAGTTTTGTGGGGCAAAGAAGTGGGCAAAGTAGTTATTGGCGACCTGAAACACAAAGGAACAAGTGAGGCCTCTTTCACAAGCACTCTCCCTGCCCACCCTCTGAGTTGTGGGCCAGAAGCATCGGGCTCACCAGGAGGTCGCAGGACTTGTCTCGATTGACATCATAGTTCACCCTGAACTCCCCATCCACCAAGGTCGAGGAGCATGTAGGGCAGGATTGCTGCTGGCCCACAGTGGGGCGGAAGAGCACCTGACCCTAGAACCGTGAAGGGCGTGCGGCATTACTGGTTTGTGCAGGGGCAAATAGGGTGTTTGCAAGGATGACAACATGAGGGGTGTGTGTGTGTGTGTGTGTGTGTGTGTGTGTGTGTGTGTGTGTTACATGGGCATAGAAATGAGTTGAGTTGGGTGGGCCTCACCCAGCTGCTGAGAGTAACACCTGTGGATAGGAGGGGAGGAAACCTATTTCTTGGCTTATATGCTTCTGAATCTTTGGGATTTTCTTTAATAAGTATCACCACTTTGGGTACAAAACAATAGCAGAATGAAAGTATGAGAGTATCAGTCAATTCAACCTATGGAGTGAAGAGGCAAGGCTATAACACTGTGCTGGGAAACAGAATCACTTGGGGAGTCGGAGAGCAAAGGCTGGAAGGAAGGACCCAGAGCAGGAGCCAAGGTCTGAACTGATTTTGTGCTGATGCTCAGAGAAATGAGGGATGGCTTCTACTTACTATTTTTCTATATTTCTGTACCTCACACATTTTCTTTAAGACTTTTTTATTTTTTGTTTGTTTGTTATAAAAATAAGATATGCTCTTCCAAAAAAACTTGAGAATTGTTAGGAAGACAAAGCCCCACCCCTTGGCCCCCCACTTAAAGCAAGCATGTTTGCTAACACTGTGGGTGTCATGGTTTGTTTAGAGGGAAACCCCCCAAAACTGTAAGAAACATTTCTTTGAAATGAACTGCTATGAGTCACTACGAATGCTAGGTGAGAACTAAAGGATTGGCTCCTGGCTCCAGCTGAGGGCAAGTTAGGAAGCAGGGCACCAGCTGGGAATCACCCACCCATACGCCATACTCCTCCAGGACTGGGGAGGGCACAAGCAGAGGGCTTCTGGGGTTCCTGCAAGTGGGTGATGAGTGACAAGTGGCAAGCGGCTGGGTAGGCCAAAGGCCTGTTCAAATCTAAATGTGTTTCCAAGAACACTGGAACTTGGAATCCTAACCTCAACAGCATCTGATGTTTGCTCAAGTGCCCTGAATGCTTTCCTGTGGGTGTGAGACAGGTAAAGAGGCAACTGAGCCTCAAGAAAGCCAGTAACTCACCCCAGACCACACAGCCAATGTGGGCGCCTTCCCGAGCCTCAGCATGCAATTTTTTTGCTAAGTTGCTCTGAAAACCAGGAGTGCCAAGTTCTCCTGGGATGCCAACCAGAAAACACCTGCCTCTCTCACCCCTATGAAAGCTTGAAGCCCTTCTCTGGTTCCCAGGCCAAGCTTGGACACTCCATGCGGGGTTGAGCCAGGTTGAGATATCCTGGAGTGCCTGTCTCCACCCCCAGCCATTTCACACACCTTTTTGCCTGAGAAAGACTTCTTGATGAGTTGAGTCGCTAGTTCCTTGGGTAGGAAGGAGGCCTGGGCATCCAGCTTGCTGATCCCTTGGGGCTCAAAGATGTCCACGTCGATCTGCATCATTGAAGCAATTCCTGCACCAAGGCTCCCATTCGGGCCACCATCAAGTCTCAGCCAAGAGTCAACATGTGTCCTGGCCACCTACTGTGTGCAGTGTCCACCCAGCCCTCAGCAAAGGGCCTGGCAAGTCATAGGCACTCCAAAAACATTCTCCAGATGAAGATGTGCATGCTTGCACCCCTTAACTCAGCCACCACTGAGGGGCCAGAGACAATCAGAGTCCCTGAGGCTGCCCAGGACTTTCCAGTTTACAGACCACCTGGACATTTATTATCTCTTGTGATCCCTGTGGCAGTCTTGGGACACATGGGGACCCTCATTAACAGAGAAGTGAGCTGAGGCTCAGAGAGGAGGAGGTTAGAAGGTTCAGGAAGCCTCCTGCTCACGGAGAGACCACTGGAGTCCCCCCCACCCCCGCTCAGGAGCCAGTCCCCTGCCCTGTGTGCTCAGGTCTGGGATGGCGCATGATGGTTTTTAGCCAATGCTGAGAGCCACGGCAAGGGGTAGGCAGGAGCCCTACTCCCAAGACCTGCCCCTGAGTCTGCGGTCACCAGCAATGTACCTCAAAATGATGCACCAGCTGCTTGGGCTTGACTTTGATGACGATGTCGTACTGCATAAGCTTTCGCTTCAGCACCTCCTCATAGGTCAGCCGGAACATGGCCTTGCTCTGGGGTCCAATAGTGATGTGGATGGTGAACTGCTCCATCGTTCTTCCCGAGGCCCTGGTCATACCGCCATAGGCAACAACACAGACAAATGTGAGTGACATGTGGGTCCTTGTCACCTAACACATGGGCCTCAGTATCAGTTTCTCTTATTTTAGTGCTATTCTCCAGTATCTTTGGCCCCCACCCTTATCTTAGCTGGCCGATCAGAGTCAGGGCCCCAAGGACAGGGTCCGAGGACAGGGTCCCACTTCTCTTGTAGGCTGGTCTGGGAGATGGGCAAGCCGACACCAGCCTTGTCCGGCACACCTGTGCTGGCGTTCGGGTTCGGGCGGTTTGCTCACTTCCCATCTGTCTGGGGCTGCCCTCTACCAGAGTCCACCTTGCAGTCCTCAGATCTGTCCTGAGCTCAGAACTCACCGGACAAGGCCAGCATTCTCTCCTGAGATGGCTGCTTTCCGGTATTGCTTCCACGCAGTCGCTTTGTCCTTTATGTCTCCGATAAATGCTTTTCCATTTGTTGTGCTGCAGGGAGAAGAAGCCCTCAGGGGAAGTGCCCTTCCCTGACCGCACAGGTCCTTCAAATTGGAGGCGCTCCCAGCCCAGACCCTGAGAAAGCACTGTCCAGGTGAGCACTCATGAGAGCTGGTCTACTCTCATGACAGAGTAAACCTGCTGGTCTACTTCTGCCCACAGAATTGCTTGGAGGCCCCTTAGCAGGGAGGCGGGCAGCTACAGCCAGAGTCCAGCAAAAGCCATGGATGCCGGCCTTTGCTTCTTGGGCCCTAGGCTGAAAGCCTGGTCAGAGGCCCCAGACTGCTGTCCACAATGGAAGCCCAGAACAGACCTACAGGACTAGTCCTCCCTTCAGAGCTAAAGTGGTCTGTGGCCCTCTGGGAAACGAGATGGTCTGCACTGTCTAGCCACTCTGAGCCGTGGTCTTGCCTGGGCCTGGAGAATGGACAGATCTGGGCGTGGGAGTCAGGCAGGGCACGCACATGGCAAAGTCACTGATGAAGGCTGTCTTGGGGATCTCCACATCGAAGCCCACTTCCTTGGCTTTGTCGGCAGTGTTGACCACTTGGCTGGTGATGACATAGTGGGCGAAGCGCGAGGTCACTTTGCAATTGACTTTCAGACTCCGGATGATCACACCGTTCACGGTCTAAGGTGAGACATGAGGGCGCTGTGGCCTGGGATGGGGACCTCTGAGCCAGTGAGACACCTTGTATCATATTAGGGTCAGCTCCCAGTTCTCACTGGCGCAAGGTGCCTGAGGAACAGACCAGACCTCCCAAGGAGACCCATTGATTCTCTCTGCCTGACACCGAGCAGTGGAGATGAGGTGGGGCAGGAGAGTCCACATTTCCAGAGGACGGGAGTCCCTCTACCCACAGCACTAACAGAGGGGCACCCCCCAGGGGACAGGGAAAACGAGGCTGTAATAATGGCCCCACCACCAACTCTTTTGCAGAGACTCACTGTGTCTACAGCCTGTCGCTTCTGTAAAACAAACCAGAGTCAATGTGAGTGTGAATGCTCAGGGGGCCACGGCTTTTTGTCAAGGGATGGAAGAGGGACAACACAGCCTATACACTCTGCCCCTTGGCCGCACTCTCCAGTCAGAATTGGTCAAGGTGGGTGCGGGTGGCCTCAGCCCCTGGTGTGAGGGTCTTGTGTCCCCCTCCCAGGCCTTGTCCAGGCCCAGCTGCTTATTTCTGCCCCGAGGGTTTATCCACATACCTCGCTGCTTTTGGGCCTTTTGGGTGCACCCTGAGCGGGCATGGCCTGCAGGGTGAGGAGGGACACCAGGGACAAACTCAGCAGCACCCGCATCCCCATGGCACCGTCCATGGTCTCCAGGTTCCTGCTGACTTGTCACTTCACTCCAGCTATCAATCAATAAAGTGCTGGACAAACATGGATTAAACATTAGACAAGATGAGGGCGAATATTACAATTTTGGGGATCCAGAATTGACAGTGGTGGGGGCGGGTTCCCAGCTGAGCAAACTCCAGACAGACTCAGACTGTGCCCCTCTGCCTAGAACTGCACTCAGACCCTGTGAATTGTGAAGACCCTGGTTGCCTGTCTGATCCTGAATATTGCACAGGGCAACCAGCAGCCGTGACACGGTGACATGTGTCGAGAGACCACGGTTAAAATGGATTTCTAAACTTTCTTAAGTGTTACTTTAAAAAGTCTTTAAGCATCAAGAAACTTTTCAGACAGTCACACTTCAGCCCGGGAGGCTTGTGGCTTGGAGAGTGTCTGCCCACGCACCGTTTCTGACGGCACCATCCCAGCAGTTCTGCCATGGGCAGGCTGGGCAGTCCTTGGGATGCGCAACGGGTGACGCATGCTTCAGGACAGTTGCTTCATCTCTCTAGTCCTTCTCGCCCAGATTTGGAAAGAAGAACAGAAGTAGCCCCATTGTTACTCCACCTGGGCAGGAGATGACAATGAATGCCACCTCTTCATAATGGAAGGCTGGTTGTGTGCCAAGCATTCCTCTAATCTCTTTACTGTCCAACTTTATCCCCACGGCATCCCTGAATGTTCCAGGTATGGGGGCCTCTGAGCCTGGGAGAGACTTCTGTGTTGCACTGGGGCTCAGCACAGAGCTCTGCTGCAGGAGGCCAGCAAGTGACAGAGCAGGCATTCAAACCAAGATCTTTCAGACTCCAAAACCCAAGCCTATCAGGTGATGAAAGAAATGTCCTCTGCATTATTAGAAAGAAGGGAGAAGCAGAGTCAAAGACCCTTCCTTTACTTGCAATTTCTTAATTTTTCATGCCCAAACCCCTCCTGTCTCTTACAAGCCACAGAACACTGCACAGACATGACCCCTAGTCAATCTACCCCTGGGCCCTGGGTGGAATGTACTGGCTGCTGTGACCCTGATATGCTGAGTGGACCTAGGGGACCTTTTGATCTCTATTTGCTTGTCCTGGACTTTGTCTCATAGAGCAGCTTCTGGGAAAATGTTTATTGTACTCTGGCTGGAATGACCTTCTGGCCTATTTTCTGGCCTTTGTAAAAGATAAGGTGGATCAACACTAAACTGTACATTTGAGGTTCTGTCTTCCTGCACCAGTATGGACTGAGCCCTGTGGTAGGTTGGGGCACCATAATGCTGAAACTCGAGTGCTCACTGTGTTCAGTGAGTTGATGCTTCAGAAAAGGAGTCAGACAAGTCAGAGGAAGCCCAGTGAATCCAAGCAGTGGTCAGAAGCTAAAGAGGAACATGAAGGAGCAATAGAAATCTGGAAAGAGTGGAACTCATCTTCCACACGGCTTAGGAGAAGTCTCCTGGAGGAGGTGTCCAGGAAATAGAGCAGCACTTAGGAAGAAGTAGATGGGAAGGGGAGGAAGAGAAAAGTGGGTGGGTAAGTGTGAAGCATGCTCGGGGAAGGTGCAGCTGTCTATGCGATGGGAGCAAAACCTGATGGGGAGGGTGGGGAAGAAGGGTGGGAGGCGATTTGAGACTGGCTGGTGCAGGGGTCTGAAAGTGGCCAGTCTTTTAGGTGGGAAACACTAAAGTTACTTGAGCGGGGGGTGTGGCAAGATCAAGACTGGGCTGTTGAGAGATGGATAGCACCGAACCTGGTCCATGGAAGGTGCTGGAAACATGTTTGTGTGGACTGGGGAGGATACAGGATATGAGGAGAGAGAGCAGTGACTAGTGCCTGGCCAACTTCTCAACCCTAATTCATTTACTGCTCACAGCTACCTCCCAAGAGATAGATACTGTTATTATTTTCATGTTAGAGGAAAAGTTGATCAAGCTATAGATGTGGTTGGTGAGGAGAGGGGTGGACAGAAAGCAGCTGAGTTTGCTGAGGATTGAACCTGGGGGCCTGAGAGGGTAGCTGTGCTGCTGGGGCAACAGGACAGCACCCAGGACCAGACCTGCTCTGAGCTCTACCCACATGGCCAACTGCCTGCTTGATTTTCATAGGCCCCTCAGTCTGATGTGTCCAAACTGAAATCATGACCTTTCTCTCCCCTTCCTGCATCCCCACCACCAAGTCTGGTCTTCCCACTCTTCTCGTCCATCCCAGTGAAGGCCACCACCATCCTTCCAGGTATCCAAGTCAGAAAGCTTAGTATAATCCTGATGCCACCCTCCCCCAGATACCCTACCTCAACCCTCCAAATATCTGTCTAGTCCACTTACTTCTCTCCAAATCCCCAGTTACCACTGAGTCCAAGCCACCCTTGTCTATCACCTAGAGGTCTGTTCCTCCTACTTCCATTGGGCTCCCACAGACTATTCCATAGCAGCAATCGGAGTCATCATTTAAAAAGCCAATCTGCTCTATGCCTTTCCCTATCTAACACACTTCCAGGGCCTGAATAGTCTGGCCCTGCTGACCCCTCCATGTCAACCCAGCCATAACCTCTCTCGGTCTCTCAGCTTCAACCATAGAAACTTTTTCCTGATCTGTGTAGGCAGGTGCTTTTCCACTCATTCATTTATCAACCCTCAGCTTATCCACTCACACAGGCTGGGTGCCAGCTCCATGCTAACTCCTGGATTTGGGGTGTTGAAGCAGCTAGGCCGACTCAGTGTTCAGGAAGTTCACACTGAGGTGTGGAGGTGGAAACACAAAAGAAGCCCACTGGGCCTTAGCACAGGGTGCTCCCTCTGACTAAAAAAGTTTTCCTTCAAACTTAAGCCCATGCAATGTTTGTTCGGGACAACCTCCTCCGGATGCCTAGGCTGGGCCCAGTGACCTTTCTGCACAGCACTGACCTCACTTAGCAAGAATAACTTGTTAGTATGCCTCATTGGTTAATGGCCATCTCCCTCTTTGACTGTATGACCCCAAGGACAGGACTTTATCTTGTTCATTTTGTGCTTCCATGGCAGGGTGCCAGCTTTGCACCATGTGGGTCCCTACTGAATGTCTATAGAGTGAATGATAGATTTTTTAAAAAGATTTATTTATTTATTTTTAGAAAGAGGGGAAAGGAAGGAGAAAGGGAGAGAAACATCGATGTTTGGTTGCCTCTCATGTGCCCCTTACTGGGGACCTGGCTCGCAACCCAGGCATGTGCTCTGACTGGGAATCAGACCTGCAACGCTTTGATTTGCAGGCCTGCACTCAATCCACTGAGCCATACCAGCCAGGTGAGTGATAGATTTGATGAAGAGCAAGTTGGGGGAGATAAAAGGCAGAGCGCAGAGCACAGAATCTTGGGAAACTTCAAAACCTGAGGCCAACATGAGAAGTCAAAAGAGAACAGAAGAGGCCCTGGCTGGTGTGGCTCAGTGGGTTGAGTGCCGAACTGAGACGGAAGGGTTTGATTCCCAGCCAAGAGCACATGCCTGGGTTGGGGTTGCGGGTCAGACCCCTCCTTGGGGGCGTGCGAGAGGCAGCTGATAGATGTTTCCTTCACATTTTGATGTTTCTCTCCCTCTTTCCCCCTCCCTTCCCCTCTCTCTAAAAAAATATAAATAAAATTGAGAGAGAGAGAGAGAGAGAGAGAGAGAGAGAGAGAGAGAGAGAGAGAGAGAAGTGCATAAAGGGAGCAGGAAAGCTAGGAAAATTCTAGAAACCAAGAAACAAGAGAATTCCCCAGAGGGGCAAAGACTGCTGAAGGGGAGTGGATAAGGACTAAAATAAACATCTAGGAAATCTGAGTCATTTTCCGGGAAGCTTTCTTGGGGGCAGATGAGGCCAAATGACTTGGGGGGTGGTGCGGATTAGGAGCAAGCAAGCCCTAAAGCTTCTAAAATATTGTTTGGAGCTTAACTTCCCAGGGGCTCGTTTTCTTTAACTGTAAAGTGAGGATGATAAGAGCAACAGCCACACAGGGTTGACGTAAGCATTCAGTGAACTAATGTACTTGACTTCAGGAGGAGGCTGAGGATTAACTGGGACAGAGCATGAATTAACTTTCCTGGGTAATAGTATGCTCTATATTATTTATTTTCAACAGGGTGATATTGCCCCCAACTGGAAAAAAATTGGTTGTCAGATGTAGGCAGAAGAAATCTTCTTATATTTCAAAGAGATGAGGTCAGGTCCTCGAGAAATACACTCCTGGATTGTGCAAGATACTATATCCATTCCCTCAAAAGGACACAGGAAGGCTTTACAATTGCAAGATTTTTGGGGGGGGGGGCGGGGGAAGGTAAATGCTTTAGGAGAAGGAGGCGTTGGCTGGAGTAAACAATAAATTCTTGTAGCAGCTTTGAGCTTTCACAGGCAGGTCTTTAAGGGAGGGCCACGGTCCTCCTAGGGACACTGCCTTAGGCTGTTAGAAGCCTCGCCAGAATTTGGTCAAGTCACTTAGTGTAGGGGAATGGATAGAGTCCTTACGTAGTTCTTCACATTTTTCAATACAAAAGCTGATGCACTTACGGGTGAAGCGTACTGATACATCCATTTTACTTTGAAATGAGTGAAAAATAAGATAGATTGCTGGATGCACAGATAGACGTGTGACCAAAGGGGTAAGCAAACCAAATGTTACTTGTAAGAGTCTGTCCCTACCTCCCACCCTCATCAGAATGTGAGCTCCAGGAAGAGCAATGAGTTTGTCGGCCTGGCATATGGTAGACAGCCAACAAATATTTATAAAACGGATGGCTAATACTTGTAAAGCGCTTAGAACAAGTACTCAATAAGCGAAAGCCTCCGTGGCTTTATTTATTCCGCCAGGAACCCAGAAGTTCGTGGCGGTGGAGCTGAGCAAGAGAGGGGCCAGTGGAGCCGCTCTGGCCGCCCGGAGTCTCTCTCTATGGCAGGTTCTCCGGAGGTTGCGGAACCACTCTGCGGAGCCTCCGGGACGCCAGAGCATGCGCGGAGCTGCGCCGGGTGGGATCGCTATGGCAGCGGCGTCGCCTTGGGCCGGGTGTTCCCGCTCCCGCGCGGGCCAGGCCGTCTTTGCAGCCCGGGACACGGCAGCCTATCGGGCATGAACTGGGCCTCTCGCTGTGGCCTGCTGCCCTGCCCTCCGCCGCCGTCGCTGCCGCACCGCGACTGTTGCCCCGCGCCGGGAACATGCCCCTGGACGCCTACAGCTACCTGCAGGTCGTGGGCAGGGGCAGCTACGGGGAGGTGACGCTCGTGAGGCACCGGCGGGACGGCAGGCAGGTCGGCTGAGGTTAGGGGTCCATCTGGGGGCATGGGGCATGCAGGGGTTCGCCGAGAGAGTCATCCAAATGTTAGGCCCCGTGGTGGCTGCAGTGGACTCACCTCGTATGACACTTCCTTTGGGCCAATGTCCCAGACTACCAAGACAGGCCCTACCTTACTGTAATATGCACCTTGGACGAACACCCTGTAGTTTTTCTTTGTAGTTTTAATTGGTGTGCTTGATCTACACTTTCTCCCTCGCTCAGCGATCCCATGAGATCACGCATTTCCAGGACCTAACACAGAGCCTGGCAATTATTACTCCTTTAACGACAGGCCCCACACTTAGGGCCTCAAGGCTATGGACTCACTTAAAACTCAACTCCTCACCTTCCCGCCAAACCTTCTCTCATGATCCTTATTTCAGGTAGTAGCACCACCAACTAGTTGCCCATGCTGGACACCTGGGGATCATTCTTGACTCTCCTCTTCCCCCCACTCCCATTCACCTGGCTACTCAGCCAGCAGGCTCTTCTCCCCCTCCACTGGTACTACCCCAAACCAGGACATCGTTATCTCTAGATAAACTATTGTTAAGGCTTCCCACTGGTCCTTCCTGCCACTAGACTTGCTCTTCTCCAATCCATCCCTTTCAGTGCAGTCTTAGTGATTGTTCTAAAACCTTTGTCAAATGTCACTCCTTCGCTTAAAACACTTTATCCCAACCTCAGGATAACAAACTAGTTCTTTAATGTAGTTTATAAATAGGGTGACGAACTGTACAAACTGGGACAAGTTTGGAACTAAAAGGAGGTGCCATTAATTACACCACCAGTGGGTCTGCCATAGACAAGCTTAGAGATGTCTCCTTAAGTATAAGGCTCTCTCACCTATTCTGCCTTATTTCCTGTGCTGGTCACTCAGGTGGGGGAGGTCATTGGTTTTTGTGAGTTGAGGATGGGGTTCTGGCTTTAATAATAGCCCCTCACATTTGATCAGTGGTTTACATTTTACAATGCACATTTATATATGTGTTTGTTAAGTAATGAGTTGTATGGTCTTTTGATTGGTTGAGGGCATTGTATTAGGTGTGAGAGGATATTGATTTTTTTAAAAGTAGGAATAATTTTGTATGTTGAGGATCAGTGAGTTTTAACCTTATTAGGCTGTGGATCCCTTTGACTACTTAATGCAACTCATGGATCCATTCTGTCTGCAGAAATTTTTGGTGACAGCCCCTTGCACCCCCCACTCTAAGTCTAACCTGTAAAAAGCACTGTTAGTGATAACAAATGATTTTTTCCCAATTTTGTGCTTTGTGAATAACAAAATGACTAGGTTATTGGACAGTTTCCGGAAGATTAGTTTTGAGGACATTCAGGAGAACCCTAAATACTTCTGAACCTATAGAACTGTATGTTTATTTGTGCATTGTAAAAATATGTGTTTTTTTGGTAGTATGTCATCAAAAAACTGAACCTCCGAAATGCCTCCAGCCGAGAGCGGCGAGCTGCTGAACAGGAAGCACAGCTCTTGTCTCAGCTGAGACACCCCAATATTGTCACCTACAAGGAGTCATGGGAGGGAGGGGACGGTCTGCTGTACATTGTCATGGGCTTCTGCGAAGGAGGTGACCTGTACCGAAAGCTCAAGGAGCAGAAGGGGCAGCTTCTGCCTGAAAGTCAGGTGGTGGAGTGGTTCGTTCAGATTGCCATGGCTCTGCAGGTACTGTCCAGACTCTTAGCATCCTCCTTGTTCCGAGGGGATGGGGAATGGCAGGTGGATTTTATGGAAATTCTGCCCCAAATGTGCACATGAAAAAAATGTGGGTTTTTTTTGAGAATTCATTTATGAAGTGGACCCAGTCACTGTGTTGTATCATTGTAATGTTTCTGAATAAGGGATATGAAGTAGACATGGATTTCATGTCTAATTAGAGGGAAAGCCAGTTCTCTATTCTTTGTTTGTTTGTTTTTTTTTGTTTGATTTTTAGATTTTATTTATTTATTTTTAGACATAAGGGAAGAGAGGGAGAAAGAGAAGGAAACATCAATGTGTGGTTGTCTCTTGTGTGCCTCGTATGGGGACCTGGCCTGAAACCTGGGCATGTGCCCTGACTGGGAATTGAACTGATGACCCTTTGGTTCACAGGCCGGTGCTCAATACACTGAACCACATCAGCCAGGGCTATATTCTTTTTAGTATTTATACCGAAGTTCACTTCAAGGGCCCTGAGTCTACAGAGAGCAAAGAATGACCATGTTAGTTATCAGCCGGTCAGCTGTTACATACTGAAAGGTGGTTGGGCTAATTAGTATGCCTAAAGTATAGGGTTTGGGCTTTAGACCTGTGGCATAGTGAGTGGAAATGCAAAACCTGTTTGTGGTTAAATGTACATATATTCAAGAGTGAGACGGTTTATGAAATACTCTGGAACTGGGCAGATTTGTCCAGGATTAATTGATTTTGTAGTTTAATTTCTAGGATACTCTCTCTAAATAAAAGTGAACTTGTTATATTTGAAAATATTATTAAGCTGCAGATTTTATGAATCTGAGAGGAATGTGCACCTGACCTTGTGTAAGTTTTTTCCTACTTTTAGGGGGAGTTTGTAAGCATGTTTTTTAACTGGATCCATATAACACTAAGTAGTATAATGGTCAGTGAACAATTGTGAAGGAAGCTGGGCAAATTAATACATGTAACTTAATTTTTTTTTAGCTTTTTAAAAAGCAATGTCCACCTTTAACACTTGCTGTAGTACACAAGTGTTTGTTGGGGAGCTGCTGAGCACTTGGGGAACCCCAGGTGCTTAGGGTGTGTCTATGCTTAATACTCTATGGAGTTGTCATGGGCCCATCAGTGAGCTTTAGAGGGCTCAGGGGTGGCTGGGGAGCTGGTGGGGGTTGGGGTCAGGTGTGCCTAGTCAGGCCACAGGGCAGCATGTGGCTTTCTCTGGGTTTTCAGACAAGGCAGATCTCTTAGTGGACATTGTGGTGATGTCCTTCAGGACTTGCAAGTGGGAGCAAGGGTCACTGAATGCAGATACATCATCTGGGAAATGGGCACCTGCCCTGGGTCAGGTGGGGTAGACTTCCACATCTTGGACTTGAATAGTGTGTTCACCATTGTGGACTTGCCCAGCCCACTCTGCCCAGCCCTGCCTGTCTACTACCATCACTGCCATCATGGTTGCCATTGCTGCCATTTTAATATTTGAAAATTTAAAATTTACTGATTGATTTTAGAGAGAGAGATAGAGGGAGAAAGATAGAGAAACATCGATTTGTTGTTCCATTTATTTATGTATTCATTGCTTCATTCTTGTATGTGCCCAGACCAGGGATTAAACCTGCAGCCATGACATACCTGGTAAGATGCTCTAACCAACTGAGCTACCCAGCCAGAGCAATTTTTTTTTAAAAAGTTATTTATTTATTTGAGAGAGAGGAAGGTAGGGAGAAAGAAAAGAGAGAAATATTGATGTGACAGAGAAACATCAGTCGGTTGCCTCTTGTATGTGTTCCCAGCTTGAGGGACTGAACCCACATCCTAGACATGTGCCCTGACTGGAAATCCAACCAGCAACCTTTTGCTTTGCAGAATGATGCCCAACCGAGCCACACTGGTCAGGGAGGGGCAATTTTTTATTTTGGGAAGTTGTAAATTAGACTTTTTATTTAGAGACTATAAAACTATAGTGTTTGATATGTAGGCAGCTAAGACTCTTTAACTCATGCAATTATTGATGGTCGATAAGAAGTCAGGAATAAATGAGCATGTAAGTGTATTTATACTTAATGAAATTTTCTTTCTTTTTTCAGTATTTACATGAGAAGCACATCCTTCACCGAGATCTGAAAACTCAAAATGTCTTCCTAACAAGAACAAACATCATCAAAGTGGGTGACCTGGGAATTGCCCGAGTGTTAGAGAACCATTGTGACATGGCCAGCACCCTCATTGGCACACCCTACTATATGAGCCCTGAACTGTTCTCAAACAAACCCTACAACTATAAGGTAGGACTGGGCTGTGTGCTCAGCTCACCTTCTCTTAAGAACAGTATTCATGATTTCAAAGCTCCTCAGAATAGTTATGTCAAAGAATTCTCTCTGAATTGGTTTAAGGAAAATGTCTTTTATTTTTTAAGAGGAAAAATGTAAACAAGGCATTCTGATATATAACCATTTACTATTTTTCTTTTCTAGTCTGATGTTTGGGCTCTGGGATGCTGTGTTTATGAAATGGCCACCCTGAAGCACGCTTTTAATGCAAAAGACATGAATTCTCTAGTTTATCGGATTATTGAAGGAAAGGTAAAGAATATTCTGGAACTAATTGTTTTTAATATTTGGAGCAACGTTAATTCAATGCAGCTTTGTAAGTAGCTGCTGGTAAAAGTGAGTAATCATTGGTGTTGGGTGGACAGTTAAAAATGCTGGGTCCCTTCTGTGGGCAAGGTTGAACTAGAGGAGAAAGAATCGATCATTTCTTAATATTAATTTGTAAAAGGGGCTTAATGGCCCCAAGGGATTTGCGTTTTGAAAACCACTACCGGTAATCACAGGATGTGTGCCCTAAGAGATTATCGGTAGCTTTTCCAAAGCAGCTGTGGTTGAGTGAGCCCCATTTAAAATGCGTTCACTCTGGCCCTGTCTGGTGTGGCTCAGTTGACTGGGCATTGTTCCACCCAGTGAAAGGTCACTGGTTTGATTCCTGGTCAGGACACATGGCTTAGGTTGTCCGTTTGGTCCCTGATCGGGGCAAGGGGTAACCAGTCGATGTTTCTCTCTCATGTTGATGTGTCTCTCCCTGTCTTCCTCCCTCGCTTCCCCTCTCTCTAAAAATAAGTAAGTGAAAATCTTTAAAAAGATGAGTTCACCGTGCTGGAACTTGTTCCTTTGATAACCGTCACAATCACTGGTAACCAGTTAAGAACTGCGGAAGGCACTGTGTGCGGTGCGGATGCCAGTGTGACTGACTTTTTGTGTTCCGTGAGGCCAGTTGCCTTCTGCGGTGTCAGGCACCCGCACCGCACGTCAGAGGCTGCAGATTGCACCTGCAGACTCTGTCACTACACCAAGACTCGCTTCATGTTTTAGTTTGGGAAATATTGAAAAACACAAAAAGTAAAATTTGCCCATAATTCTACTTAAAGAATCAGATGAGAAATGAGTGAAATCCCCCTCTCCTATCCATTTTAATCCCCTGGAGATAACCATTGCTAACAATTTGGGGCATGGCATTCCAGGCTTTTTCCTGCCTTATGCAGGTGTAACTCTAGGTGTATATATACACATACACACAAAGATGCTTTTAAAAAGTAACTGAAATGGAATCAGCTTGTACCCATTGTTAGACAACTCACTTTTCTGACCTACTATATGAGGGGTATCTTTGCAGGTTGGCACATCTTTCATTTTTTGAAGAGGCTGCCTAGTATTTTATTAGAAGGCTGTACCACAGTCTTTTCTACAAGTTCCCTGTGGGTGGACATTTAAGCTGTTCGTAGTTTTTCACTACTGCAAGAACAGGACTGCAATGAATATCCTGTTACATGACTCCTTAGGAACTTATGCCCTTATTTTCTTTTTAAAGAAAATCATTTACAAATTTGTTTTCAATTACAGTTGACATACGTTATATATTAGTTTCAGGTGTACACCCCTGTGATTAGACATTATATAACTTACTAAGTGATCATCCCAATAAATCTCATACCCATCTGAAACCATACATAGTTATTAGAATAGTATTGACTATATTCTCTATGCTGGACTTTGCATCCCCATGACCATTCTGTAACTAATCTAACAATTTGTACTTCTTAAATCCCTTCCCCTTTTCACCCATCCTGCCAATCCCCTCCCATCTGGCAACTGTCAAAATATTCTCTGTATGTATGAGTCTGTTTCTGTTCTGCTTGTTGGTTTACTTTGGTTTTTATATTCAAATGTTGATATGTATTTATTACCATTTTATTGTTCACATTTTTGATATTTTTTCTTAAAGAGGCCCTTTAACATTTCATGTAATACTAGTTTGCTGATGATGAACTCTTTTATTGTCTGGGAAGTTCTTTATATGTCCTTCTATTCTATTTTTTAATTTTAATTTTTTAAAGATTTATTTATTTTTAGAGAGAGGAGAAGGTAGAGGGAATGAGAGGGAGAGAAACATTGATGTACAAGAAATACATCAACCAGTTGCCTCTTGAGTGCCCCCAATCTTGTGGTGTGGACCTGGCCCACACCCCACCCCAGGCATTTGCCTTGACTGAGAATCGAACCGGTGACCTTTTGGTCTGCAGGCACTCAGTCCACTGAGCCACACCAGCCAGGGCTGTCCTATAGTAAATGATGGCTTTGCTGGGTAGAGTAATCTTGGTTGTAGATCCTTGCTTTTCATCTCTGAGAATATTTCTTGTCACTCTCTTCTGGCCTGCAAAGTGTCTGTTGAGCTATTACATTTGTCCCATTTCCCCCCCTTCACTCCCCTCCACCCCCCCTACCACCCACATTCCCCACCTTTAGTTCATATCCATGTCATAAGTTCTTTAGTTTCTACATTTCCCATACTATTCTTGCCCTCCCCCTGTTTATTTTCTACTTACTGTCTATTCTACTTATTCTCTGTAACTTTTCCCCACCTCTCCTCTTTCCACTCCCCTGCTGCTAACCCTCTGTGTAATCTCCATTTCTGTGGTTCTGTTCCTGTTCTAGTTGTTGGCTTAGTTTGTTTTTGTTTTTGTGTTAGGTGTGGTTGTTAATAATTGTGAGTTTGCTATCATTTTACTGTACATGTTTTTTATCTTCTTTTTCTTAGATAAGTCCCTTTAACATTTCATAAAATAAGGGCTTGGTGATGAGCTCCTTTAACTTGACCTTCTCTGGGAAGCACTTTATCTGCCCTTCCATTCTAAATGAAAGCTTTGCTGGATGGAGCAATCTTGGACGTAGGTCCTTGCCTTTCTTGACTTGGAATACTTCTTTCCAGCCCCTTCTCGCCTGCAAGGTCTCTTTTGAGAAATCAGCTGGCAGTCTGATGGGAACTCCTTTGTAGGTAACTTATCTCTTGCTGCTTCTAGGATTCTCTCTTTCATTTTAATCTTGGGTAATGTAATTATGATGTGCCTTGATGTGTTCCTTCTTGGGTCCAACTTCTTTGGGACTCTCTGACCTTCTTGGACTTCCTGGAAGTCTACCTCCTTTGCCAGATTGGGGGAGTTCTCCTTTATTATTTGTTCAAATAACTTTTCCACTTGTTGTTCTTCCTCTTCCCCTTCCGGGACTCCTATAATTTGGATGTTGGAATGTTGAAAGATGTCCTGGAGGTTCCTAAGCCCCTCCACATTATTTTGAATTCTTGTTTCTTCATTCTTTTCTGTTTGGTTGTTTCTTTCTTCCTTCTGGTCTACTCCATTGATTTGAGTCCCAATTTTCTTCCCATCACTATTGGTTCCCTGTACATTTTCCTTCGTTTCACTTAGCGTAGCCTTCATTTTTTTTATCCAATTTGCAACCAAATTCAACCAATTCTGTGAGCATCCTGATCACCAGTGTTTTGAACTGTGCATCTTATAGATTGGCTGTCTCTTCGTCACTTAGTTGTACTTGCTGTGGAGCTCTGATCTGTTCTTCTCTTTGGGCCATTTCTTTTTCTTTTTTTTTGGGTCTTGCTGCACCTGTTATGTATGAGGCGCAGAGCCTTAGGTGTTCATCAGGGCAGAGTAACCCACGTACCTGGGTTGTGATGCTGTATGTGGGAGTGGGGTCGGAGAGGGAACAGTGGCGTGTGCGCTGCCCTCTGTCGGATCCCAGTCACCTCTGCTGCTTCCCCCAAGCAAACTGGGCCCTTCTGGTGCTGATTCTCGTGTGGGTGGGCTTGTGTACATTCCAGGACCCTGTGGGTCCCCCCAACAAACTCTCCTGTGAGGCTGGGAGTCTCTCCCAACACCTCAACTGCCACAGGTGTTTTCAATTGGTGCCTTGAGGCTTTATTTCTCAGTTCTGTGACACTGGGCTGTGTGCATGGTCTGTCTTGCTCCCCAGTTTTGCCTGGTTTATCTGAGAGTGAATATGGGACCTCCTGGTCAGCCAGCCACCTTGTGCGCAGTGCCTCGCTTAACAATTGTCGCCTCGCTTCACAATTGCTGCCTCGCTGGGTCTGCCCGTTGCTACCCCGAGCCCAGGGCCTGCCTGCTGTGGTTGTGCGCGCCTGGGGTGCCTTGTGTGCCCAGTGCCACTGCTTCTTTTTATGCCGCAACCCCTCTTCGCCTGGCCATAGGTCTCTGCCCTGCCTACTAGTCTGGATGAATGTGTCTATTTTAACTCCTTGGTTGTTGGACTTCCATACAGTTCAATTTTCTGTCAGTTCTGGTTGTTATTTTGTTTCTAAATTGTTGTTGTCCTTATTTTGTTTGTGGGAGGAGGCACAGTGTGTCTACCCACACCTCCATCTTGGCCGCAAGGTCAACAGACACTTTGAACTGATGCGTCTAATGGGAGTTCCCTTGTGGATAACTAACTGCTTTTCTCTTGCTGCTTTTAAGATTCTCTCTTTGTCTTTACCCTTTGGCATTTTAATTATGATGTGTCTTGGTGTGGGCCTCTTTGAGTTCATCGTCTTTGGGACTCTCTGTGCTTCCTGGACTTGTATGATTATTTTCTTTATCAGGTTAGGGAAGTTTTCTATCATTTTTTCAAATAGGTTTTCAATTTCTTGCTCTCTCTTCTCCATCCAGCACCTCATGATGGGAATATTGGTACACTTGGAGTTGTCCCAGATGCTCCTTTTACTGTCCTCATTTTTAAAATTTTTTTTTCTTTTTGCTGTTCTGATTGAATACTTTTTGTTTCCTTGTATTCCAAATTGCTGACTTGATTCTCAGCTTCACTTACTCTACTGTTGATTCCCTATAAATTAGTCTTCATTTCAGTTATTGTATCCTTTTCTGACTGGTCCTTTTTTATGTTGTTGAAGTTCTCACTAAGTTCATTGAGCATCGTTACAACCAGTGTTTTGAATTCTGCTTCTAGCAGATTGCTTGTTTCCATTTTGTTTAGTTCTGTTTCTGGAGATTTATTCTGTTCTTCCATTTGGGACCTGTTTCTTTGTCTCTGCATTTTGGCAGCCTCCAAAATGCAGAGACAAGCTGTGTTTCTTTCTTTGTATTAGGTGGAGCTGCTATGTTGCCCAGGCTTGGTAGAGTGGCCTAATGTATCCGGTGGCCAAAAGGTCTGTTTAGTTTTTAGTTTTTTCCCTAAAATAAAAGACACAGTTTTTTTTCATTTTGACCAATAACTTTATTGATTTGGATGTTTCGAGTATGTTGGTTATCTCCTGCATGTTATAACATTGATTGTTTTCAATTAATGTCTCAATTTGATTGCTATCAATTTCTACTAGTCTGCCCAACCCTGGAGCATCATCCAGAGAGAAATCTCCAGCATGAAACTTCACAAACCACTTTTGACACGTTCAACCAGTCACAGCACCTTCTCCATACACTCCAAATCATGTATTTGTGTTTCAGTTATGCTTTTACATTTTTGAAATAATAAAGCATCATATGCTGAAATTTTAGCCTGTTTTCTTCCATCTTCAGTATTAAAATGACTACACAAAAATTCATCAATTTTGATGTTTTTTTTTAAATGCATACTGATATGACAGCTATGATAATACAATCTAATAAAATTGTTTTAAATGCAGTTAAAGGCAACTAAGTTGTACTGGTGCCATCTTACAGAAAAAGCCAAATGCATTTTGGGCCAGCCCAGTAGTAGGTGTTTGGTAGGGTCCAGTGGCATAGTTTCCTCGACCACCTCAGCCGGGTACTTGAGGTGCACTCCTATGTGGGCCATGTACACCCTTCTGTTGTAGTTGAGCACTGATTGCTGTTGGCAGGTCAGTGGGAGAGATTTACCCCCAGGATGATCAGCTGCAGGGACTGGCTGTGACTGAGGCCCTCTGACCACAGTGGAGAGTCAGCTCTGCAGTGGCCCACTCTACAGCAGCACTTACTTCAGCAGGGCTCTGATGTCCACTGAGTCTACGCTTGAGTGTGTCACTTGTGGAGGTGGTTGGGTGGTGTGCTTCAGCTTGGTCTGAAGCTGTCCACTTGGTGCACTGGGTCTGGGGCCTCCTGGGAGGTTCAGGCCAAGGTCAGCCGCCACCTCAGTTCTGCCCAGGTCCACATGGCATGAGCTACAAAATGATGTTCAGATGACTGCTACTTGTTCTGGGCCTGGAGGTGCCCAGGTGAGTTCAAGCTGTGAACCAAGGTTGGTTGTTACTAGTGCCAGGCCCTGGGCCACTTATTGAGAGGTACAAGGCTTGGTGAGACCAGATGCTGCTTATTTGAGAGATTTTAAGAAAATCTGAAGCATGAGCCAAGACAAGCAATTGGTATGAAAAAGCCACTGGAAACAACTTGGGTGGGTCTAAATACTGGGTGGGGTGGGGCGTCAGGGAACTACCAGGGCACAGAAAACAATGTGATCCAGGTTTATGGAGTCTGATATGGGGCCTGCCTACTGGCTCTGTGGCTTCGTGGAGTGAGGGTTCAGAAAAGGAACAATGGCCTCAAGCAGCACTTCTGTCTGGGGGAAAGCTGCCCCCTAGCTCTTGCCCTGATGTCAGACAGTTCAGTTCCTCCTTGTCTGTCCCTGGTGCCTTTCATTCTGCTGACTCAGTGCTGGAGCTCCGAGGGAACTACTTGGGACTCTATTTCCCTCAGCCTCAATCCCTTCTTGTTGTTACAGCCAGAAGTTACTGGGACTTCTCTTCCTTGTACTGGAATCCTGGGCTTGGGTGCCTGGTGTGGGGCTGGGACCCCTTGCTCCTTGGGTGAGCCCTCTGCAGCTGAGACATCCCTCCTAATTTTAAACTGCTACATGTGGGTGTGGGACCAAACTGTTCTGTATCTCTGCCCCTCCTACCAGTCTCGACGTGGCTTCTTTAATTCTCTAGTTGTAGGACTTCCATTCAGCCAGATTTGTGGGAGGAGGTGAGTATCGCCTTTGTCATCTTGACCAGAACTCTCATGCCCTTATTTCTGAAGGAGGGAGTCCTCAAATTGGGACTGCTGGTTTGAAGGATAAACTTTTATAATCTTACAGCTTGCCGTTATAACCAGACATCAGTATGCTTCCTGTAGACTAATATACTGGTTATTTTATGCTCATGTGGATAATGACTAAATATTAGGAAACTCTACCTTCATTTACTTTGCTACACAAGACCATTAGTCTTAGTTGTGGTGTTATTTCTCTTTGTAGCTGCCACCAATGCCAAAAGATTATAGCCCAGAGCTGGCAGAACTAATAAGAACAATGCTGAGCAAAAGGCCTGAAGAAAGACCCTCTGTGAGGAGCATCCTGAGGCAGCCTTACATAAAGCGCCAAATCTCCTTATTTTTGGAGGCCACAAAGGCGTAAGATACTTCCCTTGCAAATAGCTGGGTTATGTAGATGCAATAAAAGAGGGTGGCTTCTGTAGTTTTAATGTGAAAAATTTATGGTGAGTTTCTTTTAAACATGGAGTGAAATTGCATGATTAGAACATAGATTGGGATTTGCTTAATTGATAAAATCAGAAATTGAGAGAACCATTTAGAGAATCAGAGGGTTTCAAGGCATATTGAGTATGATTCATTCCAAAAGACATGTGTTTTAGAAACCGTATTAAAATGAGGGATTATCTAAGAAACCTGTTATATTATTTACTATGTAAGATAATAGTCACGTCTAAAATATAGTGCTCAGATTTCTGAGACCCTCATAAGCTTCTCTCTTCACTTATAACTTCTCAAGAGAAAAAGAATTCCTTTCTTTGACTTGCAGGTCTTACCTTCACTAAACAGCTATCCAGAATCTAAGGCTTAGGGCTAGACAAGGTCTGCATGATCTCTGCCTTATGACACGGTAAAGTTGGGTGGCGGTGCTAACAAGGCCCCAGGGGATAGAAGACCATCTTTTTGTTTAAATGGTCTCTAATTTTCCACCAAACAGAGCTTGGATCTTCCATCCACAGTGCTGGTCTTCATGCTTCCCTTGAATTTCCCAGAGGTTTAGCCCAGTTGTGGAAACGTCATACCAAAACAGTTGGGGACATTATTTCTATATACATTTATTCTGCAAGTCAAAACTGAGTATACCAATCATTTTTACTCTCACACTGGGCAAAGCAGTTGTGGTAATATTACAAACGTGAAGTTTGAAGAAAGAAATTATCCTGGGCCCTGGCTGATATGTCTCAGTTGGTTGGAGCATCGTCCCATACACCAAAAGATTGGGGGTTCAATTCCCAGTCAGGGCACACCTAGGTTGTGGGTTCAGTCCATGGTCAGGGTGCATATGGGAGGCAACCAATCAATGTTTCTCACATTGATGCTTCTGTCTGTCTTTCCCTTCCTCTCTAAAATCAGTAAACATACTTTAAAAAAAAAGAAAATTGTCCTTTTAAAATTATAATTTTGAAAGAAAAATTATTACTTCTTTATGTAAGGCCATTTCTCGCAGAGGCTTATCTTGGAATAATTTTGTATTTATAGCAAAGCTGCAGAGACAGTGCAGTGACTTTCTGTACACCCCCCACCCAGTCTCTCCTACCACTATGGTACGTGTGTTAGTGCTAAGAACCCCACCCACATCATCAGTACCTTACTGTTGTCTAAGCTCCACCCTTACTCAGCTTTTCCTAATTTTTCCACTAATATCCTTTTTCTGTTCCAGGATTCAGTCCAGGCTATCATACTGCATTTAGTCCACATGTCTCCTTAGTCAGGTTGGGTCTGGGGCAGCTTTAACATTCTTTGTTTCTCATGACCTTGATTGTTTTTGAAGAGTACTGGTCAAATGTTTTGTAGAGTGGCCCCTGGTTTTTAGAAGACCATTCTCTATAAATGAAGCAGTTGTGTAAGGGAATGTTATACATACACACATTTCCTCATATACCTTTCATCTTCATTATATTGGTAATATAAAGGTAAAAAGCTTTCATCTTCATTATGTTGATAAATATGTTTTTCTTTTCTTTCTCATAAAGAAAAACCTCCAAAAATAATATTAAAAATGGTGACTCTAAATCCAAGCCTTTTTCTTCAGTGGTTTCTGGAAAGGCTGAAACAAACCATGGAGTAGTTGCCCACCAACCACACTTTTCTGAAGGCTCCAAGACGTATCTAATGGTATGTTCCTTTTTAAAGGGTATGTGTTTTAGAAACCACTAAAATGATAAGTTATCCAAACAAGTTATTTTCTGTGCAATGATTAGGCTTTACTGGAGATTCTGTTGTGTAATTAACTGTGTATTGTAGTGGGTGAAGGTGATTTCATTTATCCTACTTTATCCAAAGTGGGCTGTCAAACTGTTTGTGAAGTCAGCGCTGTAATAACTATCTCAAGAATTTTTTTTATTGAGGTGAGATTTATAGAACAAAGTTAATGATTTTAAAGCGAACAGTCAGTGGCATTCAGTACAATCACAGTGTTGTGCAGCCATCACCTCTACCTAGTTCCAAATCATTTTCACGTCACCCAGAGGACACCCCACACCCATTAAGGAGTCATCCTCATTCCCATCCAGCCCCTGAAAACCACCGCCCTTGGGTTTTCTCTCTCCTATGGATTGGGTTGGCCTATTCTAGATGTTTCATATAAGTGGAATCATACAATGTGTGACATTTTGTGTGTTGGCTTTTTCCCCTTAGCGTAATGATTTTGAGGTTCATCCACATCACATGTAGCAATACTTCATTTATTTTATGTGTGAATAATATATCATTGTATGTATATAACAGTTGGTTTATCCATTCATTCATTGGTGTATATTGGGTGGTTTTTACTTTTTGGCTATTGCCATGAATATTTGTGTACAATTAATTTGTTTAAGTACCTGTTTCAATTCTTTTGGGTATATAGCTAGGACTGGAAATGCTGATCATATAGTAATTCTATCTTTAACTTTGTAGGGAAGCATCACACTGTTTTCCATCTCAGTTTCTTTATTTTACATTCCTACTAGCAATTCACTAGAGTTACATTTCCTCCACAAACTT
Organism: Tonatia bakeri; assembly: GCA_004024845.1. NCBI lineage: Eukaryota > Metazoa > Chordata > Mammalia > Chiroptera > Phyllostomidae > Tonatia > Tonatia bakeri. The sequence continues at coordinate 274,060 of PVIA01000814.1, forward strand.
GCCAACTCTCATTACTCTTGTTTTCTGATTTAGCCCTCCTAGTGGATGTGAAGTGGTACCTCACTGTAGTTTTGATTTGCAGTTTCCTGATGACTGATGACATAGAGCATCTTTTTGCAAGCTTGTTGGCCTTTGTATACCTTCTCTAGAGAAATGTCTACTAAGTCCTTTGTCCATTTTTAATTGAGTTTTTTGTCATTAAGTTCTTAGAGTTCTTTCTCTATTCTGGATACTAGACCCTTATGATTTATAAACATTAACTCCCATAGGTTACCTTTTCATTTTCTTGATAATGTCCTTTTATACACAAAAGATTTTTTTTATTTTTATGAAGCCCAGTTTATCTCTCTCTTTTTTTTTTTGTTGCGTGAGCTTTTGGTGTCATATCTAAGAATTATTGCCTAATCCAAAGTCATGAACATGTATGGCTGTGTTTCCTTCTAGGAGTTTTAATTTTGTCTCCTATATTTAGGTTGTCGGTCTATTGTTAATTTTTTTATTGTGAGATATATATATATGTGTGTGTGTATATATATATAAAATAAAATTTGCCATTTTGAATCATTTTAAGTGTACAATTTAGTAGCCTTAATTATATCCCCAGTGTTGTGCAACCTATCATCACTGTCTTCCAAAACCCTTTCAGCACAGCGAACAAAAACTCTGTACCCATTAAGCAATAACTCCATTTTCCTACTCTCAGGCCCCATTGACCTCTATGAATTTGCCTGTTCTGGTATCTTATATAAGTAGAACCATACAATATTTATTCTTTCATGTCTGGCTCATTTCACTTAATATGTTTTCAAGGTCTATACATGTAGCATGTATCAGAATCATTCCTTTCTATGGTCTTATAATGTCCCACTGTATGTATACCACATTTTGTTTATCCATTCATCTGCTAGTAGACATTTCGGTCCTTTCTACCTTTTGGTCATTGTGAATAATTCTGCTGTAAACATTGGTGCACAAATACCTGTTTGAGTCCCTATTTTCTTTTTTTAATTTATGTGAAATCAACTTTTTTTTTTTAGATATTTTGTTTATTTTTAGAGAGGGAAAGGAGGGAGAAAGAGAGAGAGAGACATCAATGTATGGTTGCTGGGGGCCGTGGCCTGCAACCCAGGCATGTGCCCTGACTGGGAATCAAACCTGGGATGCTTTGGTTCACAGCCCGTGCTCAATCCACTGAGCTACACCAGCCAGGGCTGAGTTCCTATTTTCAGTTCTTTGGGATACATACCTAGGATTGGGATTGCTGGGTCATGTGGTAATTTTATTTTTAACTTTGTGAGGAACTTTTTGTTCCATTTTGAGTTAATTCTTTTTATGGTGTGAGGAGTGCTGTAATAACTTGGAAACATTTCACTCAGGGTGAAGAAGACAAAGGCTTATCCCAAGAGAAACACATAGTCATTGGCCCTTTGAAGACACCTGCAAATCTGAAAGGCCACACCTGCAAACCAGACATGAGCAGTACCACAGAATCACTAGCTACAATCAGCAGAGTGAACATTGACATCTTACCTGCAGAAAGGGACTTGAGTGACGGGTTAGTTCAAGAAAGTCAGCCAAGACACTTAGATGCCTCTGATGAGCCAGAAGGTAAATGCAGTATTTCTCAAGTGAAGGAGAGGCTGCAAGATGACACTAAGTCCAGCACTCAGCCTGGAAACCTAATTCCTACATGCTCCTTGGATAATGTCACTAGGGAAAGAAAAGAAAAGCCTCTGCAGCCCCCAAACAAAGACCAAAAGCCAAAGGACCAGGTGAGTGACATGCACAAGGTGTTGGTTCCAGAGAGAAGACTGGGAAGTGCAGTTACGAAGGTTTGGGTTGTGTTGTTTGGCTGTGTCCTAGCTGTTGTTTTAGGAAAATCAGCTATTTAGTGTACCAGTTTTTTAATGTATGTATGTATTTATTTATTTAAAATATTTTATTTATTTAGTTTTAGAGAGAGGGAAGGAAAGGAGAAAGAGAAAGAGAAATTACTGATGTATGGTTGCCTCTCGCAAGCCCCCAGCTGGGGACCTAGCCTGCAACCCAGGCATGTGCCCTGCCTGGGAATTGAACTGGCAACTTTTCAGTTCACAGGCTGGCACTCAATCCACTGAGCCACACTAGGCAGGGCAAGTGTACCAGTTTAAACATAACAGAAACCAAAGGATGAGACCCGAGGTACTTGGTGGAAGCGTGCTATTTATATGTTTTTTTCTTATTTCAGTATCATTGTTCCTTAGTCCTCTTAGTGGAGAGGTAGTTCCAACAATTAGATAATATCACATTCCTTCTTGCTTTTGAAACTTTGGATTGTTCTAATTTCTTAAGGAATTAAAATTTATTTTTTGTATTGGAACCAAAGGGGAGGAAGAAGAGAAGATGAGAAAAAGAACAAAAAGGTTTTGATACTGAGAATGTTCTGAGTAAATTTAATGGTTATCTTCTACCTGAATTTGGAAAGACACCTACAGTTGAAGCATGGTAATAGCTGAGGATTAAAAAGAAAAAACATTTGATTAACTTTTTTTTTAATGTGTAAAATATTTTAAAAATAGATTTAATGATTTAATAGGTATATTGACTATATTTTTATAATCTATGCTATATGTATATTTGAATTTGATATTGATACATTATATATATTTTATGTAACATTTATATAAACATTAAAACTATTTTATTCATTTATATTCAATTTTTTTAATCCCCACCTGAGGATATATTTATTGATTGTTTTTAGAGAGAGAGGAAGAGAGTGAGAGAGAAGGAAACATTGATGTGAGAGAGTAACATCGATTGGCTGCTTCTGCACGTGCCCCAACTGGGTATGTGCCCTGACCAGGAATCGAACTGATGACCTTTTGGTCTGTGGGATGATGCCCAGCCAACTGAGCCACACTGGTTGGGGCTAGTTTATCTTTTTATTGTTGAGTTATAAGAGTTCTTTATTCTAGATATCAGCCCCTTATAAGATAAAAGATTTGAAAATATTCTCTTATTCTGTGGGTTGTCTTTTCATTTTCTTGATAGTGTTCTTTGAAGCACAAAAGTTTTTATTTTTAATTTTTTTTTACAATTGATTGAAGATCCCTGAGGTTGAAATTTGGGGGAAGGAGGAATTTGGCTAGAAAATCCATGCTTGTTTTAATAGCCATGTAATCAGAATCTATGCAGAAGACATTTTCTGAAATAGCGTAATATAATCTATATTTCATCATATGGTAGTGTCCTTAGGACAAAGTCTTGCCACAGAATGTTCTCTACATCTGCAATTAATTAAGCAGAGGGACAAATTGTATTTAAAGATCTGAAGGATATCAACACCATTATTTTTCTAACACAGAGTGTTTTTCCCATAATGCATGTGACCACTCTTTTTTCCCTCAGTAGTACTTGAATTGCAAATAAATTGCAAGTAGTAGTTATTGCAAATAAATTCTTAAAAGAGGGAGAGTCCTTACCACAGAGTTTTAGTTATATCTCTGGAATTTGTCTCAGGTCCCTAAATACCATCTTCCTTCACTAACTGTTCTCTGAGATTTTACCATGTGTTTTATTCTTTCTACCTAAGGCTTTGTAGTAAATTGAACAGGAATTCCTGGACAGATGTAACTCGCATCTTTCTTTCTTCCTCCTTCTCTTATTTCCCTTCTATCCCTTTGTACCTCTGTTCCTGTCTCCTTCCCACCCAAAATATCAAAAGGCTTCAACATTTCTGGTTGAAGTGGGGATAGGGAACTTGAGGCACCTTTGGCACCCTTGCTCGTCCCTTGCCTACTCAAAGCCAGCAAAGCACCTATAAACTCAGGACAGCTCTGGAGCTCCCACTTGCCTACATGGACATGGCAGACAGGAGTCTTCCTCAGCTCTGCACAATGCATGGAACACTGCCTGATGCCCTCTAATTGCTCCACAGTGAGTTACCTCTAGACCTGCTGGCTGAGAATTATGGAATTTGAATCTGCTTCAACTGTGTTGAGTTGGCTAATGAGGAAGTAGTAATTCAAGTGGGAATAAAGTTTTACTTTTAATGGTATGATGAAAAGTGCTGGGCAGACATGGGTTCAGATCCTGACTTTGATTTCAGAGCTGTGGTGGGACTTTGGTCATATCATGTGTCATAGCCTTAGTGTCTTCATCTTAAAATAGGGATAATATTTCATTGGATTGCTGGGACGAAAACATTTTTAATTGTGATGAAATTTAATTTTGTCCATTTTGTTTTTGTTTTTTTGTGTTTTTGATATCATGAATATTTACCCCTGTGTTGTCTTCTGTGAGTTTATAGTCTTAGTTCTAACATTAGGTCTATGATTAATTTTGAGTTAATTTCTGTGTATGGTGTGAAGAAGGGATCCAACTGTATTCTTTTGAATGCAAATATCCAAGTATCCTAGCACCATTTTGAAGCGATTATGAAATCTCGACTCTCCCGCCACTTATGAACACGCTTAAACACCCGGCGAACTGACTGAAGCGTGCAGAACCCGACTCCCTCAGCTGGCTATGGACACGCATAATACACCAGTGAATGGCTTGTCGAAACACGAGAAATCATGCACAGAAACAGTTTTCTGAGTGGAAGTAAAGGACAGAGTGCCCACTCTCCAATTCAGTGAGCCGCTCCAGGCTAACCCCCCTAGCGGGGAGAGCCCTGTTCCTTTGTCCCAGTGGCTTTTTATTGAGAAAGTAGACACAGTTTGTGTATTCACAGTCTGGCAGAAGGGATCAAAGGGAACACATATCTTACAAGGATGCTAACAGAGTTTCTGTTGTGATTCCGGGCAGAGATTGGAGTTTTATCATATGAAAGGACTATAGGTTTCCAAAGGTTTCCTGACTGTGCCTTCAAATTCCAAGTTAATAACATCCTCCAGCAAACAGATCTCACAGGATCTTGCATATTCTTTGTCCCAAGCCTGATTACCCTGGGGGTCCGCCGTCTCCGGTCTGAGCTGCCCCTTTAGGCTGTTTGCTAAGCCCTGAGAAGGGCTGGAGACAGAGGCAGCAAGGAGACTTGGATTTCTCACATCTGAGTACAAAGACTCAGGCTAAGAGGGGGCAGGGGTAGATGCCGATCACCCCTTCCTTTCCACAGACCCTGCATTTATTTCCACAGTCTCGTGAGTCTCTTCCCAGAGGCCTTTATGTGGTCAGCACCTGTCTTAGGTCCATTCTCTATCCTAGAGAATTGTTACCCGTCATTGGTTAACTGATCAAGCATTAAAGGCCAGGCACAGAACAGGTAGCGTTCATGCCAGGGGAATAAGTTTTGTCTCCTTAGTGGCTCCTGATCTGGAGGTCTCTCACTCAGCCTAAGTCACAGGGGGTCACAGCTTCCTGAGACCAGGCAGGGTGGCCCCCAACACCATTTGTTCAAAGGTTATTCTTTCCCTATTGAATTATCTTGGCACTCGTGAAAATCAGTAGATTGTAAATGTAATGGTTTGTTTCTAGACTGTCCATAGTTTTTCACTGATTTGTATGTCCATCCTTAGGTCAGTAAAACACTGTCCTAAATATTGTAGCTTTGTAGAAAGTTTTGAAATTGAGAAGTTTCAGTCTTCCAATCTTATTCACATTTTTCAGTACTGTTTTGGCTTTTTTGGGGGGTCCTTTGCATTTCTGTATGAATTTTAAGATTAATTTGTCAATTTCAAAAAAAAAGGCTGGGATTTGATTGAATCTGAGCTTCATTTGCAGAATATTGCTATCTTAATATACAGAGTAGGGCAAGAGTAGTTTTGCGGTTGTGAGTACAGGAAACAGTTTATTCTTATTAGTATTTTTAGTAGTATTTATTATTATATTATTTTTCACATTGTACAAACAACTGTAAACCTACTTTTGCCCCACCCTGTATGTCTTCGAATACATTGGATATGGGATGTCTTTCAATTGATTTATTTCTGTGTATTCTATTCCATTCAATACTCTTCTAAATGAAATTGTTTTCTTAACTTCATTTTCATAGTGTTCATTGCTTATGTATAGAAACCCACTCAATTTTTTAATATAACCTTGTGTCGTACAGCCTTATGAACCCATTTATTGGTTCTAGTAATTTTTTATAATGGACTTCTTAGAATTTTCTAAATATAAGATCATATCATCTGTGGATACAGATAGTTTTACTTTTTCCTTTCCAATCTGGATTGCTTTTATTTCTTTTTCTTGCCTAATTGCTCTAGCTAGCATCTCTAGTACAGTGTTGAATAGAAGTGGTGAGAATGACATCCTTCTTTTGTTCCTGATCATATTCATGTCTTACATTAAGCTTTTAGAGCAGATTTTTTTATTTGATAGAATTCTGTGTCCAGCATTTCCTGTTTTGGTGTTATTGTTTTTAAAAGTAGAGGAACTTTTTTTCAGGACCAGTTGGATTTCATGGAGAAATTCTCTAAATCATTCGTTCTGTCACTCTTGTATTGTACTTGTATAAGCTTTATTTTGAACAGTCTGTGCTTACTCAGCAGAGAAACATTTACTTCACTCTTCAGAATTATGTCAGTTATTGTTTATTATCTTGGTGTCCTTGTTCAGCTTGTTTATTATGCAACAATATTGTAAAATTTAATCCTTTACTATATTTTCTGTGTAAAATTAGGTGTACTCTTAGAAGAATAAATTTAACATTTTTTTCTACCTATAGAAGCCAGAGGATTTGAATGACAAATGACATATTTAAAAAAAAATTTTAATTTTTAAAAGTTTTTAATTTAATGATATATATGAGACCAAGTGTCCCTGGCTGCTACAGGAGTATAATAGACAGGTGTATTTAAGAAACAACTTTATTTCGAGCAGGGGCAGATGACATCTTAATGACAATGACAGTGACTCCTAGAAGCAAGTTCACCCATATTAAAACCACATTGTTTGTTTTTCTTTCTAAAATGTACCACATAGGTCCTGGCTGGTGTAGCTCAGTGGATTGAGCTCAGGCCTGCAAACCAAAGGGTCATCGGTTCAATTCCCAGTCAGGGCACATGCCAGTAGGGAGTGCGTGAGACACCATATTGGTGTTTCTCTCCCTGTATTTCTCCTTCCCTTCCCCTCTCTCTAAAAATAAATAAATAAAATCTTAAATAAAAATGAAATGTACCACATAGTAGGCTCTTGATAAAAATTGTTGATTGAACCATATTCAATTACCAGTGCCCATCTACTTGAAAACCTAGATATTCTGATAGTTGAAACTTGTTAAAAATTTCAGATTTTATTTTTTTTAATGTTTGATATGAATTAGTTTCTAGAACTAGCTACCCAATAAAGTACTAAGTCCTTGGTGAACTCTATAACTTAAAAGGTAATTTATTTTTATCATTACTATTGTTAATAATAGCTATGATTTTTTTTGAGCATTTGATGTGCTAGACATAGCCGTAAGTAGTTTAATGCACTACATTTACTAATTCTGCAATAGTCATACAAATGTGTGCGAGGCATTTTACCCATTTGTAGATAAAGAAACTGAGGTTCAAGGAAATTATATTTCTCAGATATGACTCCATCTAACTCTAAATTCAATGCTCTTTTTATGGTGCTTTAAAAAGCACTTTTCATGGTGTATCCAAATTGCTGATGTTTACTTGGGAAGTATGTGTATATTAAATTGGATTTCATTAAAAAAATTTCTTCGTTTTCTTAATAGAAAACCTTTTAAGTTATGAAAATATATTTAAAAAAATAAACTGAGCCCTGGTTGGTGTGGCTCAGTTGGTTGGGTGTCATCCTGCAAATCGAAAAGTCACAAGTTTGATTCCTGGTCAAGGCACATGCCTGTATTGAGGGTTTGGTCCACAATCAAGCTACGTGCAAGAGGCAACTGATCAATGTTTCTTTCTCACATTGATGTTTCTCTCCCCCTCTTTCTCCCTCCCTTCTCCTCTCTCTAGAATCAATTTTAAAAATTAAAAAAAAATTATTTTTCCCTGACTGGTGTGGCTCAGTGGATTGAGCACTGGCCTGTGAACTGAAGGGTCCCTAGTTCGATTCCCAGTCAGGGCACATGCCTTGGTCGTGGGCCAGGTCCCCAGTGGAGGGTGTGCTAGAGGCAATTACACACTGATGCTTCTCCACCTCTCTTTCGTCCTCCTTTCCCTTCTGTCTAAAAATAAAATAAATAAATAAAAATTAAAAAATTCAGATATCAGTAGTTTCAGGTTAATAAATAACTGACTAATTTAATTAAAATAATTATATTTTTAATTTTGGAAAAGAAAAAAGCCAGAAAATATGAATAACTGATATTAAATTAACATTTGTCTTTGTCAACACTGCAAATAAGCCTTTATTTTGAGAATGGCAAATCTTTTTTATTTTCATTTATAATTTTAATAGTAGGTATGGAGGTTTTGGCTGTTTGGAAATTCAAAAGACTATTTTATTATTTTGCATTATTGTATTTTTTAAAGGATCAAGTTGCTGGTGAATGTATTAGTGAAAAAGAGGACAGAACCCACACAGGTTTACCTCCACACAGCTCTGGGTCTGAACCTTCCCTGTCTCGACAGCGACGGCAGAAGAAGAGAGAACAGACCGAGCACAGTGGGGAAAAGAGACAGGTTGGACAAGATCTCTTTGGAATAAGTGATTGTGCTGCTGTTTGGGAAGGATACTTTAGGACACTTAATTCTGCTAAGAATGATTAACAGTTGCCAAAGAGGCAAGCAACAAATGCAAGGAACATTTAGACAAGGGTAATGATGGCAAGAGACTAGTTTTCAAATGTCGGTAAGTTGGAAGCAGAATGGGGAGTTTGTCTTTCCCTGTGAAGATGGGCAGATCATTGTGAGAGTTAAAGGAACAGGGTAATGAGTAAATCTTGGATCCTCCCTGTTGTATTGACAAACAATTTCTCCTCTATCATCTGCATAAAATCATGTTGACACTCCTTTTTTTCCTTAAATGGAATATTACACTATTTCTTGAAGTAACTTTCATAGGCACCCTGTCATGTTTCACTTTTGGAAGTTTCTTTCCCCCAAAGTGCAGTGTTTTGAAGTTGCTGAGAGCAAGTCACTGTTGAATACATAGGAAGCGTATTGATGGGGGAACTTTGCAGGTGGGTTATCATTATCATGTGGAATTGATAATCTCCCCCTTTTTAAAAATTATTTAAGTTCCAGGAGGCTCCACATCCACTTTTGCCTTCTCTTCCCACTGTTGGAAGAGTGGATGTCACATCAACCGAAAAGGAGGCTGAAAACCAAAGTAGAGTGGTCACTGAGTCTGTGAGCAGTTCCAGAAGCAGTGAGGTGTCATCATCAAAGGTTTGTGGGGGATATACATTGGAGTTTTAAAAATCTTATAAAGATTTTTTGGTTATAAATCCTGCATACATTGTGAGGTTTGGTATTAAAGCATCTTTGCCCTGCTTTTTGCCAAACACTGGAAGGGATAGGTTTGCGAGTCTTAGCAGAAGTGCTGATTGAAATGGACAGATTCTAAAGTTCCAGAAATGGTCACTAGTGGTTAACCAAGGAGACCAAGTAGATTCTAAATGGAGGAAATGCAAAATTCTCCAATTGCCCTTCCAAAAATGAATATAGTACTTCCCAGAAATGGGGCTGCTGTGATTGGCCTTAGCTGGAGCTGTAACCCTGATGCAGACTGGTTTCAAATAGACACCCCTTCAAGACCTGTGCAAGGCCTTTCCTATAGTGCTGGATGATGCGTCCTACACTGTGCGTGTTGTAAGCATAGCCAGTAGAAATGGAAATAACTCTCACTTTCTTTAAAAGGATCGACCATTATCAGCCAGAGAAAGGAGGCGACTAAAGCAGTCACAGGAAGCAGTGTTCCCCTCAGGTAAAGTTGTTCTCTTTTCTTCATCTCCTGGAGGTTTTACTCATGAACATAAGCATTGGTTCTGATTGTAAAGTGTTAAGAATTTTCAAGCAATAGTAATATATTTGGGAAACCAATTTTGAAGAAATTTTGAAATTTCTTAGTCAAGCCTTTAAAAACAAATCAGTATAGACTCTTGGATCTGGAACTTGTGTTATCAATGGAAGAGGATTTTAAAAAGTGAGCAAGAGGGCTTTAAGTGGCAGTAACTCCTGGGAGATTTCAGACAGGAAGTCGAGTGTTTAATTTGTTTCCATTCCAGAGTCTGCTGGTAAAAGAAGCACTGTTTCTCAGGAACAGGGAGGGGAAGCTGGGAGAAGGGTGGTGCCCAGGGCTGAGTGCTATGATCATTCTTGTTACTATTATCTAAAGACAGTACTAGCAGTTTCCATTTATTGAAGCTATGTATATCTCATATACTGTGGTAAGTGTTTCAAAGACATTATCTGATTTTATATCTACAGTAGCAGTCAGAGACAGGCAGCATTATCCGCATTTTGCAACTGAGGGAACTGAGGCTCAGAATATTTAAGTATCTTATCTTGCTCAAGCTCACAGAGCTGGTAGCCCTAGAGCCCAGCTTCGAAATGAAGTGTCAGGGTACCAGAGTGATGATGATATGCTGTCTGAGTTACTGCTAGGCTGATGGTGTGTCTTCCATACCTGGTGCAAAGCCCTCTTCTATTGAGGCCAGCCCACCACAAACAACTGCTAGCCTGGTCACTCTTTCAGGCCCTTCCGTGAGGAGCACTTCTCCTAGTGCAGCGGGGCCAGGAAAGCCACAAGAGGAAAGCCAGTCCACCTCTGCTCTACGGTTGTCTTCTGACCGAAGCTGTGCTCAGGTACATCACTTAGTTCTAAGGGAAAAGGTGGATGTGTCTACATCTGGCAAGTCTAATACAGTAAACCTTATAAATGCCAGCTCCAGTTATTTCTGGGATGGTGCTGGCATAAGCTTCCCCTTTTCACTCTTGGTAAGGGAAAGAACTGGTCAGTGATTTAAAAAGATTGTGTTTGCTTCATTAAGGGAGTGAATTTTTTGGGCACTCTTGTAAACAATTGGTAGCCTAGTTAAATGTCTTTCTTAGGTAGTCTTTGAAACAAGACTTCCAAAGGCCTTCCACTAGGCAACACATGGCTGATTCTGCTGTGTTACTAATACACCCACCTACCTGGCCAAATTTTACTCTCACTTGGTTGTGTCCTGTTTGTCACAAAGATTTTACCTTTTCACCTAGGGATGATGTAGGGGTCCCTTTGGTGGCTAAATGGGTAATTGCAAGGTGTCCAACCATGCTCACTTTCTATGTAATAATATCCTGGAGATAATTATCCATCTCCATCTTTCTGTATTCTAGTTTCTGACATTATTTCTAGGAACATATTGTTATTTTTTAAAAAATAGAAATTCCCTGTCCTTGAAAGAAATGAAGATTTGTTTCTTTAACAATATTCTATGATTTATACATGAAACGATGTTCAATTTTGCTAGCTATCAGAGAGATGCAGATTAAAACCACAATGAGGTACCACTTCACACCAGTCAGAATAGCCATCATAAGCAAAACAACAAACAAGTGTTGGAGAGGTTGTGGAGAAAAGGGGACCCTAGTGCACTGTTGGTGGGACTGCAGACTGGTACAACCACTGTGGAAAACAGTATGGAACTTCCTCAGAAAACTAAAAAATGGATCTGCCTTTTGAATTCCACTGCTGGGACTATATCCTAAGAATCCTAAAACACCAACCCAAAAGAACCTTTGCACCCTAATGTTCATAGCAGCACAATTTATAATAGCTAAGTGCTGGAAACAACCAGGATGCCCATCAGTAAATGAATGGATCAAAAAACTATGGTACATTTACACAATGGAATTCTATGCAGCAGAAAGAAAGAAGGAACTCCCACCCTTTGCAACATCATGGATGCAACTGGAAAGCATTATGTTAAGCGAAATAAGCCAGGCAGTGAAAGATAAATACCATATGATCTCACCTTTAACAGGAACCTAAACAACAAAACAAAGAAACAAGCAAAATATAGTCAAAGACACTATAATAGAGGACAGGCAGAAAGTGACCAGAGGAGAGAGAAGAGGGAATTTCAGGGGAAAAGGGGAAGGGTTTACAGGAACAAAGTTAAAAGACACATGGATAAAAACTAGGGGGAGGGTGGTAATGGGAGGGAAGTTGAGAGGGAGGGGTGGGTGGGCTGGATTGGGAGTAAAGGGGAGAAAACTGTACTTGAACAACGATTAAAATAAAATTAAGAAAAAATCTCTATGATTTAGTTGTTGCACTAATTGAAACTATCCTCTTCATTTTTCCAAAGTTGTAACGTTTTTGTATAATTATATCAAGTAATCCTTTAAAGACAAAGAGTCTCACATATGAACAAATTGAGGTTGCTTTTATTTAGGTGGCATTCTATCTAGTTTTAAATGCCAATGTTCCTTATGGTACCAGCCCTCTGCCGAGGTGTTGGAACACCAGAATTGATTGTCCATTCTTCTGTGGAAAGAAAATTTCTTAATAGTTGAGACTTTCCAGGGCCCTTGTAAAACTTCACCTTGATGTTCTTCAGGTTTGTGAACTTGATGGGTGAAGTTCATTTGGGTAAAGTGACTTCAATTTGTATATCCATAACCTACACAGTGTAGCTAGACATGGCATCTAGGACTTTTTCATGTAGTACATTCTGGTTGTGTGGTAATGTGGGATTTTGTTTTTCCAAATATTACTAGAAAAGAAAACTCACCCAGTGTTTCTCTGAGGAGGAGTTAAGTTCCTCTGCAAGTTCAACTGATAGATCAGATGGGGATTCCAGAGAAGGGTAAGTCCTGTTTTTCTGTCTCCATTCATAAACTGTTTCTGTTTGAACTAACCATGAATGTGTGTTTATAGTAGTATTCAGACCTGCAGTATTGCCATCAATAACATTATAAAAGTCTTTGATATATGCTAGTGCTAAAAATATCTCTTCTAATGAACACATCTGATTTTCATTTAGAATTTTTATGAATGTCTTCCTTAGATTTTCGGGTTTATAGTTTTCCTCAGAATTGGAAGGATTTTTGGCCATTAGTTCTTCAGATATTTTTGGGACCCCCCACCCTGCTTTCTTGAGGATTCAAATTACCTGTTTATTAGTTACTTAAAGTGATCCCACAGGTCACTGTGGGATCACAATAATAACATCACAGTGGTATTATTTTTTTACACTTTGTTTCATTTTTTCATAGATTCTGTTGCTATGTCTTTGAGTTTACTAATCTTTTCTTCTGTGTTGTCTAACCTGTTAATCCCGTCCAGTGTGTTTAACACATTGTACTTTCCATTTCTAGAAATTCAGTTTGGGCCTTTTTAATACCTTCTGTGCCTCTCCTTAATATTTAATGCTCTTTTCTACTTTGCACATATGGAATATATTTATAATTTTATAATTATTTATAATAGCTTTAATGTCTTCATCTACTAATTCTATTGCTTGTGTCACTTCTGGGTCATTTCTATCACTTGCTATTTTTTTCTCTTCACAAATATGTGCTATTTTCCTGCTTCTTTGCATGTTTGGTATTTTTTTCCTAGATTCCAGACATTGTCAATTTTCTCTTATTAGGAGGTGGTATCTTTTTTTTATCCTCATCCGAGGACATGTTTGTTCATTGCTTTTGGGGAGAGAGGAAGGGAAAGAGGATAGAAGAGAGGAAGGGAGAGGGAGAAACATCAATTTGTTGCCTCCTGTACATGCCCAGATTGGGATTTGTAGGTGCCCAGACTGGGAATTGGACCTGCTACCTAGGTATGTGCTCTGACTGGAAATCAAACTGGCAGCCCTTGTAATGGGATGACGCTGCAACCAACTGAGCCATACCAGCCAGGGCAGTATTTTTATATTTTTAAAAATATTCTTGAGCTTTATAATTAATATAATACAATTAAATCACTTAGAAATAGTTGGGCAGAATTTATACCCAGAATGTGGGGCTTCCTCTTTCTGGCTCTCCCCTTTCCAAGATTCCTCCCTCATTTCCTAGTGGCAGTAGTTGTCTTGAACTGTGTCCTTTGGGTCTGAAGGCCAGAAAGACTGTGTTTTCTGTTGTACTTTAGTACTCATGGCCTTTCTTTAGGGTAAAAGGTGTTTACTTCCCTCCAGAATCTGCCTGCAGATCTTGTACACTTTCCAGTGCCTTCACATAGTTGGTTTTGTGTCATGTTCAGCATTTATATTTGTTACTTGTGGAAGGGTCTGTCTGCGGGAGATTACTTGGCCATTTGGAAGCAGAATTCCCTAGAGGTCATTTGGTCATTTGGCATCTAATTTTTTTTATGAAGCCAATTAAATAACAAGGGGATTTTTTTTTCCAGGAAAGGTCATTCGAGTGAAATGAGTGACTTGGTACAATTGATGACTCAGACCCTAAAGTTGGACTCTAAAGAGAGCTGTGAGGATCTCCCAGTACCAGATCCAGTGTCAGAATTTAAACTTCATCGGAAGTACCGGGACACACTGATACTTCATGGGAAAGTTGCAGAACAGGCAGAGGAGCTCCATTTTAAAGAGCTACCCTTAGGTGATCAGTTTGTTCTTTTATAGCAAACTGGAGAGCGTGGGTTTATTGGAGAAATGTGTCAAACCAAGAAACAGCTAATACTTGCCAATTTTTTATCTTTTATTATTTAATTTGGAAATCTCCATAAAAGGTATATCTTGTTTTATGTAACAGTTGTGATCCTGAAAAGTTCCATTAAATTGATTTTTAAAAATAAATGTAAATAAATACATGTTTGGAATTTTTTACATGGATTTTCCTTGAATTAGACTGTTTTGCTTTTTAGGTTTAGGTGGTGGTAATAAGACATAAAGCATAAACTCATATACAGGCATACCTTGTTTTATTGTGCTTCACTTTATTGCACTTTGCAGGTGTTGTATTCTTTATAAATGGAGGGCTTGTGGCAACCCTGCATTGAGAAGTCTACTGGTGCTATTTTTCCAATGGACTCAGGTGATGGTTAGCATTTTTAGCAATAAAGTATTTTTAATTAAGGTATATACATTGTTTTCTAAAGCATAGTGCTATTACACATTTAATTGACCATAGTATAGTGTAAACAACTTTTATATGCCCTGGGAAACCCCAAAATTTGTGTGACTCACTTATTGTGGTGGTCTGGAACCAAACCTGCAATATCTCTGAGGTATGCTTGTATACATTTTAGTCATTAAAAATACATGAAGTCATTAAACTGAACTCTTGTCAAAGTTAAAAGGATCTTAACATGACAAGATGAAAAAAAATTGCATTCCTCTTGCTGCAGTGCTGAAAGAATTCATTTTTCCCTGTCTTTGTTATTACTTTCTAGCTATCATGCCAGGTTCTGAAAAGATCAGAAGAATAGTTGAAGTCTTGAGAGCTGATGTGGTCCAGGGCCTGGGGATTCAGCTTCTAGAGCAGGTGTATGATCTTTTGGAAGAGGAGGATGAGTTGGAGAGAGAGGTGAGTGTCCTATTAGCTTTGTCTGTGGCTTATGCTGTAGAATTTTTTAATAGCCTTTTGAAATATAATTAACATACCCTACATTTTACCCATTTAAAATTTGTAATTCAGAAAAAATTAAGAAGTGACATATGGTACAAAAAAACAAAAAAAATTAAAAATAAAATGTACAATCCATTGGTTTTTAGTATATTCAAAGTTGTACCATTGTCACCACAACCAATGTTAGAACATTTAATTACCCCCTAAAGAAACCTTGTACCCATTGGCAGTTGCACCCTGTTATCTCCAAAGCACTCCACCCCTAAGCAACCACTAATATTTCTGTCTCCATAGATTGATCTGTTCTGGATGTTTCATTTAAATTCATACAAAATATGTGGTCTTTTATGAATAGCTTCTGGCATAATGCATAATCCATGCATCATATACTTACTTCATTCCTTTATATAGCCAAAAATAGTCCATTGCATGCCTACACCATGTTTTGTTTATCTGTTCATCAGCTTATAGACATTTAGATTGTTTCTACTATTTGGCTATTATGAATAATGCTGCTTTGGACATTCATGTATAAATTTTTATGTGGACATATGTTTTCATTTTCCTTGGGTATGTACCTTGGATAGAAATTACTGTATCATATGGAAAGTCTACATTTAACATTTTGAAGAAGGGTCAGACTGTTTTCCAAAGTAGCTTTACCATTTTACATTCCCACTAGTAATGTGTGAGGGTTCTAATCTCTGTCAACACTTGTTATTGTCATTATTTTGATTGTAGCCATTCTAGTGGGTGAGCTAATTCTTGATTGTGATGATCAATCATAGTTCACAATATGCCAGTTACTCCCCACTAAATCATTTGCATTACGTGACATCTGCTTTATGAAAACTTTCAGAGTGGTAGAAGTGCCTGAACAAACATATTTTGACCATTTACTCTTTTTGGATATTTATGTTTTGTTTTTTTTTTTGGTAGTAATAATAATAACAATAACAACAATAAAGCCTTAAATTCCTAGAAATATAGTTGCTTCTGTACCAATTTAATAATAACTGATATCTAAGTATTATTTTAATTTTTTATTTTGAAGTAATTTTAGACTAACAAAGAGTCATAAATATATTAAAAAATTTCCTTAATACTTCTCACCTATATTCC
The DNA here is from genome assembly GCA_004024845.1 of Tonatia bakeri. NCBI lineage: Eukaryota > Metazoa > Chordata > Mammalia > Chiroptera > Phyllostomidae > Tonatia > Tonatia bakeri. The sequence goes on from PVIA01000814.1 coordinate 290,580, forward strand.
CCACTGTTACTAATTCTACCACTTTTGCCTATCATTCTCTTTCTTCATATCTATAATTACTTCTTTTTCCATTTGTGAGAAAGTAGTGACATGATGTCATTTCACCAAAGTAAATTCTTTGGTGTATTTCTTAAAAACAAGAATATTTCCTTGCCTCACCACAGCAGATTATCAAATTTGGATAATTAACATTGGCACAATACTATTATCTAATCTAAGTCTGTAGACCTTATTTGTTTTTTAAAATTTTTATTTACTTTTAGAAAGAGGGGGAGGGAGAAAGAGAGGGAGAGAAATATTGATGTGTGAGAGAAGCATCCATTGGTTGCCAGTTGAACACTGGACCGGGGATGGGGCCGCAACGCAGACAGATGCTGACCAGGAATTGAACCAGTGTTCTTTTTTTCAATGGATGGTACCCAGTCCACTGAGCCACACCAGTCAGGACTGTAGATGTTATTTAAATGTCACTAATTGTTACACTAATATCCTTTATAGCAAAAGAGAAAAAAATTTGTTCTGGGATTTAATCAATTCAACTCAATCAGGATTCAATTCAATTCAACAAGGATTATATACTTTAAAAGTTTTATTGAGATATAATTCATATACCATATAATTCACCCATTTAAAGTATATATAAAGTGGTTTTTAGTATATTCACAAATGTATGCAACTATCACTATGGTTAATTTTAAATATTTTCATCTCCTTACAAAGAAGCCTTAGCCTTGGCTGGTGTGGCTCAGTGGATTGAACACTGGGCTGTGAACCCAAAGGTCGCCAGTTCCATTCCCACTCAGGGCACATGCCTGGGTTGTGGGCCAGGTTCCTGGCTGGGAGCGTTCGAGAGGCAACTGATCAGTGTTTCTCTTGCACGTGGATGTTTCTCTCCATCTCTCCCTCCCTTCTCCTCTCTCTAAAAAATAAATAAAATCTTAAAAAAAAAAAAAAAAGAAGCCTTATACCCTTAACTATAGGCCCTCTATTCTCACTTCCCTCCAGACGTAAAGAACCACTATCTACTTCATGTCTCTATAGATTCGCATATTCTGGATGTTTCATTTAATGGAATCATACAAAACATAGGGTATTTTGTGACTGTCGACTTTCGCTTAGCGTAATATTTTCAAGCTTTGTCTGTGTGGTATATGTCAGTTCTTCATTCCTTTTTATAGCTGAACAGTTGCCCATTGTATGGAGTCTCTCCTCATCCTTGGTTTCACTTTCTGAGGTTTTAGTTACCCATGGTCAACTGTGGTCCTAAAATGTTAAATGAAAAATTCCAGAAATAAATAATTCATAAGTTTTAAATTGCACGCCATTCTGAGTATCGTGATGAAATCTCAAGCTGCCCTGCTCCCTCCCACCAAAGATGTGAACCATCTCTTTGTCTAGCATATACATGCTTTACATACAGTGCAATAAAATATTTTGAGAGAGATCACATTCATATAACTTTTATTACAGTATATTATAAATTAGTTATTTTTGTTAATTGCTGTGCTTGATGTATAAATTAAACTTTATTGTAAGTGTGTATGAATAGGAAAAAACATAGTATACATAGGGTTTGGTACTGTCTATGGTTTCAGGCATCCACTGGGAGTCTTGGAACAAACCCTGGCAGATAAGGAGGTACTACTCTATCACATTTCATCTGTTCCTCAGTTGATGGACATTTGGTTTTCTACCTTCTAACCATTATAAATAATGCTGGTATAAGCTTTTGTGTGGATTCACCTCTCTTGGATGCATAACTAGGAGTGGAATGCTGGGTAATATGATAACTCTACATTAGATGTTTGAGGAACTTCCAGACTTGCTTCCAGAGCAGCTGCACCATTTTGCGTTGCTACCAGCAACATAAGAGGATTACAGTTTCTCACATCCTCACCAACACTTGTTATTGTCTGACTTTGATAGCCATCTTAGTGGGTATTCATTATAGTTTTGATTTGCATTTTCATGATGACTGATGATGTTGAGCGTCTTTTCATGTACTACTTATTCATGTATTTTCTTGGAGATATGTATACTCATGTTCTTTGACTGTTTTTTTTTAAGGTTTTATTTATTTATTTTTTAGAGAGAGGGGAAGGAAAGAAGAAAGAGAGAGAGAGAAACATCAATGTATGGTTATATCTCTCATGCCCCCTACTGGGAACCTGGCCTGAAACCCAGGCATGTGCCCTGACAGAAACTGGTGACCCTTTGGTTCTCAGGCTCCATGCTCAACCCACTGAACTACACCAGCCAGGGCTGTCCTTTTTTTAAATTGACTTATTTATCTTTTAATTATTGAGTTTTAGGAGTTCTATATATATTCTGGATACAAATCTTTTACCAAATACATGATTTGCAAATATTTTCTCTCATTTTGTGGGAATGGGAGAATGTCTTTTTACTTTCTTGATAGTGTTCTTGGGAGCAAAAATAATTTTTTCTTTATGAATTCCGATTTATTTTCTTTTGCTTTGTGTGCTTTTGGTATCATCTAAGAATTTATCGCCTAACCCAAGGTCATGCTGTGTTAACACTATGTTTTTTTTTCTAAAAGGTTAATAGTTTTAGACCTCACATATAGATCTTTGATGTATTTTCATATGTTACGAAGTAAAGGTCCAACTTTATTCTTGTGTATGTGGCTGTCCTACTGTCTCACTGCCATTTGTTGAAAAGACTATTCTATGATGTTGTCAAAAAACATTTATAGACATGTGGATTTATTTTTGGACACCCAGTTCTGTTCCATTAATCTGTATGTCTGTCCTTAAGCCAGTACCATTCTGTAATATTTACTGTTGCTCAGTAGCAAGGTTTGAAATCGGGATAGGTGAGTCCTCCAATTGTGTTACTATTTTTTTAAGATTCTTTTGGCTATTCTGGGTCCCTTGCACTTCTATGAGTTTTGGAATTTGCTTGTCAAATTCTGCAAATAAATAAGCTGGAATTCTCAGAGAGGTTGTGTTGAATCTGCAGATCAATATTAAGACCTCTGATCCATGAAAATGAAATAATTTCCTGCTTATTTAGACTATAAATGTCTTAAAACAATGTTTTGTTGTTTTCAGAGTATTAAGTTTTGCACATCTTCTGTTAAATTTGTTCCTAAGTATTTTATTCTGTTTGATGTGTGTAATTAGAATTATATTCGTTTGGGATTTTCACTGCAAATGCATAGAAATAAATTTGATTTTAAAAATAACAACCTTGGTATCCTGCAATCTTGCTGAATTTGTTTGTTAGGCCTAATAGCCTTTTTTTGGTGTGAGGGTATATGACCTTAGATTTCTATACATAAGATAATGTTATCAGCAAATAGAGTTAATTTTACTTCTAATCTGGATGCCTTTTACTTTTTTTCTTGCCTAATTGCTATGGCCAAAACCCCTGGTACAAAGTTGAATAGAAGTGGTGAGAGTAAACATCTTTGTCTTGTTCCTGATCTTAGAAGGAATGCTTTCTATCTTTCACCATTAAGTATGATGTTAACTCTGGGTTTTCATACATGCCCTTTATCAGGCTGAAGAATGTCCTTTCTATTCCTGGTTTGTTGAGTGTTCTTTATTATGAAAAGGTGTTGGTTTTGTCAAATGCTTTCTCTCTATTTAGATAATCATGTGCTTTTTGTTTTTTATTCTATGGTATGTTGCATTAGTTGGTTTTTGGATGTTAAACCAGCCTTGCATTCCAGAGATAAATTGTATGTGGTAATGGTATATACTACTTTTGATATGTTGTTTCTAGTATTCTGTTGAGGATTTTGGTGTCTGTATTCATATGAAATATTGGTCTTTAGGTTTTTTTTGTGATATCTTTGCATGGTTTTTTTTGTCTCATGTCTTTTTTCCTGTTTTCCTTCTTTATTGCTTTTTTTCCTTTATGTGAATATTTTCTAATGTAGCATTTTAATTTTTGTTAAGATTTTTTTTTTAAAGATTTTATTTATTTATTTTTAGAGAGGGAAGGGGGGGGAGAGAGAGAGAGATCAATGTGCGGTTGCTGGGAGACATGGCCTGCAACCTAGGCATGTGCCCTGACTGGGAATCGAACCTGCGATGCCTGGTTCGCAGCCCGCGCTCAATCCACTGAGCTATACCAGCCAGGGCTCAATTTCTGTTAAGATTTTTTTCACTAGGTGTTTTTTAGTTCTTAGTGGTTGCTCTAATGCTTGTCATGTACATCTTAAATGATCAGAATCAGCTTTATACTGAGTTAATTCTACTGAGACATAAAAATGTTACTCCTTTCCCTTTTCCCCTTTATTGTGATAGACATATCACGCCTATATATTACAAATCCAACATTACCTTGTTATAATTATTACTTTATATAACTTATGTCTCTTGAAGTCAAGAGAAGAAGAAAGGTATGTATTTGTAGCTATTGTTATATAACCTTTTTATTTATTATTCCCAGATCTCATCATTTATTCCTGTGAATTCAAGTTACTATCTGGAGTCATTTCCTTTAGTCTAATACATCTTTGCTCCCACTTAGCTTCTTTATGCTGTTATTGACAAATATATTACATTTTATATGTTGTAGACTCAACAGTATATAATACACATTTTTTTAATTGTAGTAAAATACATTCAACTTCAAATTTAGCATTTTAACCATTTTTAAGTGTTTGGTTTATGACATTAAATACATTCACATTGTTGTACAGATGTATCACCATCATCCATCTCCAGAACTTTTGTTTTATTTTGCAAAACTGAAATTCTGTACGTTTATTTTTATTTATCTTTTTCAAAGTAACTTTTATTTTTTAATCTTTTAAAACTTTTTTATGCTATTATAGTTGTCCCAATATTTCCCCCTTTGCTCCTGTCTTCTTAGCCCTCCCCCCCATTCCTATAGTCACTCCCCACACCATTGTTCATGTCCATGGGTCACACATATATGTGTTCTTTGTCTAATCCCATCACCTTCTTTCAACAAGTGCCCACCTCCCCCTCCCTTCTGACAGCTGTCTGTTCCATGTTTCCATGCTACTGATTTTATTTTGCTCATTGGTTTATTTTGTTCATTAGATTCCAGTTATAAGTGAGATCATTTGGTATTTGTCTTTCATTGATGAGCTTATTTCACTTAGCATAATAGTGAAACTGTACCCATTAAACAATAACTTCCCATTTCCTCCTCGAGCTAGCCTCTAGCAACTACCATTCTAATTTCTACCTCTGTGAATTTGATGCTCTAAGCATTGACACAAAGTCTAAGCATAAAGGGCAGAAAGGCCCGGATGGCTTTGCTGGTGAATTATTCCAACCATCTAAGGAAAAAATTACACAAATCCTATATAAATTCTTCCAGAAAATGGAAAAAGAAGGGACATTTCCCAACTTGCCCCATAAGACCAGAACAATCCTAAACCAAAACCCACCCGGCAAGAACACTACATGAAAAAACATAAGACCAATATTCCTCATGGATACCTCAGTCATGGAGTATTTTGTTGGAAGATTTTTACATCCATGGGTTTAAGGGATATTTGTCTGTTATTTTTCTTTTCCTATAGTGTTCCTGTCTGCCCTCACTACCAGGGCAGTGCTGGCCCCATAAATGAGCCAGGAAATACTTCTTGCTTCTTAACTCTCTGAAAAGTTCGAGATGGATTGGCATGAGTTCCCCTCCAAATGTTCGACAGAATTTACCAGCAAAGATCCAGGTCCTGTCCCTGTCAGTCTTCTTACTAGTTATGGGTATAATCAGATTTTTTTATTCATAATTTATTCTTGGTAGGATCTATGTTTCTAGGAATCTCCTCATTTTCATCTAAAATTTGTTAGCATGCAATTGTTCACAGTACTCTTTTAAAATCCTTTTATTTCTGTAGATGTGGCAGTAATGTCCCACATCAGTCTCAGATTTTAGTATAGTTGACCCTTTATATCCATAGGTTCTGCATCCACAGATTAAACTAACCTCAGATATAATATTAAAAAAGAAGTCACGTTATTGCTGATGTGTACTATGTACAGACATTTTTCTTGTCATCATTCCCTAAACAATACGTTATAATAACTCTTTACATAGCATTTACTTTGTATTAAGTATTATAAGTAACCTAGAGATGATTACAGTATACAGGCAGATATGTATAGGTTATATGCAAATACTACGCCATTTTATATGGGCCATGGATTTTGATGTTCTTGGGGTCCTACTGAGGAAGGGCTAATTTGAGGCTTCTATTTTTCTTAGTATAGCTTAAGTTTTGTCAATTTTGTTAATCTTTTCAAAGAAATAATGTTTAGTTTCAGTGATTTTTCTCTATTTTTCTACCTTTTTATTTATCTGAGATCTAATTTTAATTGTTGCCTTCCTTTTGGGTTTAGCTTTGTCTTTGTTTTTTACTTCTTGAGTTGTAATGTTAGGTTCTTGACTTGTGATTCTTTTCCTTCTTTAACATGTATTTACTGGTTTAAAAATTACCCTCTTAGCACTGTTTTTGCTGCATCTCTTAGTTTTAATATATTGTGTTGTCATTTTTACATATCTCTGAATATTTTCTAGTTTTCCCCATGATTTCTTTTCGATGCATTGGTTATTAATATGAATGGGTTGTTTTGTTTCCATAAGTTTGAATTTTTTAGTTTTCTTCTGTTACTGATTTCTCACTTCATTCTGTTCTGGTTGGAGAAAATATTTTGTATGATATCGCCCTTTTTAATCTATTGAGACTTCATTTGTGACCTAACATATATGGTCTCTCCTGGAAAATGCCTCATGTGCGCTTGAGGAGAATGTGTATCCTGTTGTAGTTGGATAGGGTGTTCTGTATGTGTCTGTTAGAATTACAGTTGGCCCTTGAACAATGGGGTTAGGGACACTGAACCTCTCCCTGCCAACACAAGCACAGTCAAAAATTCATATGTACCTTTTGACTCCTACTAAACTTAAGTATAGTTGCCCCTTAGTTTCTACAGAGGATCAGTTCAGGACCGCCGCCCCCCCAACCCAGATACCAAAATCTGAGGATGCTCAAGTCCCTTATATAAAATGGCATAGAACAATGCATATAGTTGACCTTCCACATACATGGATTCCCAGCTGAGGATCAAAAATACTGTTTTTGATTCTCTGATGGCTGATTCTAAGGAGGCAAACCCTGGGAATACAGAGGGCCAAGTGTATACTTATTTTTTTAAGTATATTTCATTCATTATGCTATTACAGTTGTCCTGATTTTTACCTCCTTTGTCCCCTCTACCCAGTATCCACTTCATTCCAGCAATCTTCCCTTAGCTCGTGTCCATGGGTCATGCATGTAAGGTCTTTGGCTTCTCCGTTTCCTATGCTTTTCTGAACATCTCCCTGTCTATTTTGTACCAATTATGCTTTTTAATCCCTGTACCTTTTCCCTTCCCCCTCTCTGCTGATAACCTTTTAAGTGATCTCCATATCTATGATTCTGTTCTTCTTTTAGTTACTTGCCTGGTTTGTTTTTGTTTTTTTAGATTCAGTTGTTGATAGTTTGTGAGTTGTCATTTTAATGTTCATAGTTTTGATTTTCTTCCTTTTCTTAAGTCCTTTTAACATTTCATATAATAAGGGCTTGGTGATGATGAACTCCTCTAGCTTTACCTTGTCTGGGAAGCACTTTATCTGCTCTTCAGTTCTAAATGATAGCTTTGCTGGACACAGTAATCTAGGCTGTAGGTTCTTGCTTTTCATCACTTTGAATATTTCTTGCCATTCCCTTCTTGCCTACAAAGTTTCTTGAGAAATCAGCTGATAGTCTTATGGGAATTCCTTTATAGGTAACTCTGCTTTTCTCTTGTTGCTTCTAAGATTCTCTCTTTATCTTTAACCTTCGGCACTTAATTTATGTGTCTTGGTGTGGTCCTCTTTGGTAGAACTTTTTGGGACTCTCTGTGCTTCCTGAACTTGTATGTGTATTTCCTTCACCAAATTAGGGAAATTTTCTTTCATTATTTTTTCAAATAAGCTTTCAATTTTTTGCACTTCCTTTTCTTCTGGCATCCCTATGATTCAGATGTTGGCACTTTCAGAGATGTCCCAGAGTCTTCTTATTCTCTCTCTCTCTTTTTTTTTGAATTCTTGTTTCTTCATTCTGTTCTGGTTGATTGTTTATTTCTTCCTTATGTTCCAAATCATTGATTTGAACCCCAGCTTCTTTACTTCACTGTTGGTTCCCTGTGGATTTTTCTTTGTTCTTTTAAAAAAACTTTTAATTGTTATTGTTGCTCTATTACAGTTGTCCCAATTTCGCTCCATTGCCCTCCCCTGCCCTGCTCATCCCCTGGCTCCCACAGTCAATCCCCACCCTGTTGTCCATGTCCATGGGTCATTTATACTTGCTCTTTAACTATGCCCTACCCCTTCTTCCTTCCCTTATTCCCTGCCTTGCCCTCTCCTCTGGTCCCTCTCAGTTTGTTCCTTGTTTCCATGCCTGTGGTTCTATTCTGCTCTTTTGTTTGTTTTGTTTAGTAGGTTTCCTGTTTTAGGTGAGATCATATGCTATTTGTCTTTCGACGCCTGGCTTATTTCACTTAGCATAATACTCTCCAGTTTTATCCATGCTGTCATGAAGGGTAGGAGTTCCCACTTTCTTTCTTCTGCCTAGTATTCCATTGTGTAAACATATCACAGGTTTTTGAACCACTCATTTACTAATGGGCTCTTAGGCTGTTTCTAGCACTTGGCTGTTGTAAATAATGCTGCTATGAATATAGGGGTACATAGGTTCTTTTGAATTGGTGTTTCAGGATTCTTAGGGTATAATCCCAGCAATACCACTGTCAAAAGGCAGTCCCATTTTTAATTTTCTGAGGAAATTCCGTACTGTTTTCCACGGTGGCTATATCAGTCTGCATTCTCACCAACAATGCACTAGGGTTTTCTTTCCTCCACATCCTTGCTAACTCTTGTTATTTCCTGATTTGTTAATGATGGCCATTCTGATTGGCGTGAAGTGGTACCTCATTGTGATTTTAGTTTGCATTTCTCTAATAGCTAGTGATGTTGAGCATCCTTTCATATGCCTCTGGGCCCTCTGTATGTCCTCCTTGAAGAAGTGGCTGTTCATGTCCTTTGCCCATTTCTTTATTGGCTTCTTTGTCTTCCTGGCATTGAGCCATATGAGTTCTTTATGTATTTTGGAGATCAAACCCTTGTCTGAGGTATCATTGGAAAATATGTTTTCCCATATAGTTGGTTCCCTTTTCATCTTGATGATGTTTTCTTTAGCTCTGCAGAAGCTTTTTTATTTGATGTAGTCCCATTTGTTTATTCTTTCCTTTATTTCCCTTGCCCTAGAGGATGTATCAACAAGATATTGCTGTATGGGATATGTGAAATTTTACTCCCTATGTTTTCCTCTAGGACTTTTATGGTGTCATGGTTTATGTTTAAGTCTTTTATTCATTTTGAGTTTATTCTGGTGTATGGTGTAAGTTGGTGGTCAAGTTTCATTTTTTTGCATGTACCATGCCAGATCTCCCACCACCATTTGTTGAAGAGGCTATTTTTACTCCATTTTATGCTTTTGCCCCCTTTGTCAAATATTAATTGACCATAAAGACATGGGTTTATTTCTGGGCTCTCTAATTCTGTTCCATTGATCTATGTGTCTATTCTTTTTTTTTTATGATTTTATTTATTTATTTTTAGAGAGGGAAGGGAGGGAGAGAGAGAGAGAGAATCATCAATGTGCGGTTGCTGAGAGACATGGCCTGCAACCTAGGCATGTGCCCTGACTGGGAATCGAACTTGCGATGCCTGGTTCGCAGCCCGCGCTCAATCCACTGAGCTACACCAGCCAGGGCTATGTGTCTATTCTTATGCCAGTACCACACTGTTTTGATTACAGTGGCCTTGTAATATAGTTTGATATGAAGTATTGTGATCCCTCCAACTTTGTTATTCTTTTTCAAGATTGCTGCAGCTATTTGGGGTCATTTTTTGTTCCATATAAACTTTTGAAATATTTGTTCTAAATCTGTGAAATAATGTCATTATATTTTAATAGGTATTGTGTTGAATCTACAGATTGCTTTGGGTAGTGTGGACATTTTAATGATATTGATTCTTCCAGTCCATGAACACGGTATATGCTTCTATTTGTTCATATCTTCCTTAATTTCTTTCTTCAGTGATTTCTAAGTACAGATCTTTTACCCTTTTGGTTAAATTTATTCCTAGGTACTTTACTTTTCTTGTTGCTATAGTAAATTGGCTTTTTCCCCTAGTTTCTGTTTCTGATATTTCATTGTTGGTGTACAAAAATGCCTTTGATTTCTGAGTACTGACTTTGTATCCCACTATTTTTCCAAATTCACTAATTAGATTGAGTAGTTTTGTGGTGGAACATATAGGATTTTCTCTGTGTATTATCATGTTGTCTGCAAATAGTGACAGTTTTACTTCCTCCTTTCCAATTTGTATGCCTTTTATTTCTTTTTCCGATCTGATTGCTGTGGCTAGAACTTCCAATACTATGTTGAATAAGACTGGTGAAAGCAGACATCCTTGTCTTGTCCCTGATCATAGTGGGAAAACTTTTAGTTTTTGCATGTTGAGTATGATGTTGGCTGTAGGTTTCTTCTATATGGCCTTTATGACATTGAGATATGTTCCCTGTGTTCCCACTTTGCTGAGCATTTTATCATAAATGGCTGTTGTGCTTTATCAAATGCTTTTTCAGCATCTATTGATATGATCATGTGATTTTTGTCTTTAATTTTGTTGATGTGATGGCCTGTAGTTTTCTTTCTTTGTTGTGTCTTTACCTGGTTTTGGAATTAGGATAATACTGGCCACACAAAAGAGTTTGAGAGTCTTCCTTCTTCTTGAATTTTTGGGAATACTTTGAAAAGAATAAGTGTTAGGTGTTCCCTAAATGGTTGGTAAAATTTACCTGTGAAGCCGTCTGTTTCAGGGCTTCTGTGTGTTGGGTGTTTTTTGGTTACTGCTTCAATTTCACTAATTGTTATTGGTCTATTCAGGCTTTCTGCTTCTTGATTCTGTACTGGAAGATTATGTGTTTCTAGAAATTCGTCCATTTCACCCAGGTTTTCAAATTTCTTGACATGCAGTTTGTAGTAATTTCTTACACTCCTTTGTATTTCTGTGGTATCCATGATAATTTCTTCTCCTTCATTTTGTTTATTTGGGTTCTCTCTCTTTTTTTCTTGGTGAGTCTGGTTAAAGGCTTGTTGATTTTCTTTATCTTTTCAAAGAACCAGCTCCTGGATTTATTGATCCTTTGAATTGTTCTTTTAGCCTCCATATCATTTAATTCTGCTCTGATCTTGATTATTTCCTTCCTTCTACTTGTTCTGGCTTTGTTTGTTGTTGTTCCTCTAGTTCTTGTAGATGTAGAGTTGGGGTATTTATAATTTTTCTATCTTTTGTAGGTACGCCTATATTTCTATGCACTTCCCTCTCAGGACTTCTTTCGCTGTGTCCCATAGGTTTGGGGCTGTTGTGTGTTTATTTTCATTTGTTTCCAGAACTTTTTGATTTCTTCTTTGATCTCACTGTTAACCCATTCGTTATTTAATAGCATGTTATTCAATCTTCATGAATTTGAATGTTTTTGAGTTTTTTCCTTGAGGTTGGTTTTTAGTTTTAAGCCATTGTAATCTGAGAAGATGTTTGATATGATTTCAGTTTTCTTGAGTTTGTTGAGAATTGTTTCCTGACCTACCATATGGTCTATTTTTTTAAACTGTTCCATGTGCATTTGAAAAGAATGTATAGTTTGCTTCTTTGGGGTGAAAGATTCTGTATATATCAATTAAGGCCATTTGATCTAGAGTGTTGTTTAATGCCAGTATCCTCATTGATTCTTTGCTTGGAAGACCTATCAGTTGTTGACAATGGGGAGTAAAAATCCCCTCCTATGAGTATGTTGTTGTCGATACCTGTCTTGAAGTCCTCCAAGATTTTCCTTACATATTTGGGTGCTCCTGTGTTGGGTGCATATATGTTTACAAGGGTTATATCTTCTTAATGGACTGTTCCTTTGAGTATTATACAGTGTCCTCCTTCATCGCTTTTTATGCCCTTTGTTTTGAAATCTATTTTGTCTGTTGTAAGTATTGCTACCCCAGCTTTGTTTTTCAGGTCCATTTGTTTGGAATATTTTTTTGCATCCTTTCACCTTCAGTCTGTGTAGATCTTTTGTTCTGAGGTGGGTCTCTTGTAGACAATATATGTGGGTCATGTTTTCTTATTCATTCAGTTACCCTGTGTCTTTTAATTGGAGCATTTAATGCATTTAAATTTAAGGTTATTACTGATAGGTACTTATTCATTGTTATTTCCCCCTTTGTTTTTGCTTTCCTCTCCCTCTTTCTTTTTCTTCCTATTATAGAGTCTCTTTAGCATCTTATACAATGTTGGTTTGGTGCAGATATGTTCTTTTAGCCTTTTTAAAAAATTTTGTTTGGAAAGCCCATATTTCACCTTCCATTTTAAATGAGAGTCTTGCTGGGTAGTAGTAGTCTTGGTTGCAGGCCTTTGCTTTTTATTACTTGGAATGTTTCTTGCCATTCCCTCTGGTTTGTAGTGTTTCTCTAGACTAATCTGCTGATCGCCTTATCGGAGTTCTCTTGTATGTTACTAGCTGTTTCTCCATTGCTGCTTTTAATATTCTTTGTCTTTAAATTTTGCCATTTTCATTATGATGTGTCTTGAAGTGGGCCTCTTTGGGTTCACCTTTTTTTGGAACCCTCTGTGCTTCCTGGACTTTTGCGACTTTTTCTCTCATCAAGTTAGGGAAGTTTTCTGTCATTACTTTTTTTAAAATATATTTTATTGATTATGTTTTTACAGTTGTCCCATTTCCCCCCTTCACTCCCCTCCACCCTGCACACCCTCTCCCACCCACATTCCCCCCTTTAGTTCATGTCCATGTGTCATACTTCTAAGTTCTTTAGTTTATACATTTCCCATACTATTCTTACCCTCCCCCTGTCTATTTTCTACCTTCCATCTATGCTACTTATCCTCTGTACCTTTTCCCCCTCTCTCCTCCTCCCACTCCCCTGTTGCTAACCCTCCATGTGATCTCCATTTCTGTGGTTCTGTTCCTGTTCTAGTTTGCTTAGTTTGCTTTTGCTTTTGTTTTAGGTGTGGTTGTTAATAATTGTGAGTTTGCTGTCATTTTATTATACATGCTTTTTGTCTTCTTTTTCTTAGGTAAGTCCCTTTAACATTTCATAAAATAAGGGCTTGGTGATGATGAACTCCTTTAACTTGACCTTCTCTGGGAAGCACTTTATCTGCCCTTCCATTCTAAATGAAAGCTTTGCTGTATAGAATCATCTTGGATGTAGGTCTTTGCCTTTCATGACTTGAATACTTCTTCCCAGCCCTTTCTTGCCTGTAAGGTCTCTTTTGTGAAATCAGCTGACAGTCTGATGGGAATGCCTTTGTAGGTAACTGTCTCCTTTTCTCTTCCTGCTTTTAAGATTCTCTCCTTATCTGTCATCTTGGGTAATGTAATTATGATGTGCCTTGGTGTGTTCCTCCTTGGGTCCAACTTCTTTAGGACTCTGAGCTTCCTGGACTTCCTGGAAGTCTATTTCCTTTGCCAGAATGGGGAAGTTCTCCTTTATTATTTGTTCAAATAACTTTTCCACTTGTTGCTTTTCCTATTTTCCTTCTGGTATCCCTATAATTCAGATGTTGGAACGTTTAAACATGCCCTGGAGGTTCCTAAGCCTCTCCACATTATTTTGAATTCTTGTTTCTTTATTCTTTTCTGATTGGATGTTTCTTTCTTCCATCTGGTCCACTCCATTGATTTGAGTCCCAGTTTCTTTCCCATCACTACTGGTTCCCTGTATATTTTCCTTTATTTCACTTAGCATAGCTTTCATTTTTTTTCATCTAATTTGCAACCAAATTCAACCAATTCTGTGAGCATCCTGATTACCAGTATTTTGAACTGTACATCTGATAGGTTGGCTATCTCTTCATTGCTTAGTTGTATTTGTTCTGGAGCTTTGATCTGTTTTTTTTTATTTGGGCCATTTTCTTTTTGTCTCAGTGCACCTGTTACGTAGTGAGGGGTGGAGCCTTAGGTGTTCACCAGGGCAGGGCAACCCAGTCACTTGGTTGTGAGGCTGTATGTGGGGGCGGTGTCCAAGAGGAAACAATGGCACTTGCTCTGTTCTCTACTAGATTTCAGTCACTTCTCCCAATTCCCCCAAGCAAACTGGGCCTTTCTGGTGCTGATTCCCATCTGGGTGGTTTTTTATACATTCTAGGACCCTGTGGGTCTCTCCAACAAACTCTCCTGTGAGGCTGGGATTCTATTCCGGCACCTCAACCCCCACAGGTGTTTTCAGCCGGTGTTTTGAGGCTTTATTTCCCCACGCTGGGACCCCTGGGTTGCGCGATCTGTCTTGCTCCCCAGTTTCGCCTGGTTTATCTGCTTGTGAATGTGGGACCACATGGCCTGCCAGCCACCTTGTGCACTGTGCCCCTCCTCAATCCGCCACCTCGCTGGGTCTGCCAGCTGCTGCCTTGTGCACCTGGGATCTGCCAGCCACCACTTTGCCTCGACCCAACTCCGCCCCTCCTACCCGTCTGGATGAATGTGTCTACTTTAACTCCTTGGTTCTCGCACCTCCATAAAGTTCAATTTTCTTTCGGCACTGTTTTTTTTTTTTCTTTTTCTAAATTGTTGTTGTCCTTGTTTTGGTTGTGCGAGGAGGCTCAGTGTGTCTACCTATGCCTCCATCTTGGTCGGAAGTCCTGTCATTACTTTTTCAAACAGGTGTTCTATGCCGTGCTCCTCTTCTTCTTCCTCTGGTATCCCTATTTTACAAATATTTTTACATTTTTTGTTGTGCTGCAGCTCCTTTAAACCCTCTTCATTCTTTTTGAGTATTTTTTCACATTGTTCTCTTTGGGAATTTTTTTATACCTTGTCCTCCAGCTCACTGATTGGATCCTTTGCTTCATCTAGCCGGCTTTTAATTCCTTCTACTTTGTTCTGTAATTCAGAAATTGTATTCTTCATTTCCTTGTGACTCTTATTGATAGTTTCTATGTCCTTTTTCATGATGAAGTAGTTCATGGTATGTTCCTTGTAGTTTCCCTGTAGTTCTTACTGAGATCATTGACCTTCCTTATAACCATTATATTGAACTCAGTGTCTGATAGTTTACTTGTCTCTATCTCATTTAGCACTCTTCCTGGGGATTCCTCCTTTCCTTTCAATGGAGGTTCTTTCTTTGTCTCTCCATTTTAGTTACTCTTGTTTGTTTCTGGTTCTTAGATTGATCTGTTTTGACATCCTGTCTTCATGGTATGACCTTCTGTGGTTAGAAAACTGAGATTCAGTGGTGCCTTCTCCTTGATCTCCTAAACTTGATGCTCTTAGGACACCCTTTCTGCCATTTATGTTAGTGCTCTGGTTGTGATTGAGTTTTGATTGTTGTTGGATTGTTCTTTGCTGGGTCCTTCCCTCCAGCTGGCTGAGTGGGTTACTCTG
This sequence comes from Tonatia bakeri, assembly GCA_004024845.1. NCBI lineage: Eukaryota > Metazoa > Chordata > Mammalia > Chiroptera > Phyllostomidae > Tonatia > Tonatia bakeri. The sequence goes on from PVIA01000814.1 coordinate 306,067, forward strand.
CCTAGTATGTCTTGTATGCTGTTGTGTAGGTGCTAGCAAAACAAAATCACACAGCCCAGGAAACAATACACACCCACAAAAATAACCCCCACCCACAATTACACTATCAACAGCAAATGAGCAAGTATTAATAAGGGTATAAAGAGATTAAAGCTGTTATAAGAAAGGAGAAATGAATATGAGATGATGAACTGAAAGAAAAATGATTTTGAGAGGGTAATGGGAGGAGCAGTAATAATAGTAGGGAATCAGGGCAAGGCAAGCAGAGAAAGTAAAATTTATATCATAAATAAAAAAGGCAATGAAGAAGGCAGAGTGGAGCAAGAGAAGGGAAGTATATAGTATTAGGTCTAAACAGAGATTTAAAAATATATAATGAGAGAGAGAAAGAAAAGGAAAAAATAAGTAAATAAATAAAATAGGAACCAAATTGGAGGAAGATTCACCACAACACTATTAACAGCAAATGAGCTAAGATTAATATAGGTGGGATGGGAATAAGAGGGAAAAAAAAGAAAAGCTTAAAATATGTTTAGAGAAAAGGGGAGTGTTTTTGAGCTGATAGAAGGAGAAGGAATACTAGGAGTGAGGAACGCAAACCAGGCTAAGATTGGGAAAAATTAAAATTTGAGACAAAATAAAGACAAGACAGGAGGAGGGCAAAATGTGTAGGAGAGGGGAATTGTAAAATTTCAGATTTGAAATATCAAAATAGTGAAGATCTATAGATAAAATGAAAAAATGGAAGAACAACCATCCCATCCACAACCAACAAGCAAAGACTGATAAAGGTAGAGAGAGAACACAAAGGTATTTTAAGAATGAGAAAAAGAATGTGAGATGACCAGTGACAAGAAAATGGTTTTGAGAGGCTGGGTCAGGAGAAATAGTAAGAGTGTTGAATGGAAACAAGTCGCAACAAGAGAGAAAACAAAATTTAAAATGAAAATAAGAAGAGAAAAGAAGAGGGTAAAATGGGGTAAGAGAAGGGAGGAGCAAAATATGAGATTTGAAATACCGTATTTTGGCACGTAAATGCGCTCCTGTGTATAATACACACCCAGGTCTTTGGCCCAAACTTCCAGGAAAAAAATCTTGTGTTCTAATTTTTTAATCCAATTATTTACTTATTTATATTTAGATACTTGTTTTTGTTATTATAAAGAAATTTTAGCACTTACTTTTTTTTTTTAAGATTTTATTTATTTATTTATTTTTATTTTTAGAGAGGGAAGGGAGAGGGAGAGAGAGAGAGAGAGAGAGAAACATCAATGTGCGGTTGCTGGGGGACATGGCCTGCAACCTAGGCATGTGCCCTGACTGGGAATCGAACCTGCGATGCCTGGTTCGCAGCCCGTGCTCAATCCACTGAGCTACGCCAGCCAGGGCTAGCACTTACTTTTTAACATATTTTGGTACAAGAAATTTTTGTAACAAATAATTACATGTCGCAAGGACAGATACAAGGTATTTCAGGTATTGCCCATGTATAATATGCATCCTTATGTTTACCTCAAAAATTTGGGCACAAAAGTGCACATTATATGCAGCAAAATACGGTAAACTATAATATAAAAGCTAGTGACAATATGCACAAACTTGAAGGACAAAAAAAAGAATATTAAAAAGCTATGCACAGGAGAGAAAATATCACAAATCACGAAGAAGACTGTGGTGGAATTCGTCTTGGTAGCATTTAGTATTTACCACTGTTTTTTGGGGGGGTGAGGTCCATCTCTGGTGATGTCAGATAGTGTCCCAGTCTGGAGTTAGGCACCCTGTTCAAGACTACCAAGGACCCACAGTCTATGGCTGACTCCTTCAGTTGTTAATCTAGTCAATCTGTAATCAGCTGTCAGGCTTAAGCACCACAAGATAGGGTGGAGTAACTCCTGGGGTCAGGGCTATTGCTTCCCCTCAGGCTGATGTCACTTGCAAGGGGGTGGTCTGCCTGAAGAAGATGGCTCCTGCAGCATGGGGGATAACTCAGCACTGGGATCCTGGTGGCTGCTCTCCCAGTTCTCTCCCCAAACCCACCGTCCCCAGTCTTTCCTCAAGTCAACTCTGCCCCTCCTTTGCCAGAGCACAGGGTAAGTGGTTGCAAATGAAATTTTATGCATTGGCCCCTTAAAAAGCTCTCTGTGTCTCCAGCGGTCTGTCAGTGGCAGAAAGAACCTCTGTCGCTTTTCACAGCTGGATGTTATCTGGTGCTGTAGGCTGGGGTGCAGAGTTTGGGGATTAGACCCCACACTCCTCAGGGGGAACACCCTGGCCACTGAAGTGTTCCTCTGGCACTTCACTGCCACCTGTGGGAGCCCATCCTGCCCTTTTGTGTCTCCTCTGCACTCTCTATCAGTCACATTCTGGTGAAGCTGTTTCTTGGGTCTGTCTGTGGTTATAAGGCTTCTTTCCTGCTATTGTTCAGTTTTTTTATTCCTTATGATTTCTTGCAATTTAGTTGTATTTCCAGATTGGTCCTGGGAGTGTAGCTTCTACTTATTCCTCCACCATGTTGGATCTCCCTGACCCCTACTATGGATTTTTCTTTATTTCACTTAGTGTAGTCTTCATTTCTTCCCTTATGTTTTTGCTGTATTCAGTGAGTTCTCTAAGCGTCCTTATCACCAGTGTTTTGAACTCTGCATATGATAGGATGGCTGTCTCCATTTCACCTAGTTCTTTTCTTTGGGCTTTGTTCTCTTCTTTCATTTGGGCCATATTTCTTTGTCTCCTCAATTTGTCAGCCTCCCTGTGTTTGTTTTTGTGTAGTAGATAGAGCTGCTTTGATGCCCTGCCTTAGCGCACCTAAGCCATATGGGGCGAAACTTTAGGTATTTGCCAGGGTGAGGCAACCTGCTTCTCTGCTTTATGGCTCTGTATGTGGGGATGGGGATAAAGAGGGGACAATGCTGTTGAGGCTTGTTCGGCACTCACCCCATTTCTGATCACTTTACCCACTTTCTGTGTGTGACTGGTGCCCTCTAGCTGCTGCCCCAGTGGTTGTTCCCAGAGTGGGTGGGTTTGCATTTGTTCTAGGACCATGTGGGCTCTTTAAACTGACTCTCCCAAGAAACCAGAATTTTCTTCCACTGCTCCAACCCTCACTGTTTTTTGCAGCCAGAAGCTATTTCCAGGTGCTGGAACCCTGTGCTGTGTGGTCTGGCCTGGGGCTGGAATGACTCACTTCCAAAGTATCCCTTCCGATTTTATCCACTACACGTGAACGTGTGACCGCTTGTTCCATTAGCTGCCTCACCACCATTGCCTTGCCACCACTACATCACGTCCTTTCTGCCCTGGCTCCCTGTCTCTGCGCTGGCTCACTGGCTCTGCCCCTCCAGTCTGTATAAATATGGCTTCTTTAAATCCTTGGTTATCAGACTTCCATACAATTAGATTTTCTGGCAGTTTTGGGTATTTTTTGTTTTCAGGTTAGTTGTGATCCTTCTTATGGTTGTGCAAGGAGGCAAAGCGTGTCTACCTACACTTCCATCTTGACGGGAAGTCCAACTATGTATTTATTGGAAAAAACTTGCATTTATTTAAGTTGATCTGCATGGTTCAAATGTGTGTTGTTTAAGAGTCAACTGTAGTAGTTTTTTGTGTTGTTCAAGTACTCTTATCATCCGTATGGTTGTCCTGCCCATTACTTATAAGTGTATATTGAGGTCTAACTATAATTGTAGACCTGTCTGTTTCTTCCTTCAGTTCTATCAATTTTCTCTTTATATTTTTGATAGTCTTGGGTATATAAATGTGTATAAATGTTATGTCTTTCTGATGTATCAATCCATATATATATGTGTACATATCCATACACACACACACACACACACACATATTATATAGTGCCCTTGTCTCTTTTAACCTTTAAAAAAACTTTTTAAAAATTCATTGATATTGGGAAGAGAGAGAAAGAGACATAAACATCAATTTGTTGTTCCACTTATTTATGCATTCTTTGGTTGCTTCTTACATGAGCCTTGAGTGGGAATCAGATCTGTAACCTTGGCATATTGGGGTGATGCACTAACCAGCTGTAACCTTTTTGATTTCAGGTCTGTTCTGTCTGATATAAGTATAGCCACCCTGCTCTATTTAGGTTACTGCTTGCATGGGATATCTTTTCAATCTTTTTACTTTCAATCTATTTGTGTTTTTGAATCTAAAGTCTTATAGACAGCATATAGCTTTTTCTTTTAAGATTTTTTAAAAAAGCTTTATTTATTTTTAGAGAGAGGGGAAGAGAGGGAGAAAGAAAGGGAGAAAAACATCGATGTACGAGAGAAACATTGATTGTTTGCCTCTTGCATGTGCCCAGCTAGGGACCTGGCCCACAACCCAGGTCCCTGGTATGTGCCCTGACAGGGAATTGAACCAGTGGTCTTTTGGTTTGCAGGCCAGTACTCAGTGCACTGAGCCACACCAGCCAGGGCTATAGTTTTGTTATCCATTCTGCTCTGTGTCTTTTGATTGGAGAGTTTAGTTCATTTACATTAAATGAATTACTAATGAGGGACATATGTCATTTTGTTGTTTTTTTTTATGCCTTATAGTGTTTTGTCCATCATTTCCTGCATTACTGTCTTTTATGTTACATTTTTTTGTAGTGAAACATTTTAATTCCATTTGCATTTCTTTAGTGTATATTCTATATTTTCTTTGTGGTTACCATAGGGATTGCATTTAACATCCTAAAGTTTTAATACTCTAACCTGACTTTATACCAGATTAATACCATACAAAATGTTTGCTGCTTTATATCTCTGTCTCCACCTCTTTTGATGTCACAAAATTACATCTTTACATATTGTGTATGCCAAAGCAAACTAGTAATTGTTTTATTAATGTATTAGTCTCTTAAATTTCATAGAAAACAAAATGTGGAGTAACAAACCAGTTACAATAGTCCTGGCTTTTAGACTTAATTTTTGTAGTGTATTCATCTCAGTCATGTAGAAAACAAAAAGTAGAATTATAAATCATTGTTACAATACTAGTTTTGATAATGTATATGTCCTTTATTGAGATCTTTATTTCTTTATACAGCTTCAAGTTACTGTCTAGTATCCTTTCATTTCAACTTGCAGGACTCCCTGTAGTATTTCTCGAAGGACAGGTTTAGTGGTAACAAACTTCATCTTTTGTTTATTTGGGAACGTCTTAAGTTTTTCCTTCCTTCCCCCTACCCCTAGTTTTATTGAGATATAATTGGTATATAGCATTATGTTAGTATATGGTGTGCAGCACAGAGATTTGATATATATTCCATATATATATTGCAAAATTACCTTAATTAGTTAACATCTGTCAACTGTCCTAGTTAAATTTTTTTCTTGTGGTAAGAACTTTGATGATATACTCTTAGTAACTTCAAATATACAATACAGTATTGTTAACTATAGTCACCATGTTATATATTTCCAGAACTTATTTATTTTATAACTGGAATTTGTACCTTTTGACCACCTTTATGCGTTTCCCTTACCCTCTACCCCCTACCTCTGGCAACCACCAATCTGTTCTTAGTTTCTATGAGTTTGGGGTTGTTGTTGTTTTTTTTAGATCCCACATATAAGTGAGATTATATACTGTTTGTCTTTATCTGACTTATTTTCACTTAGCATAATGTCTTCAAGGTCCATCCATGTTGTTGAAATTGCAACATTTCTTTTTTTCTCTCCCTTTTGAAAGATATATTTGCCAGATACAGGATTCTTGGTTGACAGGGTTTTTTTTTCCCCACTTTGAAAATATCTTCCCAGTGACTTCTGGCCTCCAGAGTTTTGTGTTTTTAAATACCAGTGCTGGGATCTTTTTTAAAAATTTTATTTTCTTTATTTTTAGAGAGAGGGGAAGGGAAGGAGAAAGAAAGGGATAAAAATATCAATGTGCAGTTGCCTTTTGCATGGCCCCACTGGGGACCTGGCCCACAACCCAGGCATGTGCCCTGACTGGGCATTGAACCAGCAACCCTTTGGTTCGCAGCCTGTGAGCCTGTGCTCAATCCACTGAGCTATTGTGATGAGAAATTTGATGATGATGTTATTGGTGAGCCTCTTGTAGGCGATGAGTCACTCCTTTCTAGCTGCTTTTAAGTCTTTCCTTGTCTTTGGCTTTCAACAATTTGATTATAATGTATCTGGGTATGAGCTCTTTCTGTTCATTCTACTTGGATTTGTTGAGCTTCTTGGGTGTTTTTATTTTGTTTTGTTTTGTTGATGATGATGATGCAGAGTCACACGGACTCAGGAAGGCAGCCATGGTGTCAGGAAGACACCAGGCCTAAGTCAGCCTCTGGTTTTGCCTCTTATTAACTGTGTGAGCTGTTTTACTGCTTTTGTTGTTGTTCTTTTTTAAAAAACTAAATTTATTGGGTGCCATTGGTTAATAAAATTATATAGATTTCATGTGTACAGTTCTATACATCATCTGTATATTTCATTGTATGTTTACCACTCAAAGTCAAATCTTCTGTCATCATATATTTGACCCATTTACCCTTTACTGTGTCCCACTTGGATGTTTAAATTCATGGCTTTCATTAAATGGGAAACTTTTCGTTATTTTTCAAATAATCTCTCTTCTTTTTTCTCTTCTCCTGGGACTCCTGCACTGCAGATTCCTTGGAAGTTGCTTCTGCTGCAGGGGGAGAAGGTTGTAACAATGTCTGTGAGGGTTGCAATAGTAGTTGCCTGCCTTTGTGTCTGCCCCTCCATGAACAGAAGCAGCAATCAGCTATCTGTATACTGATCCCCTGTGCTTGGAGGACAGAGTTCTAATTGCCTGGCTCCTATAGGCTGTGTGTAAGATGCTCCTGGAACATCTGCACAGCTTCCTATCAGGGTGGAGGGTAGTAAGAACTGAAATTAATCACCATCACACCTTCCCCTGGATGTTGCAAGCCTTTCAGAGACTCTCCAGAGTTCAAGAATAGTTACATCAAGTAAATTCTGCTAGTACAGTTTTTGCTGAGATGTATTCCTATTACTTTCTCCTCTGCCATCTTCTGTACATCTTATAGTGTACAGTTGCTTTTAAAATCAGTTCAGGGAAGAACGGAGAAGCAATATATGAATGGTTTGTGTGACATCGATGTAACCTGGCAGCCAAGGAGAGTGGACTGGAATGTGCATGTGTGGACAATGAAAACTTCCCTGTACTAGTCAGTGGGGGTGGTAGACACCTTTGAGTGAGCATGTGTACTGTGTGGCTGTCACATTCAAAATGGCTGAGTGAGAATAATGAATCTGTATCTAGTTTTGCATTAAGTTTGAATATTCCTCCACAGAAACTATGTGGATGATTCAGAAGGCAGCAGCTATGGGCAGCTGGTGATTGGCAGCTTCATCATGAAAACATGCCTGCTCATACATAAAGTCTCATGTATAGAGTTTTTTTGGCAAAACATCAAATCATCCAGTTGACTCAGCACCTCTACAGCCCAGATTTGGTGCCCTGTGACTTATGGCTTTTCCCAAAACGAAAATCACCTTTGAAAAGGAAGAGCTTTCAGACTGTCAGTGAGATTTAGGAAAATGTGATGGGGCAGCTGATGGTGATTGGGAGAACTGTGTGAGGTCCCAAGGTGCCTACTTTGGAGGGAACTGAGGCGTCATTGTCCTGTGTACAATGTTTCTTGTGTCTTGTATCTTCTTCAATAAATGTCTGTTTTTCATATTACATGGCTGGATACCTTCTGGGTAGACCTTGTACATGAATGTGGTTTTTTATTTACATAATTACCTTCTTTAGTGCTGTTTATCTTTTCATGTAATTTGAATTACTGCCTGAGGTCTCTTGTTTTCAGCTTAATGAACTGCTAGTAGTTTTTGTAAGGAGGGTCTGCTAGCCACAAACATAGCCAAAATTATGTTTTTGTTTATCTGGAAGTGTGTTTGGCCTTCATTTTGGCAAGACAGCTGTACTGGATATTTGATTGTTGGTTAACAGTTTTTTCTCTGAGCATTTTGAATGTTGCCCCACTGCCTTTTGACCTTCATTGTTTATGTTAAGTCAGCTGTGACTGTTATTTGGGTTCCCGTGGAAGTGATGTCATTTTCCTCTGTTTTCAAGATTTTCTCCTTGTCTTGGGCTTTTAGCCCTTTTGCTTTAATATGTCTGTGTGTGGGTGTCTTTGAGCTGATCCTGCTTGGAGTTCATGAGCTTCCTGGGAATTTGATGTGTTTTCAGTAAATTTAGGAGGTTTTCAGTGATGACCCCTTTAAATGTTTTCTGCTCCTTTCTTTCCTCTCCCTGTGGAACTCCCATCACACGTGTTGGTGTGCTTAAAATGGTGCCATATTTCTCTGAGTCTCTGTTTGTTTTCTGCACTTTCTTCTCTCTCTGTTCTCTGTATTACATAATCTCTATTGGTCTATTGGTAAGTTTGTTTATTCTTCTTCATCAGTTCAAATATATTGTTGAGCCCCTCTGGTGAATCTTTTGTTATTACACTTTAACTTCAGAATTTTCATTTTGGTTCTTACTATAATCTCTCCATCAGTATTCTTTATCTGACAGGACATTGTCATCATATCTTCCTTTACTTCTATAATTGTGTTTTCTTAAGTTTTTGTGAACATGTTTATAATAGCTACTTTGATGTCTTTTTCTGTTGAATCCAACATCTGGTTGTTCTCACAGCAGTTTCCCTTTGCCTACTTTTTCCCCTAGTCTGTGTATCATACTGTCTTGTTTCTTTGAGTGTCTCAACTTTTTATTGGAACCTGGAAATCTGAGGTACGTTTTTACAACTCTGGATACCTGCCTCCCTGGGAGTGAGGGTTATTACTGTTGTTCGTTTGGTGATTGGCTGGGTTATTTTAGTGCAGTATATTTTGCCCCTTCCTCCTTTCCCCACCATGAAGCCTCTGATGTTGTCCCTTAGTGGGTGCAGCCTTGGGCATGTCCACAGGCACCCTGGAATGACAGTGAGTTTGGGAGAGCTTTCTTGTCATACTCCCTTTTCCTGACCTCACCCAGCTGTTAAGTTTTTTTAGTTGCCAGCTGATTGCTCTGCCTTTTTCAACAATGCTTTGGAGCAGACCTTGTGCTACAGACTGATCGGATCAAATTCAGGCTCTTTTGAAGGGATGTTTGAGATATTTTCTGACCCCAGGAAGGCTCCTCCCAACTTGTTGTTTCTTTCTGTTAAAGTAGCCTACAATTTAACTTATGTACCCAGTGAATCTACCAATCTCCTCCCAGTTGCCATTCACCACTACCTGTGTTTTTTGTTGTTTGTTTTTGAGAGCATTCTTAGGCTTGAATTTTTGCATAGTCTGTTACAAATGAAGTCAGTTCATTTAGGAAAAGATTCCCCAGGCAAAATCTCTGATCAAAGCTCTGAAGCTGGTTGTGAGGGCAGTTAGCATGCTTGTTTCCAACTGATACTCTCACTTTAAAAGCTCACCGGGGTGAAGGGGCTGCATTCTCTGGTCTTCAATGTATGCTTCACCCAGCATGGAATCTTCACTTTTTGGTCTGGAGCAAATTTCTTGGGGGGGAAAAAATGTGGCTTTATTTGCTGTATGCCCATAGGACCATTTCCGTAGACTTTAAATAATTGGTTTTTATTTTTTTTCTTTCTTTAGAAGACTTGACTGACTTACTTTTAGAGAAGGGAAGGGAGTCTGGAAGAGAGGGAGAGAATCGGCTGCCTCTTGCAGGCCACCCGCAAACGGGGGCCCAGCCAGCAGCCCAGGCATGTCCTCTGACTAGGAATCAAGTCCATGGCCGTTTGATCTGCAGGACGATGCCCAACTCAGTCAGGGCAAATGGTTGGTTTTAAAAATAAATTTCCCCAGTTTCACTGAGGAGTCTGCAGATCTCCTCATGCTGTCATGCCACATATGGAACCAATTAGCTGTTATATCTCCTTTAATCTGAAACAGTTGCTCAGTCTTTGTTTTTTATGACCTTGACTTTTTTTTTTAACCCTCACCTGAGGATATGTTTATTGACTTTTAGAGAGGGAGACAGAAACATCAATCAGTTGCCTCCCGACCAGGTACAACCTAGTTATGTGCTCTGATTGGGAATCAAACCCACAAACTTTTGGTGTACGGGACAATGCTCCAACCAACTGAGCCACCCAGCCAAGGCAGATCTTGACATTTTTGAAGAGTATAGACCACGTGCTTTATAAAATGCCTCTCAGTTTTGATTTGTCTGACCTCATGTGAATACAGATTATACATTTTTGACAGGAGCACCTCAGAACTGATATTATGTCCTTAGTACATTGTATGAGGAGGTCCATGACATCTGCTGAGCCCATCTGTTAATATCAGGCATTTCTTTTAACATAGTATCACATAGTAAATTTTTTTGATTTCTAGTCAAATTGAATTTTCTATATGTTAATTGGTTATTTATATTATTCTGTAAATGCCTTTGCTGAATTGTCTGTGTGATTTTGTTTTATAAATTCTGATGTTTGAGTATTTTATTGATTCTAAGAGCTCCTTATATATTAATGGTACTCCTTGGCATGTATGTTAAAAATATTTTCTCTAGTTTATTGTTTGCTCTTTAATTTCTTACAACTACATTTTAATATCTTGAAGTTCAAATTCTTATGTAAATATACTATTAGTATTTACCCATATGATTTCTATCTTTGGTATCATGATTAGAACAGCTATCCTAAGATTACAGAAATATTTTTTCTACTACATACTTATTTCTTTTTATGTTTTCCAAATAGGTACGTTTGCGGGAGCACATGGGTGAAAAGTATGCAACTTACAGTGTGAAAGCTCGCCAATTGAAATTTTTTGAAGAAAATGTGAACTTCTGAGAATTTATTATAATATGCTGCCAGAACTAAAGACCTATACTCAAAGGTGTTTGGCTTAAACAGAAACAAACTTATAATGATGGCGGGAGGCTATTCACCAGCTTTGTATCTCTTTGGTTTTTTTATTACTAGAAAAATAATGGGACAGAACAAATATGAAGCAAGCTCACAAAAGAAAGAAACTTTGGCTATCTTGTTCTTTTTGTGAGAAAAAATCCAAGACTTTGGTTGCTGTTTACTGAGCCTTAAACCACCAACTTTGTATCTAGAACTTTATTTTTTTAAGGTACTAATTAGCTTGAATACTGGATCATATAGCATTGGAAGTTTTATCTTCTATTACAGTGAGCAAAGTGATAGGAGAAATAAGTGAAATAATATGCTCAGTGATACTACTTGTCATTGTTAATAACCTTAAGTAGTAGTTGATAAATTATTTTGTAAAAAGTCAATTCAAGATTCTGGGATTAAATTTAAAGACTATGAAGTTGTATCTAGTATTTGAGCAACTGAATTCCCTCTTTACATATATGGACATTAAACATTTTATTTTCATGTAATATGCACCTCTTCGGGTATACTAATAGATATTTTGACTTTGTAACACTGTATTTACATGTTGGTTTTCTTTAGACTTATTTTTCCATCATTGAAAACATTTCTTAAATACTTATTCCTTTTCCAGTTAAGCAATTTGTATATAAAGTCCAGCTCCTTTTAATTATGTTGGACATACTTGTCTCCTGAAGTTTGGCTTCTTGTACATCAAGATACTGGTTGTCTTTCCATGTTTTAAATGTATGCTTGTATGTTATTTATTTTATTGTTTTAAGGGGTATTGCTCACCTAGGAAATAGTTTTTATAAAATAAGTCTTGATTAGTAAATTTTCACTTCTGTATTCAAGGGGCTCTAAAAGTGAATTCTGCTCCAGAAATGTTTTTATAATTAAAAATTTATCTTCTTTGAAAATATACACACACATAAAATACGTCATAATGAAATGTTCCCTTTCCAGTCACTTTCCTGGAGCTGGGAATATAGTGATGAATAAAACATTGTTCCCTGTCCTTACCATGCTCATGGCCTAGTTTCTGAGACCTCTTTTTTTTATTTTGAAGGGTTTGTTAGAACTCAACTATAAAGCCATCTAGTCCTAATGCCCGCTTGGGGGTAGATCTTTGGCCAACTGTTCGTCTTCCTGAGCTATTCACCATTTCTTGCACATTTCAGAAATTAACATCTTTCAGGAAAGTCATTGATTTACCTAAGTTTCCTAACTTATTGGTATAAAGTTTTACATATATTTTCTTAGAATTAAAAGATCTCCTGCATACTTTATTATTCCAATTCTGTATATTTTTATTGTTTAAACATTCACTCAGTTTTCATCCTATTTTTTTGGTTATTTTGTGGTTCTTGTTTCCTAAATACTTAATAATTTTTCAACTTTCTTATTTAATTATGAAACACATTTTTAAGACTGAAGTTTCTTCTCAGTATATCTTTGGCCACACTCTTTTTGTCATTAGTTTCTAAATAATTCTGGTTTTGATTTCTTAAATAAGTTTCGTAATATCCATGTGTTCAGAGAACCAAGGAAATTGTATCTCCTCACTCCAGCTACATTGCAGTGTTGTTACTGAATGTGAGCTGCAAGACCTCTTTCATAGAATCGTTTCCCTGTGGCTCAGTACATGTTTCATTATTGGAATAGCCAGAGGTGAGTTCCGTTATGCACAATGACTATTAAATATTATACAAGTTTGTGTAGGGTCTGATCAATAGCATTTTGTGATAGAAATGTTCTTTATCTGCACTGTCTTACATGGTAACCACCAGTCATACATAGCTTTTGAGTCCCTGAGACTAGTTTGAGGAACTCAATTTTTTAGTTTTAATTAAATGTAAACAGCCACATGTGATTAGTGGCACCATATTGGACAGTGTAGCTTTGTATCATTCACTTGGTAAATATTTGTTGCACACCTATGATGTGTCACATACTCTTGTATGTACTAGGCAAGTAGCAGTGAGTAAAACAAGGTCCCTGTGCCCATGGAGCTTCATCTGTGGAGGACAGTTAACAAATACATACATACTGTGAGGTATATTAAATGTTATGAAAAATAGCACAAGCTAAATGGATATAGAATGATGGGGCATACCACTTTATTTTTATAGGATAGCAGGGAATTCTTCATTATATTGACATTTGGGTAGAGACCTGAACGAATGGAGAAAACAAGTCATGCATCTGAGGGAATGTTCCAAATGCTGGGAACAAGTGCAAAAGTCTTCCTATCAACCACCTGTCCACTTGATCTATCAAAATCTGACAAGTAAAGTAGTGGTCTCCTACCAAAAGAGTGTAGCTCGGCTCTGCATGTGGGGACATTCACAGCTCTCAGTGCCTGGCCCAGCTTCTTTCAAAATGTCTACTATTCATGAAATTCTGTGCAAGGTCAGCTTGGAGGGCACTCACTCTACACCCCCAAATGCATACGATACAGGTCAGTCAAAGCCTATACCAACTTTGATGGGGACGAAGATGCTTTGAACATTGAAATGGCCATCAAGACCAAAGGTGTGGTTGAGCTCACCATGGTCAACATTTTGACCGTCTGCAGCAATGAACACACAGGATATTGCCTTTGCCTACCAGAGGACTGAAAAGGAACTGCATCAGCACTGAAGTCAGCTCTGTCCAGCCACCTGAAAACAGTGATTTTGGGCCTATTAAAAACTCCTGCTCAGTATGTTTCCAAGCTGAGGACCTCCATGAAGGGGCTGGGGACTAATGAAGACTTTCATTGAGATCATCTGCTCAAGAACCAACCAGGAGCTACAGGAAATTAACAGTTTACAAGGAAATGTACGAGATTGACATGGGGAAGGACATTGTTTCCAACACATCTGGTGACTTCTGTAAGCTAATGGTTGCCCTTGGTAAGAATAAGAGCCAAAGATGGCTGTCATTGATCATGAACTGATTGACCACGATGCCAGGGATCTCTATGATGCTGGAGTGAAGAGGAAAGGAACTGATGTTCTCAAGTGGATCAGCATCATGACTGAGTGGAGCATGTTGCCTCCAGATGGTATTTGAAAGGTATAAGAACTACAGTCCTTATAACATATTGGAGAGCATCAAGAAGGAAGTCAAGGGAGACCTGGAAAATGCTTTCCTGAACCTGGTCCAGGGCATCCAGAATAAGCCCCTGTATTTTGTGAGAGACTGTATGACTCCATGAAGGGCAAGGGGACATGCGATAAGGTCTTGATCACAATCATGGTCTCCTGCAGTGGACATGTTGAAAATCAGGTCTGAATTCAGGAAGTATGGCAAGTCCCTGTAGTATTACATCTAGCAAGACACCAAGGATGACTAGGAGAAAGTGCTGCCATACCTTTGTGATAGGGATGACTGAGGCCTGTGATGGCTTTAGCATCCAGGAGCAGTGCTACTGTGCTTCCCCCTAATGATTCTAGAAAATTATTTTGTGACTAATAGCCCCCATGCCTATCTCTGTGAGGATGGTGTTAGTTAGCATTGCTTTTGTCCAGACCTTACTTCAGTTGCCCCAGCATTGCTTGGCTTTCCCATCTAGTGTCTCCTTTTAGCCAAAAGAAATGAATATTCCAAGGAGCTGGAAGTGAAATCTATGATGTGAAACATTTTGCCTCTTGTGTACTGTGTTGTAAACAGAATAAACTAAATTTTTACTAAAAAAAAAAAAGTGTAGCCTTGCCAAACTTTTATCAATAACATTCTTTGCTTTATGCATTTCACATCTTATTCAATGCATGATTCACAACAGTGACATCTTGGCCGCTATGAAATGTTCCTCTTTGCCCCATTCAATGCTTTCTGATACCAAATACGATTTTTTTCACTATTACCCCGCCTTTTTGCTTGCATTTGACTAGTATATCTTTGTCCTGTTGACACCCATTGGGTGTCATTTGAGAACATGAAGTAACTTGATTTTTAACCCTACTTGGGAGCTCCTACCTTTTAAATTATCTTACACTTATTGATATACTTGCTGTATATATTTGGCTTCATAATTTTTCTTTTTTTAAACTTTCCTTTTGCCTTGGGTGCATTTTAGTGGAGCACCACCATACCATACACCAAAAGGCTGAAGGTTCAGTTCCTAGTCAGGGCATATACCTAGGTTGCAGGTTCAGTCCCTGGTCAGGGTGCACATAGGAAGCAACCTATCAATGTTTCTCTGTTCCTCTCTCTCTCTCTAAAAATAAAAATAAATAAAAACATATTCTCCAGTAAGGATTAAGAAATAACTTCCTGACTTTTGCTATATTAAGGTCTTTGCTCCCCTTTAAAAAAAAAACTTACAGTTTGGAAGTCCTATATCTGTTATTGAGAAATAGAATATTATCTGTAATAACCCTCCCATCCCTCACATAACACCTTTAGATGATTTTCCCTTCAGCCCTCTGGAAAATTTAAAAGGAATGTATAGCTTCATAGGTTTTCACTTTAGTCCACCTCGGGTAAAGCATAATTAAATGATCCCTGCTTAACAACAGACTTATTTTACTAGTACTAAAATACTACTTTATCACAAACTTACATTAGTAAATTTTTTCATTAGGTACTTGCTGTTAAGAAAGAATTATATTAGGAACTGGAAGTTACCAAAAATATAAATGAGGCTTACTGACACTTTCAGAACCATGAACTTCTAGCTTCTGTTTTTACTAGCAGTCTTGCTTGCAAAATAATAAGACTCTTTAGACATAGACTTGCACTGTGAGTTTTAATTGAAAATATTAAAACAGCTTCACAAAATGAATTATAAAACTTTGATAATTAAATTTTACTATCATTTGAGACATGTTCATTACTTTTGTAGACTTGAAAGAAACTTTGCATATTTGTGTTTCCTATTCTCTATTTCAAACAAAGATTATGAAGAGGTCTAAAATATGTGTACATCAAAGCCCAACTGAGAAGTGAAATATAAAGAAAACAAAATGCTTACACAGCTGTACCACAGGTGGTTTTTAACTCGTGTTTTGGGTGTGAAAACATAGCTCATCTCACACAATACAAAAGCAGGTGCAATAGTAAAGCTGAATCATGAAAACTCCCAATCAATTATTTTTAGCATGCCTCTTAATTTTTCTTTCCCCTGGTTTCTTGTCTTCTGCACTTGAGTCTTGAACAGGTAACCACTTGAGGGGGTGCCGGCGATAAATGGGCCATGGAGGAAGTGTCAGCTGGGCCAGAACAGAGAAAATGCACCAATTATAGCCATTGCACATTATGTATAATGCCTGGTTCCCAAGTGACTTCTATACTAAAGGTAAAAACAACACACGCATTCCTATGAAAACTTGGTGCCACTGCCCAGACAAGACACTTTAAGTGGTAGGAACAAGCCTCACTGTTTGTACTTAAGGCTTTAAGAGCTAAAACAGTAGTGAGGACAGAGCAAAATCTTGCTAACTTTGACCTGGGGTTGCTGCTTGTGGCAGCTGCCAAAATAAATGAGCTGTATCCTTTTTATACAGCTTACTTCAGCTAACACTATCAGGCATTCTACTTCTCCAGAGATAACATGGGGAAACTGGTGAAAAGCTTGTGCTGGTTTTCATTAACAGGTGCAATCAAAACAATCCAATTCAGACAACCCAAGTTGCCACTAACATTCAAACATCCACAGACTTCTTACCAAACACGAAAAAGCAAATCCAGCCATAACTATATAGACAGTCCATCCGAACTGTTCTGCCACGTACCCGTAGATAAATCCAACTATCTAGAAACAAAGTATATTAAATACAGTCAGGCTGGGGATCAGGGGGAAGAAAATAGAAAAAGATCATGTAAAGCCAATACTTACTGCTGAAAAAAGAATAATTCCCTGAAACATCTGTTCAGCTAGCTTCTGGCCCTTGTAATCCTAGAGGTGAAGGAGAGCAAAGCAGGAATTGGTTCCACTACCGGAGATACAATTCTTGCCCTGGCCTCAGAGCTTTGGCACAGGGCAACCCCATCATCAGGGGGTTCCCCCAAGGACCTGGACAAGAAATGAATGCTGGGTTTCCCGGGGGAACCGTAGCATCCTAATGGAGTATTGGCAGGGGGGGATTCTCGGGGAGGAAGGGAGAAGCAACCCAGAAGCTCAAATCGGGGAACAGTGCAAAGTAAACTTTTGGGCCAGGAACCGCGACGCTGCCTGTGGGTCTCGCAAGAGGGCTGCTAGGCGAGCGGCACGCGAAAGTTGGGGCCAAGGTGAGCGCACCCTTACCATTTGCGTGGGCAGCGAGCTCAGATGCTCCAGCATGACTGGCCGAGAAGGTGGGCAGCGGAGGGCTGGCGTCCTGGAACGAGGCGAGGGCGTCCGGGAGCGAGGCGAGGGCGACCGCGACTCGGTGTTTGGTGAGCGGTCCCGGGCACAGCTGGACGAGCCTACCGAGCCGGGTAGTGCGAAGGCCGCAGCCCCGGAAGCGGATGTCTCAGGCAGACCCGGACGGCCCGAGGCCCCGCCCCGCTCCATCGCCAGGCGTCCCGTGCTTATGGAGCTGGCTGGAGGCCGCCGCACTGCCCTCGAAGGCTGAGGTGGTGACCGCGGCCGAGTCGAGGCATTGCGCGCCGGGGAAGGGTTCGCCGTCTGTGCTGTTGGGTGCTGGGAGCCGCGCCCCCAGTCCCTCAAACTGTCCGGGACTGTGCCTCAGCGACCTAACGGTCATCGGCGCGTGCCCCGTCTCCATGGTGACGGGCTTTTCTGGGCGAGGACCCCGGCAGTGGGGCTGTCCCGTGGCGCCTGCTAGGTGTGACTCTCTTTGCAGCTGCGGCAGGCGGGCTTAGGCTTGCGGAACTCCGCGGCTGCAGGGGAGCCGGCGTGTGGCCGGACTGGTCCGGAGAGCAGGGAACGCGGGCGGCCCGGCGGCAGACTGGGCCCCGGGGCCTGCAGCGCGGGCGCTGAGCTGGCGGGGCGGGGCGGGCCGGGGTGCGGGCGGCGGCTCCTCCTCCTCCGGTTGCAGGTAAGGGAGAGCGCGGAGAGCGTCTTAAGGACTACGGCTTGCCGGTATCTCAAGTCTCTCTGGGGCTAAGGGGAACCCTGGGAGCGTTACAGCCCTCGGCACTTCTAAGGGCCCTGTTGACTCCTAGAATTTAGAAGGGACTATTCCAGGCCGTGTCCTCGAGAGAAAAGAATCCCCTCGGAGAGGGGACTCGGTCCTTGGCCATCCCTTGCCTCGGCGCGGCGAGAGTTCCCACCCCAGAGACTCCAAGTTGGCCTGCCAACATTTTCAAGCTGACTTCACTGGGTCCTCCTGGGAGAGACCAGCCAAAGGTTGTCTTTGTCTGTCAAGGCCGGTCTCTGTGTTAAAAACAGGCCCCTTCCCCGTTATTCTTAACGAGTTGGGTGCCCACGTTTCGAAGAGAAATAATTCTGGAGAACCCGGGCCTGTACGTCCCAGGAGGCTGTCTGGCCTCCATGCGCTGTTGTACGTAAGGGTCAAAGACGGTAGGGCTCAAGGTACCCCCAGGGCAGGTTGGTGAGTACATCAAATACCTGCTAGGATTGTGTTTTTCTTGTGTCTGGCTAACTGGAATAGCACAAACACATGTGCCTCTCGATTCACGTACTACCTGTAAGTAACTGTTACTGGACATCGTTAAAATAAAACACTGTCCCTTCTACCATGAACTTAATGAGATTAATTTGAGCGAGGTAGTTGTCTCCAGTGTTGGTGGAAGTTGGCTCCAAGCAGGCAGACGCTACAGCTTTGTTTGAGCACCTCCCAGTCTGCCAGCTTGCATAGGTAAGGCTCAGCCCACAAATGTGACAGAAGCAGATGGTTTACGGTGTATTTTGAAAGGAAGTTCATTGATATAATGTACTTAATATATACTGCTCTAGAAGAAAAGATACAAAGAGTATTTTAGATTATTCCTGGGGAGTCTGAATTATTTTCTCCAAAATTTGTAATCTGGCCTGTGATCCCCAGTTTTTTAAACAGTCCTTCAATATATTTCTCCTGTTTTCAAAGGCCTTGAGACATCAAATGCACACACTTTACTTAAAGGTGAAATTAATTTAAACCAACTTTGAGAAATATGCTGTATTCAAAAATGCTTTATTAAATTTATTGCCTTTGAGAAGATGAAGCAGAAAAGGTTAAAAGTCTCAAATGTAGGATCACAGTATCCTGGTTGTTTAATATCTATTTTTAAGGAAGACTTACCCAGAGATTATTATAGATATCTAATAGTTTTAGTACCACCTACAGTTCTTGTTTCCATTGAGTTAATGTCATGAGATGAGCTGGGGAGTATAAGCCACAGAGAAGAAGCTAATTTTTTTCTTTTAGATTTTAATTTTTTTTAAGAATAGCACTCTAAACTTTTTTGTTGTTTAGTATTTTTTGCACTCTAAACGTTTGATAGCAAAATTGGATTTTGTGAATTTTTATCATTGTTTCTCTGCTATAGTTTTAAATGATTGAGGAAACTGTTCTTTCCCCCACTTTCTTCCAGTTAAAGGTGAATGAGACAACTCAGAACAGGGATGCTTTGTACCAGTGAGACTGACCTCACATTACTCTGTAATAGATAACTGACTACTTAATTTAACAAGCAGTTTTAAGTAGAAATTCATACTATATCCTCCATAGTGGTTAGACCCTAGGTATTCATTCCTCTTGGTATAGAATTTCTTTTGCTTGTCATCTAGAGGTGTATAATATATAAAGTTATCTTAGTTTTTCAAATTATTTGGAAGTATTTTATTATAACTACCATAAAAAATTCAGACTCCAAATTGGGTTCTTAGAAACTGTTTATTTAAAATGAGTTTTTGCAGAAAGTATGCACTTCTTGTTTCTACCTGAATAAAAGTGTTTAGGTATTTTGATGGCCATTCTCATGTATCTACTGACTTTGGGGGCTTGATTTTGTTTTGTAGGGTTAATAACTAGTATTTATGTAAGACAGAAGAGAAGGATGTCATTCCGTAAAGGTAAGCTTTTTCCTCAAGTTATGTGTTTATTCCTGGTCAAAAGGTACAGAGTGATAATGCAGGCTTTTCCCCTCTGTGTTTCAGTAAACATCGTCATCCTGGTCCTGGCTATTGTTTTCTTCTTACTGGTTTTGCACCATAACTTCCTTGGCCTGAGCAGTTTGCTAAAGAATGAGGTTTCAGGTATGAGAATGCTTGACATCTGTTGAGGATCCGGAGTTCCCAGGGTCCCACATCCTGAGTTGTATCACTAGGAAAAAAGAAAAGAAAGCTTTCTTTGCCTTACAAAGGCTCCTAACAGCTCTGTGATAAGGCATGGTGGTACTCACTATGCTTTTGCAGCCTTCCCACTCCTGCTTCTTCTCTCTTCTATGCAGTTGTTTGCTAAGGGTTTGATCTGACAAAAGATGCTTCACGAAATCAGAGGCCAGAGAGGAGCCTCTGTGAGCTACTGCTATTTGCTCACATTGCAGCAGACCAGGGCTTCAGAAGGTGGGGACAGTTGAGTGTCACTGGTGTTTGATGCCTGCTGTGTTCACTAGAGGGTTAGTCTGGTTACTTTCCTTTATGTGTTACTTTCCTATAACCTGTGAAAGTGCATCAGCAGCACTTAAGCATATAGTAAAACAAAACCATAAAGCCTTGTCAACTAGTTTTTTTAAAAAATTGTTTTATTATATAATTCCATTGCTAGTTATTTAAAATCATTTGTTCATACTGCTCTATATTGTTATTGAGGGATGTTTGAGGCTTCAGAGAGTTTCTTAAAAGTCATTTTTGGGTTGCCACACACCATAGTTGACCGAAGCAAGAAAAACTAATGGCTTCCCCCTGACTTTTCCTGAGTGCTGATAGCATATTTTACAATGTAACAGTGTGTATATACGTGTGTGTATTTATACATATGTGTATGTGTATATATATATATATGGCGTGGGCAAAAGTAGTTTTCGAGTTGTGAGTACACAAAAGTTTATTCTCATATTATTTATTGTTGTGTTATTTTCCATATGAATGCCTACTTTTGCCTGCCCTTGTATGTACGTAAAGTAATACCTGCTCCTGGTGGGAACATTTATTAGAAAAGATAGAACTCAAGCTCCATAAGGACATTTTGTTTACTGCTTTATCTCCTGTGCTTCTGGGTGGTGGCTGGTACACAGGAGGTGCTCAATAAAGTACGCATTGAGTAAAATGATTATTGCTTAGAGATAACCATTATTAAAATTTTAACTTTAGTACCTTCCAGTTCTTTTCCCTATCTATACTTTTCCTATAGTTGAAATTATACTGTGTATAAACTGCATGTATGACATTTTAAGTAGGTCACCATGACAGTAGAAACTCTTCATATGTAACTTTAATGCCACATAGTTTGTTTCCACAACAAAGAAAAAAGAAAAAAGTCTTTTGGTACAATGACTTTTTGACCTTTTCATGGCAACCCCACAATAACAAATGCATTACACACAGCACACCCACATACGTGTGTATGTGCTACTGTGTTTCACGATGGTGATGATTCGTCTGTTTTATTCGTGGCTATAATCCACTACAATTGCCTGGCACATAGTAGGCGTTCAGTATTTAATGAATGATCGAGTAAGTAAATGGACATACTATAAAAGGGAAAAAAGGTTTACAAAGCAATATATGTGTAGTTACTATGTGTAATGCACTCTGATATTTTCTAATTTAATGTTCTGTTCCAACTCAGGAACTCTTTCTATGTAAATTCTGATCATAATCTAAATTGTTTTCGTGTCTACTTATTGGACATTATTCATGGTCTGAAAAACTTTAGTTTGTTTCTAGGTGTTCACAATTGTAAAACAAATTGTGGCTTTTGATTACCTCTCAGATTTTGTCCTTAAGAGAGGCAAGAGAAATTATTGGTCCAAGGCCATGTACCTGTTTAAGGCTCCTGATGCAAATTGCCAAGAATTGCTAGAAAGATTCTGTTATATTCCCATCAGTAGTGTATGAAAATTTTGTTGACCTGTTTTTTTTAATTAATTTATTATTTTTTAATTTTAAATGCTGCTTCTGCTTTCCCAAAAGCCTATAAAACACAATTTCTGGGCTGTATACTTCACATTGTAATAGGAGAAGGATGAGGTAAATAAGCATCATAATCATCACCTCCTTTCTAGTCTTGTGCTCTATGTCAATACTTTATAAGACTGTGTTTGTATCACGATACCTTTCTTATGTGTGTTCTTTGCAGATTCGGGAATTGTGGGACTTCAGCCCATAGACTTTATCCCAAATGCTCCCCGTCATGTGGTAGATTGGAGACAAGAGGAGATCCCTGTGGTTATTGCTGCATCTGAAGACAGGCTCGGGGGAACCGTTGCAGCCATAAACAGCATTCAGCACAACACTCGCTCCAATGTCATTTTCTACATTGTTACACTCAATGGCACAGTAGACCATCTCCGGTGAGCTCTGCTTGCCCGATGATTCTTCTAGAGGTTGCTCCTTAAGTATATATTTTCTTTGTACAGTTGAGATTATACCACATACAGACTGCACATGACATGTTTTTCCATGTTACTGTATTGTAAGCATGTCCCCACGATAACAGAAATGATAAAAAGAACTTAAGATATAAGTCAACTGGGTCACCACATACACTGCTAACTCCAGCTGGTAATTTTTTTTTTTTTTTAGTAATAAGGTTTTTTTCAATGAAAGAAGCATTATGTTGATTTACATCCTGTTACAAGTTCCTATCTCATGTACATGTTCTGAGTAGCTCTTATCTAGTGTGGGAAGGGATATGGGCGCAATGGCAAGGTAGTGTGGAGACCTGGGTACAGACACTGACCCAAATTCTGGCCAACAGTGATGGAGGAACATTACTTAACTCTTTGGAGCCCTCATCTGTAAGTATGGGGTGAAAATGTCCAACTTAGAGGATTATTGTATCAACTAAATGAGAAAATATATTTTAAAACAACACCTAGTATATAATCACTCACTAAATGGTTTGTATTATTACAGTGATTAATAATAGAAACCCAATCTGAAGGACAGTCTTATCCATGCTTTAAAAATGCTTTAAGGTTTACAGTTTATTGTAAGAAACATTTTGTCTAACAGGTTAATAGTTGTCAAAGTTCTAAAACATTTCTGTCCTTGTGACTTTGTTTTGTGAGTTATTTTTCCATATTTTAAAAACAGCCCTGGCTGGTGTGGCTCAGTGGATTGAGTGCCAGCCTGCAAACCAAATGGTCGCCGGTTCAATTCCTGGTCAGGGCACATGCCTGGGTTACAGGCCAGGTTCCCAGTAGGGGGTGTGAGAGGCAACCAATAGATGTTTGTCTCCCTCTCCTTCTTTTCCCTTCCCTTCTCTCTAAAAATAAGTAAATAACATCTTTTTTAAAACCCCACAAAACTTAGAAACGACCTAAAATAAATGACTACACAAGTAACTGTCCACAAAATAAATGGACCTAGGGAAAATGTGCAGTACTTTAGGAAACAACTTGTGTTACAGGCAGTACATCAGACTTTGGTAGAATAATTGTCACAGTGGATTGTCTGTGGATTAACTACCAGCTTTGTTGATAACTAGCATTCACTACCATCCTACTTTGACTTTTCTTCACCAAAGTATTTGGAGGGACAATAGTTGAATGGACATTAGAGTGAGTTTTTCTACAAGTTTAGTGTCAGAAGGGTGATCAAAAGTGTGAGCTTGAGGGGAGCAGTGCCTGTTACCATAGAATCTTGGCTCTGGGAGTACTCTCTTCAGATGTGGAAACCAAGGCTCAGAGAAGTGAAGGGGCTTGAACAAACCTATTTTGTCCCTAGAGTTTCTCTTTGGGAGGCACAAAAAATAAGGCTGTGGTTTTAGGACATGATTCTTTAAAACTGAAATGTCTTATTTTCATTAGGTCTTGGCTCAGCAGCAGTACCCTGAAAAGCATCAGGTATAAAATTGTGATTTTTGACACTAAACTTTTGGAAGGGAAAGTAAAGGAGGATCCTGACCAGGGGGAGTCCATAAAACCAGTGAGTTCCATACATCCTTGTTTGTATGTGAGAGTATTAGGAAATGACTGAGTATCTGGGTAACTGGGTACAGTGCAGGCAGTTTCCTGGGACCAGGCCTGGGCATTTTAAGTGATCTTTGTCTGTCTTCTCCTGTATGAGTACTGAGAGCATTCTGGGAGTTTCTAGTAAATAAGAACACAGAGAATGTTGAATACTATGCCAATCCCTCTTTCCTTTTCTTTCAGTTAACCTTTGCAAGGTTCTACTTGCCTATTCTGGTTCCCAGTGCAAAGAAAGCCATATATATGGATGATGACATAATTGTGCAAGGTATCTAAGAATGTCATTCATTCATTACCACTGTTCGCTGTCCTGTGTGAGCTGTAGTTGTCTTATTTATGGTATCCTGCAAAAGTTCATCCCAGGAATAAGTTGGAGGAATAGGGAATCTTGAGGCAAATGAAAATGTAAATCTTATACCCTGTCTTTCAGGTGATATTCTTGCCCTGTACAATACACCACTGAAGCCAGGACATGCAGCTGCATTTTCAGAAGATTGTGATTCAGCCTCTACTAAAGTTATCATCCGTGGAGCTGGAAACCAGGTAAATGCCTTATTAGAGCCCTGTAGACACTCCACTCCCTACAGAAATTAATGTAGAGAGGCAGCAAAATTGGGGAATTCTTTTTCTGAGGATTTTATTTAGAGAGGAGATGGGGAGAAACACTCCCCAGAGAAACATACTGAGCCACAGCCACCAAGGTAGGGAACTTTTTTGCTGCATTAGTCCTCAATTATTTCACCCCAAAACTTAAGCCTGTCTTCTAGAAGTTTTCTATTCTGCCTAACTTGGAGTCCCAAATGTCACTTTTATTTGCTTTACATGTAGAGCCCTTCGCTAATAAATCTGGTCATAGTTTTTAATAATAGCTCTTCTCTTTACTGGCTGTCACATTAGAGCCATGTGCTGCATAACTGCTTCACATACCCATTGGTGGTCCCGTAAGATTATAATAGGGCTGAAAAATTCCTATTGCACAGTGAGCATGTAGTCATCTTAATGTCAAAGCATGATGTATTACTCCTGAGTTCATGGTTAATGCTGGTATAAACCTGTGCACATTTAGGTATAGCATATACAATTATGAACAATATATAGTACTTGATAATACTATTACTGGTTTATGGACTTACCATGTTTGTCATTAATAAAGTATACTTTGTTTTTGAGTATGCCTTTACACCCACAGCAGCCTCAAACGTCTCATGTTTACTGCACTCTGATTGTATCACTTTTTGTGCTTGATGTAATCATGTGCTTTGTACAGTAACATGCTCTGTAGGCTTCTAGGAGCCATAGGCTATACACAGACTAGGTGTGTAGTAGGCCACCCCATCTAAGTGCATGCTGTTTGCACAATGCAATCGCCCAAAGATGTATTTCTCAGAGCATCTCCCTGTTGTTAGCGGTGCATGGCTGCATATACCTATTCTGTTTGAAGAGTGGACATACTACATATCCCATTTGTGTTTTTAGTACAATTATATTGGATATCTTGACTATAAAAAGGAAAGAATTCGTAAGCTTTCTATGAAAGCCAGCACCTGCTCATTTAATCCTGGAGTTTTTGTTGCAAACTTGACAGAATGGAAAAGACAGAATATAACTAACCAGCTGGAAAAATGGATGAGACTCAATGTGGAGTAAGTATAAAAGTGCCCTAGCTGTATTTCAACAGGAATTAGTCATGATTCTTCACTAACAGCTCGCATTTGTCATCTGTTCAAGAGAGGGACTGTATAGCAGAACACTTGCTGGCAGCATCACAACACCCCCGCTGTTGATCGTATTTTATCAACAGCACTCCACCATTGACCCAATGTGGAATGTTCGCCACCTTGGTAAGTAGAAATAATTAACCAAAGGCCAGAGCTTAATAAAGGACTATCCTCAGGGTATATTATTTCAAGTTTTTTCCACTTTGATGTTGCATTGTCTTGTGTCTGACTAGTACATCACTTGAGTCTCTTTCTTCCAATATAAGGCTCCAGTGCTGGAAAACGATATTCACCCCAGTTTGTAAAAGCTGCCAAATTACTCCATTGGAATGGACACTTTAAGCCATGGGGAAGAACTGCTTCATATACTGATGTCTGGGAGAAATGGTACATTCCTGACCCAACAGGCAAGTTCAGCCTAATACGAAGACATATGGAAATCTCAAATATAAAGTAAAATATAATTTATGCTATAAGCCTTTCTCAGGAAATCCTGGAAGATAGTACATGTGGGAAGTAGCAGATACGGCAACCTATGGAAAAAGGGACATTTCAACTGGGTAAAGAGGACACGTTAGCACTGCCTGGCAGTCAGCTTCTGTGATGGACTACATGTGTCTCAAGTGTTTGCTTACTGTAGTGTTGAATGACCAGACGTGGTGAACTGATAAGGCTGGTACAGCTAGCTCAATACTGCTGCTTGGTTTTAAGTTTATAACCTGTGGCATGATCTATAAATAAAATGAAACCTACATTTCTCGATAGGTACCTGGTTTATTTTTGTGTCTAGGTAAATTATATATTTCATGATATACATATTTACAAAATTTACATAGCTTACATCAGAAACAAATGGTACATCACATACATAGAACAGTTTAGCAGACTGTTCAAGATGTTAAAAAAAAAAGAAAAAGAAAGTAGCAGGACAAAGTTTGATTAGACATAGTCTGTACTGAAGTTGTAAGCATCATCTTCCTCTTCAGGCACTCTATCCAAGATGTAAGACTGCTCAGACTGTTCATCTATGTTGGAGGAAAGAAAAGTTTTGTTTTGTTTTTTAAGTAAGAACAAATCCACATCACACTTATTTGTTAGAGGACTCCTCCACCCAACTCACCTGCTTGAGCCTCCTCAGGCAGTGCTTCCCAAGCCTCTTTTAGAGGGGACATGTCTGAGCTCTTCTCCTGTGGGACAATGAAAAAGTACTATATTAGTAGCCCTGTGTCTGCTCATTAATCCAAATAATTAAGTAACTGAAAAAGCCTCTGAAGATACACCTAATGGAATTAACAAAACAAAAACTATGGAAGACTTAAATATCAAAATTGTATGGAGCTTTTTTTTGTAATCTGTTCTGAAATGTTTAATTTCTACCTTTAGCCCCTTCTCATTTGTTGTACATTATAATATTGGAAAACTTAATTCAGTGCAAACAACTCACAGACATCATACTCACAAGAGCTTCTTCGTCAATGCTTTCCTGGTCATTGTTGATGTTTTCATAGTCCTCTCCACCTTGCCATTTCCTCTCTCTCTGTTTTGGCAATTCTTCAGGTATGTCCTTCTCCTCTATTATTCCATTTGTCAGACCAGAGGACTGGAAAACGATGCTACTGGCTAAATGAGGGCTTCTGATGGCTAGGAAAGGAATACAACACGTGTAAACAGACCTTAATAGGCCTGTCAACTCATGGAGACAGCCAACATAAGCCTTACTTACCTTGTATACTGTGCACATTGTTCTTTTCCAGTTCTTCCAGATTAAAGCCCCATCTCATGTCTGTCACAATGTTTTCATTAAAATGTGGAGAAAGAGCCCAGGATGTAGGGGGATGGCAATAGTAGCCTAAAGAGCCACTGATATTAAAAACACAATGTCAAAAGTTAGCTCCTTTATTTTCTGTGGTTATCAAATGTCAAGAGAAAGAAGCCTTACCCTGTCCACTCCGACCACAGCAGTTTGGCAGCACCTTCTACATTTGGGGTTCCACCTTTTTGGTGCAGTCCTCTCCTCTGAGCAAGCAAAGTAAAAAATTCTAAAGAGTTCTTAAAATCTGGAACAGTGAATTTCAGTACTACCTTAAAAGAAAAAAAATACCCAACTGTCATTCACCTGATGTATTGTGGCTATAAAATTGAAAATATTCTACTTAAAATGCTTACAATGGAAAAGAAAATGGAGCTCATGGTAAGGGGTTCTTTTACCTGTCGAGTGTCAGCTTGGGACAGGATTGCACTGGCAGCTTCCACTGGTTTTAGTACTTCAATACTTGCTGGACTTCTCAGAGCAAGGGTGGTGGGAGAGTTAAGTGGAGACACAATGAAACTTGGACTGTCTATGATTGTGATTTGTTTGTTCAGGGGGACAACCTGCATGCTCCTGGAACAAGATGGTAATTGGTGAGGGTGTCTGCTTGCGTGGAGGACAAGAGACAGAACATGAAGCTCAGGGTTGGATTGAACAAACTCAGCATGGTCTGTCAGAACCAGTTTATCATCATTTGCTTCACGTTTATATAAAACCAGTAATCCCTCCCCTTCTATACACAAACATGTTACAGCTTAGCTTACACATTGCTGAACACATGTTGCTTCCTCTGCCAAAATATACCTTCTCTTTTTTTAGAGAGGGGAAGGGAGGGAGAAAGGGAGAGAAACATCAATGTATGGTTGCCTCCCACGTAGCCCCCACTGGGGACCTGGCTCGCAACCCAGGCACGTGCCCTGACTGAAAATCAAACTGGCTCACAGCCCATACTCAATACATTGAGCCACACCAGCCAGGACCAAAAACACCCTCCTCTTGTAGCTGGCAGACTTCTATTCATTTTAAGGCCAGGTTCAAGCATTATTTCCTCTGAGGGGACTTTCCCCCTCTGAATCCATTTGCTTGTTTTTGAAACCAAATTGTGAGCAGCTACTCCATCCCAGTTCTTCCCAAGTCTAGCACTGGCTTAACCTCTTCCTCTAACACCTCTAAAGAAATGGGAAATTGTCTTCCTTAATATATCCAAAACAAAATCATATTTACTCATCTGTGATGAAATATTACAATTATGGAACAACTCAGTTTACCTTGTAAGCCCCATGGATACACCAACATTACATATCCATTCTTGTTTTAAGCTATTGATGATACTGCTTTTCCCCACATTTGGGAAACCTACAAATGGTAAATTCACAGATAAAACAAATTGTGGTTATTATTACATTTCCACTGTCTTATTTTATGTTTGCCTGATGTATAGAGCAAGATCAGAGTTGGATCTGAGTGTCTTCACTTTAACACTAAGACCAATCTTAGTATCCTCATTTCTTGCACAAGTAATGAGAGGTCAGGGAAAGATGATTAACTCAAATAAACCAAGGGCTTTAAGAAGCCAACTTCCTACAGAGCCCAGTTGGCACCCCCCCTCAAAAAAAGGGGGGGTGCAATTATGTACAATTTGTGCTTATAGTGTGTGTGTGTGCTTGGTAGAGTGGGCAAGAAGCTACTGTTTAAAACAAGTCATTTATTATTTAATCTTTGGTAAAGATTTTATTTATTTTTAGAGAGGGGAAGGGAGGAAGAGAGAGGAACATCACTGTGGGGTTGCCTCTCACACACTCCCGCACCAGGAACCTGGCCCACAACCCAGGCATGTGTCCTGATTGGGAATCAAATAAGTGACCCCGTGAGTCACAGGTTGGCACTCAATCCACTGTTTCACACCAGCCAGGGAACAAGTCACTCATTTAGCAACTACCTCATACACGTTTTTCTTTCTTTAAATTTTTAAGAATTTTTACTGATTTTCGAGAAAGGAATGGAGAAAGAAACATTGGTTGTCTTCCGCATGGGCCCCAACTGGGGACTGAACCCCAACCCTTTGGTGTACAGGATGATGCTCCAACCTACAGAGCCACATCAGCCAGGGCAACCCCATACACTTGTAACAGAAAAACTTGGCATATAAGAGATTAGACATAAAACTGTGTTAAACTGAAACTCACCAATCACTCCAACGTGAATGGCTTTGCCATAAGTCTCTTGAAAACCTGCAAGAAGTTTCCGAAGGCCATCTTTTCCAATGCAGACTTCACTTTTGAATGGAGCTTTTCTCCTTATCTTCTTCACATTAAAATTGCAAACAGTTTAATTACTTCTGACAAGCCAACATATAATACTCAAGCATTTGGCTCCAAAGCCCAGCTATTATAATTACCACACAACTGCCTTTCAGATTATCTCTGGACGGCCTCAGAGTTGGATCTTACACATTCTCACTTTTTAAATCAAGATTTTGTATAACTCATCATATTTCAGCCATCCAAAATCTGAAAGAGGCGCATTTCCCACCAATGACAGTAAAGGGTACCTTGACTGTCTTCCCTTTGTTCTTCAGACTTGTTGAGGCTCTGAACACAACTGTTGGCAATTCCCTCTTCAAATAATTCAGCCAGTTCTCCAAATTCTCCTTTGGTACCAAATCTGATTGGGATTAGAAATAGAACACACATGTTCTAATTTGGTCAGTGTATTGAGATGAATCTGTACATCTAATAAAACTATGGATTTCACCCTGGTTTGGTTTTTCTCTGTTTTTTTTTTTTTTTTTTTCCCCCAAAAGGATTTATGTGGATGGAAAGTAAGCTCTTTACCACACTGTCCTTAAGAGTTCAGTATGTATACTTCTGTATTTTTTCAATTCCCTGTCCTGTTTACTCTTTCAGGATCAAGTCAACCTCTAGATTACTACCCTAAGCCTTTACTTCCAGAATTTGCTGTTAGGTAGCAGCCATGTTTACTGACTACACAGTAATTATAGATCCCATATTACTCTCTACTTCACAGGTCTCTATTCTGCGCTTCCTGTCCCTGCTGCTCAAACCCAGACATATTTAACTATGCATTTCATCTAAATATTGTCATATATCAACACTGTTCTGGCGGAGAACATGACAAAGTCATCACTTCTATGTAAAATGCAGGGTCTGTCACAAATACCCCTTTGTTATTACAAAATCATAAACATGTAATTCTATAACACAGTATGACACTCAAGCACACCATAGGACATTTTAGGTGACATGTTCACATTGCTGTCCATCTCGTGCGAGACATCACATACCATACTAACCACATTCAAGCAGGCATTACTTCTGCTGCACCATGTATTTTGTATAGTTAAGCTGACTATGAAAACATATTCTTAAATAAGAAAAGGTGCTAAGCATGGAATGCCAAAAACCTCCACCCCCCTGCCCAGCAGTCTCTGGCAAGAAGAGAGCAAAGGCACTGGCTTTATTGAGGTCAGAGTTGGATCTTTCAGTCTTCAGTGATAATCAGACTGTTCAGATGTTTTCCTCATACCTCACCAGTGCACATGAAACACAAAAAGCATCCCTTTTGCTCACCTGACTTATTTAATACAAGTACCAGCTTTTTCTGTCCACTCAGGACAATGGCCTCTTCCACCTGGGGACACCTGCAACCAAGCGGATCCCTGGCATCCAATACTTCCAGCACTACATCTGAGGCTTCAATCACCTGTCAAGGTAAAACTATCAGGGAACTATCTGAGAACACCCTCCACACAAGTATACTGCCACTATCCACTTTGTAACAGGGTGAGCTCAGAGTTGGATCTCATTTCTTCACTTGGTATGAAGAATGTTCATATTCATCATTTCTCACAGCAAAGTAAAACACAGGTGGGTGTGCTCAGCAGTCTCTGGCTGCTCATTAACACAGATTTCAAAAGTGTAAACACCCCCACTGTCTGAATATAAAATTCTCCCAATGAACTAGGACCTGCCAAGAGCTGCTGAGAAGCATGGTCAAGTTCTATTCACAGGGGAGAGTGAGCTTGGGAAAACAGGTGCTGGGGCGGGAGTGCTGGAGATTAACTACACCAAAGACATCCCCTTGATCTCCTACCAAATACTTTAGAGCAGGTACAGGACTGTTAAGAACAGGTTGCAGAGCAGAAGGTGAGCAGCAGGCAAGTTAGCTCACTATTTCTCCCCCCTCCCATTTGTGGAAAAATTGTCTTCCACCAAATGGGTTCCTAGTGCCAAAAAGGCTGGGGACTGCTGCTTTTGAGACCCTTATTTCAATATACTTTCTTAACAACCACTGGGGCAACATGTTACTTTAACACAAAATTACCTTATCACTTTTGTAAATCATGCTTATGGGTAATGGTTCCCATGTAAAAAAACGCACAATATTTTCTTTAATCAAACAACAGAAAGGCTCTCAATAGAATCAACCTACTCGCTCAGCTCTTATGAATGGCTTTTTCCAGCTCCACTGAACTCTTCATCTTTTTGTGTCAGAAAAAAGGACTTTAGTCTTTTAGACATTACTATCACTTTTAGAAAACTTAGATTGAAATACCTTTTTAAGTTCCTGACAGTACAACTTCTTCGGATTCTGTTTGCCAGGCTTGGCTTTGTTCTTAGCTTTGCATTGCTCAAATTCCTAAAGGATAAAGGCAAAGGAAAAAGGACACAAAATTATAAATTCAGCAGTTGTAGCCAGTTTCTCCACTTTCCATGGCTGATTAAGAATACTGCAATGGTATTTAAATAGCATCTGAACTCAATCCTTTTCTTCCTGAGAGGCACAGCATTCCTGCCCTGTTTATGTGCCTTTCTTTTACATCAGAACTCATCTCTCAATTCACAGAGACTCAATCGTACCTCGTTCACAGATTCCACATTACATGGCTCAACAACAGGGTTAGTTTTAAGTTTTCTTTTCTTTTCCTGTTCCTTGTGCCTGTCAAGTTTCTGCTGCTGTTTTAGTTCTTCAAGCTGTATCCAAATCATAAGAGAAATGGGTGAGCCAAAGTGACTTAGTATTGCTATGTTAATTTACTAAAAAAAAAAAAACAAAAAAAACCCACACCCGCCCGCGCCCCCCCCCCAATTGCTTGTTGAAAATTTCAGCTATTGTAGCTTACCCGCTGTTTCCTTAGCTCTGCTTCCCGAAGAAGAGCTTCCTTAAAGGGAGCACTGTTTGGAACTCCCAGGTCTTTCCTGCGTTTCTTGTGACCCCGTTTCTTGGCCTCCTTCCTCAATTTTCGATGGTGCTCCCGAACCTATCATAATAGAAAGTTGTGTGTGTGTGTGTTTTTAATCAGTTTACAAAAATACTAAACAGAATCTTTGTGAGAAACCAATCTGGCTGCAATTTTGTTATATGGGCAAAATGACCTAAAAATGGAACTTTAATTGTAATTGTATAGATGCCTGTTTATGTATAAAACAGCAAGAAAATGTTACTGGGAGACTCTTTTTGCAAAGACCGTTAACATGTTGATCAAAGCTTACAGATTTTATTACTGAATTACTCAGTTTCCCACAGTGCACTCTCGATGGTCCTGTCCTAGCCAGGTAAACTCAGTTGGTTAGTGTTGTCTGGATATGCCAAGAC
This sequence comes from Tonatia bakeri, assembly GCA_004024845.1. NCBI lineage: Eukaryota > Metazoa > Chordata > Mammalia > Chiroptera > Phyllostomidae > Tonatia > Tonatia bakeri. The sequence continues at coordinate 339,077 of PVIA01000814.1, forward strand.
TGTGGGTTTGAACCCTAGTCATGGCACATATAAGAATCAACCAATGACAAATTGACGCTTCTCTCTCTCTCTTTCCAATCAATTAAAAAAAAAAGGGCTTGTACCGTGGTCACTATATGCAACCTCCATTTCCTAACATGAATCACATTAATCCAAACCTCCTTTTGGAGGACAAGTGGGGCAGAAATCGGTTTAGCATTACATCTGGTAGAGCTCTCCTAAGCACAAGGCTTACCTTTTTTTGGATTTTATACCGCTTATGACAGGTCATGCGTTTACTTGCTTTCTTTAACTCTACAAAAAAAACACATCCCAAAAAAGAACAGACTCAAATTCAGTTTAGTTGTTGGTGACTTCGCTCTGGGGTGAGGTCCCTCTTTAAATAGTTAATAAGCTCTCAAACGTAATTTAATAATCTTGTGGGGCGTATAATAGAAATATACTCGCCACTCTCAAATCAAAGTTTGATTTGAGATGGAGAGTAGAACCCAACTACCCTCCCTGATTCTTCCCATATCAGACTGGGATCGTACTCCGGAGTGTAGGAGACCCAAGACGACAGCCACTCCCTGTCAACCACGAATCACGAGCGAAAAGTGGGTTTAAGAAGTGACTCTCAGGCCTCACTGGGGCCAGCATAAACGTGTCCACGTAACGGGAAAAAAGCGGCCCTAAATCTGCCTCAGACGCTGTTTCATGACTTAATTTGGAGGCCCAACATTCCCTTCTGTACCATGGCCCCGCCATTAACATTGTGCCTTCCAACTCGCGGTTCTATGTGGGACCAGAACAATGGCGGACAGGCTACCCGCAAGCCCCCATTACTCCAGAGATCAAGCCTCAGAAAAACTCTCTAATGGGCTCACCGACCACCAGAGACAGAAGCCCGTCCACGCCCAACCCCAGACACCACTCACTCGGCCGCTTCATAATGGAGATGAATCGAGCAGTGGCACCAAGATCAGCAAATGCAATCCGTCTCCGACGGCACCACGTGTGAACCGAGGCCACAAGCGAGCGTCACGCACTCACGCTGCCGCCGTAAAGCGCGCCGCCGTCGGCTCGCGTGCGCGGGCACGCAGTGTCGCGCGGACTCCGGATCGCTTGGCGGCTTCAGGGCTGGTTTTGCGGCGGCACCGGGAGGGGTGAGGGAGGTGAGGGCGGTGAGGGCGGCGAGGGCGGCGGGTGCTGGAGCGACGGCAGCGGTCGCGGCCGGAGGAGCCTTAGCAGCAGCCGTGGCGGCCACAGGGCGGGGCGTGGCGGTCGGGGACCGCGGCCGGGGCTGCAGGCGGCGGAGCGGCTGGGTAAGGCCGGGCCTGGGACGGGCGGGGCCGTTCCTCTTTGGCCGGCTCCCGGGCCTTTGTGTGGGCCCGGGCGGGCGGGAGCAGTGGCGGAGGCCCCGCCCCGACTGTGGAGACGCGCCGGTCAGGCCAGGCGCGCGGGGCGGGGCAAGGCGGCGGGCGTCGCGACCGGCCTGGCCGCTTTGCCGCACCTGTCGGACCGGACAAAGGCGCGCCGCGGCCCGGAAACTCCCGCGCCCCTCTTTCCCGCCCGGGGCGGCTGGCAGATTGCTCCTAGCGTGCAGCTGCAAAGCTGTCAGCGTTTCCCTTAGTTCTCTCCCTACCCCTATACCAGTGACAGATCGAGAAAGGAGGTCAGGGCCTTCTTTTTTGTTGTTTCTTGACGGTTCAGACGCAAACTCTAGTAGTGATTTTTTTTTTTAACGTTTTCCGGATGACTGTTCAGAGCGAGTATTTTATCAATGGGACTTGTATTTATAGTAGACGCCAAGTAAATTTAAGTTTCTTATTTGCAACACCACAAAGAATTGAAGTTTTTAAACTGTACATTTTTGGGTTTTAATACTTTTCCATCTCAAAAATTTTTTACTTAAAAGCATAGTTTTATTATTATAGGGTAAGTATTGGTGACTTAAAGGGGAAGGAAGATTGACAAATACAAAACCCTGAAAAACAAGTGACACGCACAATATAGTGGGTATAGAGAATATTATCATAACTGTAGAAACATATAGTGGAGTAAAACATTTTTGTTAACTTATTTTAAAGTAGGTCTCCTCAAAAATGATTTTTAGGTTTTTTTTTTTGTTATTTAGAAGTGCACTCTTTCCCAAATATCAATCGAAGCAAACTAAATTCAATACAAATGTGAGAGGAGTATAATATTTGCTTTATTACTTGTTAACAGATAGCCCATATTTTAAGATTTAAAGGAAGATTGGAAAATATCTTTTGAAGGAGTGTTTCAAATTAAAACAGTAACAGATATGTGTGTGGTTAAATTCAAGTGTCTTGACCACATTCTTTGGCTTTGAGAGTGTCCAGAATATCTCAAATATTAGTATTCTACTCAAATCCCCAGGATTAGTAAATTTTGGTGTGTCTATACATTAGGCAATTATCAAGCCATCAGGCATCGTGTGGAAAAATGTTGACTTGGAAGAATCTTCCCTAAGTTAAAACACAAGCTGCAAATACACACGGTTTGCTAAAGCTTGTTTTAAAAAAAAGAAAAAAGCAACCAAGGCATAGAATAAATACTGAAAGCTGTGAAAGCCAATGTTAAGGGTGGATTTTCTCTGGGAAATGGGATTACAAGTGATTTTTTTTCCTTTGAATCATGTTTTCCACAGTTTTTGTTTTAAGCATGTATTGCAGCATTAAGTACCACTAGTAATACAGGAGAGTACTTAAAATTTATCAACTATCAAAATATACTGGTTGGCCATACTGAGTAAATATTTTTCCAGTTATGAGTTACAAAGTTACCCTTTACTATAATTGATCATTGGTTATTAGACTTTTAAACATGTAACCATGTTTAAAATGTTGTTTTAAAAAGTAATTCATCTTTGGAATCCACTTTCCTCTTCATGGAAAAAGAATTGCTGAAGGATGCTGATAGACTTTTTAAATTACACAAAACTTTTTAAAGTGTCTCATTATGTGTTCTTTTAATACATTTATTAAAAACATAAATTGATCACCCACACTATACCAAATATTATTCTATAAGTGAAAGGTACAAAATGAATAAAAACTTGTTTCTGTGCCCAGGGAGCACCAATTCTAAAGTTGAAACTTAACATTTTTGTTGTGCTTTGAAGTTTCAAAGTGATTTCACGTAAATTTCACTGTCATAACAATCCAAGGGAGATATGTACACTTTATTGTTCTCATGTTAGAAATGAAGAAATGGATCTGAGAGGTTGTGACTCAAACAATATGAAATAGATAATAGAACTGGGACTCTTGTCTGCTGAGCTCATGTTATGTTACTGCGCCCACCCACCTGGCTACATTGCCTTTCTTGCCAAAGTTCTAAATACATTTTTAAGTGTGTCCTTTGGATAAGAAAACATTAAAAAGTTATTGAGTTGCATTTTTTTCTTATCCAAGTAAATTAATGATTCAAGGAATTTTGGATATTGCATGGTCTAAGCTATACACCTCTTCCTTCAAATGATTTATATATTTTTTGTCATTTCTTTTTGAGTAAATTATTTATTAATGTAATTTTGACCTCTTGCCAAAATGGTTGAAGGGGTTTTTTTTAAACCTTTCTAAACCTGTATATGGAGTCTGCCCAATGCTGATAGGACTTTTGGAAAGAAATGTTGGGGGGTAAGGAATTTTCCATACTTTGCTCACATGAGCCATTCTTGGTTTGTTCTAGCTTGCCAACACTTGGTGTCACATGTGAGCGCTCCACATGTGTTCACTCTTCATTCCAGCTCTGTGATTGAACTCTGCTCTCACTGACTGGGGGGCATTTGGGCAGGCATGCTTCATTCCTGGAATTGACAGTCATTCCATGTGAGTAAAGGGGAACCTCAGTGAGACATCTTTAAGCACATGAAAAGCATTTGGTTTTAAAATGAAAGAAATGTCAGGTGCTTTAAATGCCTGAGCCTTTGTAGCCGTTAGTTTCATTGGTACGAGAAAACATGTCTATTTTCTCTAGTTCTCTTGTCTTCCCTTAGCAGTTCTCCTCGAATGTTTCCTATTAGTCTCCATATTTACTTCTGACCCTTCTTCCCCCCTCCCTTTTCTCTGTCTTGTTCTTCTCTTTCAGTTTTGAATGTATTAACACTGAATCAGCACTTTTAAAGCTCTGCCTTCTCCCACTGGCTTCACTTGGCCTTCAGACATAATGAGGAGACTGGCTTTTCGAGGCGCTGGTTGTGCTCTGGTAAAGCTGGTAAATTACTGATCATCTACACCCTTTCCCTTTTCTGTTCTTCCTTGTCTTTTCCCTTCCACCTTTCTCAAATTTTATTATCCTTTTCATAAAGATCCCCTCCTCATGTTTATCAGATTCACTTGTGTCCTTGTCATAGATTGTTTACAAAGGGTTGGTCCTTAGTTTCTTCATCTTAATGATTGAGGACAGTTTATCAGCCTTTTATAAAATAAGTAAAAATCAACTAAACCTGACCGTCCTTGGCCTAAGCCCTCTGAGCTTTTAGCCAGTTGTAGCTGATTGCAAATGAATGCACTGTGTAACAATCAAAGCCTGGAGGAAGGAACATCTTAATGGTGGGCTATGTTTTCAAATACCATATAGACTGTTGAAAGAAGAGAGAGATAAGAGACTTGTTTTTTAGTTGCTTACCAGGGTCATTTACTTGTTGGTATGTTTTGTTCCTGCTTTCATTCCCTGGAGATCCCCAGTTTTCCTCTCCATACTATTGGCAACCCATTCATTGAGCTACAGTGCCTTAGTTTCTGAAATTGAATGTTGGTGAGTAAAACTGGGATCAGTTTTTCTTTTAGTGTTAGAGAAAGACCTTTGAAATCACAACATACTATTTGATACTGTAGTTAAAATGTATAAGCATTATAGGACCTTTCTAGTATATACCTTCTCCTGTAGATGTAGCAAATCATTCCAATGATAACTTTTCCTACGTAATAGTCAAATGTATATATTTGTAAAGTTGTGCTAAGGTTAGTTACTTAGCAACCTGCCTGAAACTGAGGGCAAATTTAGAAAGGTGAAGCAGGATCTAAACACTCAACCTCTGAGGTGCTCTTCCAGATGATCTACTAAAAATTAAAGCTATGATTTCACAATTCACAGGGATATAATAACCTCATATAACTGAAAAGGAGGTTAGTCTGGAGTGACAGAAAAGTTTCAAAGCACAGTTTTGCTACTTTGGTGCAGGTATGGCAAGTCACTTTAAGTGTTTTCCAGGGATATGTCCTGTGGGTTCCTCTTTAACAAATGAAGAAAAGTCATTCTCAGTGTGTTAATTTTAGGGTGCATCTAAAATGTTAGAAAGTTAATTGTCCTCTGTCCCTCTAAATTTTTTACACTAATTTGCCTCAGGCACGGTTCCTTTTTTTACCTCATGGCCCACCTGGAAAATTATCACAATTGTAAGACACTGGGGAAAACAGATAAGGGTGCTTATTCCAGAGGTGACTTCTTTGGGGCTTCTGTCCCCAAGGCTTGCCTAGCTTTCTCAGGGGCTGAGGGGTCAAAACTTCCAGTACACTGTTGTACCATTGCATGTGGGTTTTCAAGCTTTAGGCTAGGGTAATTTTGAGGCCAGAACTGTTTGAATCATTTGCAATTGGTGGTATACAAATGAGAACACATTTGCTGAATTTGTCCTATGCAAATTGAAAGTCTAGTATTTTGGTAAATGAAGGGACTAAAGCAACAATGTCTAGGACTTTCACTGTAAAATCTTCCAGTCAAGCTTCTTTGCCACAGTTAAACTATCTTCCTGAATAAACCAGAAGCTTGGTAATTAGGTGGCCAGCTGAGGGGTTGGTGACAGAGTCTATAAATTTAAATATAAGAACATTGATAATTATTTCTTATAGAAGAAGTTGGATTCCATGGGTTCCAAAAGAAGAAGAGCAACCTCCCCTTCCAGTAGTGTCAGCGGGGACTTTGATGATGGGCACCATTCTGTGTCTACACCAGGCCCAAGCAGGAAAAGGAGGAGACTTTCCAACCTTCCAACTGTGGATCCTGTGAGTAACTTGGGTCACACAGTTTCTGCCTGCTTTTCCTGGGGTTCCCTATCCAGCTCTTAATGATAAGCAGTTAAGATGCAAGCCCTCTCCATTTCTTTTTCCTGTGGCTTTATATTCTTAACCTCGAAAAGTATATATTTACCTAGAAATCTTATAGTAATAGTATACTTTAATACCATGAAACAATAAAGAATATCAGTATGTGCCATTATATAGTCACTCAAATAACTGTGTGCTTGTCCTATTCCAAGTACTGAAGGTTATTAGGATATGGCCATGTGTAAGACAAGCCAGTTTTTCACATGGAACTAAGATTCTAGTATAGGGGAAGCAGAATGTAAATAGATGAATGATTAAAGAATAAAGTACCCTCAGCTAGTGAGAAGAAGAAAAGTTTGGGTGATTTGGGCTGTTTTGGCCCAAACTTTCAGGTTTCTCTGTGATGAGAAGGCACTGGCCCTGTGGAGCTCTGGGGAAGAATGTTCCAAGCAGAGGGGCTGGGTCATGAATGAGTTTGGTGTGTTAACAATTATAGAGAAATGGTCAAGAGGGAGGAGATGGTAAAGTATGCCCAGCCAGGGTGTGTAGTTATTCTATATACTCTGTGGGCAGTGTTAGAGTTTGCTTGTTTGTTTGTTTAAAGATTTTATTTATTTATTTTTAGAGAGAGGGGAAAGGAGGGAGAAAGAGAGGGAGAGAAACGTCAATGTGTGGTTGCCTTTCACATGGCCCCCACTGGGGACCTGGCCCGCAACCCAGGCATGTGCCCTGACTGGGAATTGAACTGGCAACCCTTTGGCTTGCAGCCAAAGAATATAGTCTTGGGTTAGTGTTTTAAAATATTTGATAATTGATTTTTTTTAAAGGAAGGCTTAAATGACATATCAGGTTTGTTTTAGTTGTCAAGATGTAGTAAGCATATTTAAAATTTTTCTTAAGTTGTGGTTAAAAAATGCACAATGTAAAATTTACAGTCTTAACCATTTTAAGAATACAGTTCAATAAGTGTTAAGTATATTCACATTATTGTACGTATTGTACGTATTGTAAAATTGAAATTCTATACACATCAAAAGATTATACGCACTAAATCTACTGAGCTACAGCAGCCAGGGCTGTGTTAGGGTTTAGATTTTACTTTCTGAATAGTAAGAAGCCCCAGTATTAGATGATTTTAAGCAAGAGAATAATATCAACTGATTCAGTTTAAACAAAAAAAGGAAAGAAAAAGTCACCAGTTACACAAATCTGATGAAAGATATCAAAACATATGTCAGTTAAATTTTATTTTTATTTATTTATTTATTTATTTATTTATTTTTAAGATTTTATTTATTTATTTTTAAAGAGGGGAGGAAGAGAGAGAGAGAGAAACATCAATGTGCGGTTGCTGGGGGACATGGCCTGCAACCTGGGCATGTGCCCTGACTGGGAATCGAACCTGCGATGCCTGGTTCGCAGCCTGCGCTCAATCCACTGAGCTACACTAGCCAGGGCTTATTTATTTATTTTTTAATCCTCACCTGAAGACACGTTTGTTGCTTTTAGAGAGAGAGGAAGGGGGTGTAGAGAGAAAGGGGGAGAGAGAGAGAAACATTGGTTGATTGTATCCTATACGTGCCCTGGCCAGGGATTGAACCCACCACTTAGGTATGTTCTGGACCAAGAATTGAACTGTCAACCTTTTGTTACGGGACAGTGTTCCAACCAGCTCAGCCACCCAGCCAGGGCAGTTAAATTATTTTAAATAGAGATAACTGTCAGCATATTTCAGACTTGGGTTCCTGATGGTAATTGGGGGCCTTGTCCTTTTACTTACCTACTTGCTTTTTATGAATATGTTTTTATTAAGGATTATGTAATATGCCTACACTGGCTTTCTGCTCACTTTTCTTGTGATTTTTCTCTTTTCCAACGTGTAGATTGCTGTGTGTCATGAACTGTACAACACCATCCGGGACTATAAAGATGAACAGGGCAGGCTTCTCTGTGAGCTCTTCATTAGGGCACCAAAGCGAAGGTGAGTTGGAAGGTGAGTGGGAGGAATATAGTCTTGGGTTAGTGTTTTAAAATATTTGATAATTGATTTTTTTTAAAGGAAGGCTTAAATGACATATCAGGTTTGTTTTAGTTGTCAAGATGTAGGAAGCATATTTAAAATTTTTCTTAAGTTGTGGTTAAAAAATGCACAATGTAAAATTTACAGTCTTAACCATTTTAAGAATACAGTTCAATAAGTGTTAAGTATATTCACATTATTGTACGTATTGTAAAATTGAAATTCTATACACATCAAACAGCTCCCCATTTCTCCCTTCCTCCCAAACCCTAGCAACCACTATTGTACTTTCCTGTTTCTATAAATTTGACTACTTTAGAGTTCTCATATAAGTGGAATCATAAGAGTATTTGCCTTTTGTGACTGGCTTATTTCACTTAGCATAATGCCCTCAAGATTCAACCATGTGACAGGATCACCTTCTTTTTAAGGCTGAATAATATTCCATTATTTGGTAATCCATTCATACCTTGATAAACACTTGAGTTGCTTCTACCTCTTGGCTATTGTGAATAATGCTGCAGTGAACATGGGTGTGCAAATACCTCTTCAAGATGCTGTTTTCAGTTCTTTTGGATGTATTGTATGCCCAGAATTAGGATTGCTAGATCTATAGTAATTCTGTTTTTTGAGGAATCACCATACTATTTTCCATGATTGTACCATTTTACATTCCCACCAACAGTTTACAGGGCTGTAATTATTCCACATCTTCGCTACATTTATTATTTATTGCAGTTTTATAGTAAGTTTGGAAATCAAAAAGTGTGAGTCCTTTGTGGTGGTTAATTTATGCATTAACTTGACAGTCTTCCAACTTTGTTCTTTTTCAAGATAGTTTTGGCTATTTGAGGCTCTCCATGTGAATTTCAGGATTGATTTTTTTTGTATCAGCAAAAAATGCTGTTGGAATTTAATAAGGATTGTGTTGAATCTGTAGATTGCTTTAGATAGTATTGGTGTCTTAACAGTATTAACTTTCAGTACATGAACATGAGATATTTTTCCATTTATAGGTGTTTTCTTTAATTTCTTACAGAAATATGGAGTTTTCAGTGTATAAGTCACCTACTTAGGTTTATTCCTGAGTATTTTCTTTGATGCTATTATAAATGGAATTGTTTTCTTAATTTCCTTTTTGGATCATTCATTATTAGTGTTTAGAAATGCAACTGATTTTTTTTGTATGTTGATTTTGTATACTGCTGACTTTGCTTATTAGTTTTTGTGTGTGCGTGTGTGTGTGTAATCTTCAAAATTTTTCGGATAAGACCCTATCATCTGTAAACAGAGATAATTTTACTTCTTCCTTCACAATTTGGTAGATATCTGTTATTTCTTTTCATTACCTAATTGTTCTGACTGGGACTTCCAGTATTATGTTGCAAGGAAACGTCAAGAGCAGCATCCTAGACCTGTTCCTGATCTTAGAGGAAAAGTTTTCTGTCTTGCACCATTTTGAGAATGATGGTAGCTATGGGTTTTTCAAATAAGGACTTTACTATATTGAGGTGGTTTTCATGTATACCTAATTTGTTGAGAGTTTTTGTGGTGAAAGGGTATTGAATTTTGTCACATGCTTTCTCTGTTTTAAATGAGACCATCATGTCATTATTTTCCTTCATTCTGTTAATAGATGCATTACTTTTATGAATTTGCATAGATTGAACCACCCTTGCATTCCAGGAATAAATCCCTCTTGGTCATGGTATATGATCCTTTTAATATGCTACCGAATTCAATTTGCTAATGTTTTGTTGAGGATTTTATCATCAGTGTTCATAAGGGATATTGATCTGTAGTTTTCTTGTAGTGTCTTTGTCTGGCTTTGGTATCAGGGCATTGCTGGCCTCATGTAATAAGTAACTTTTCCCTCTTACAATTTTTTGAGGAAGTTTGATAAGGATAGATTCTTCTTTAAATGTTTGGTGGAATTCACCTGTGAAGTCATTAGATCCAAGGATTTTCTTAGCCAGGAGACTTTGATTACTGATTCAATCTCCATACTAGTTATAAGTCTATTCAAGTTTTCTGTTTCTTATAATCAGTCTTGGTAGGTTGTATGTTCATAGGAATTTATTAATTTCTTATAGGTTATCCAATTTATTGGTATACAGTTGTTCATAATAATCGCTTATAATCCTTCTTATTTCTGTAGCATTGGTTGTAATGGCCCCTCTTTCATTTCTGATTTTATTTTGCCTAGTTATTCTAGCTAAGGGCATGTCAATTTTGTTTATCTTTTCAATACAACTGTCAGCTTAGCTGACTTTTAAAATTCTTTTTCTATTCTCTGTTTCATTTATCTCTGCTTTTTATATTATTTCCTTACTCTCTTTTTGGGTTTAATTTGTTTTTTCTCCATTTCCTTCAAAGTAAAGCATAATTAAAAATTAACAGCCTTTCTATAGAATTAAAGAAACCACATGCATTCAGACTGGTAGGAGGGGTGGAGATGTGAAATGGGCTAGTTCCACATCCACGTGTAGTAGATTAACATTTGGGAGGGATATCTCCAGAGTGAGTAGTTCCAGCCCCACCCAAGGCCTCCTAGCCCAGGAAACCAGTGCCAGGAAGGTAAGTCCCCATAACTTCTGACTGCAAAAAACAGTGGGAATTAAGTTGATGGTAGAAAATTCTGGAGTCCCAAGCAGTTCAGACTCACTCCTTCTTAGGTCCAGCAACAGGGTAACAGCTTGAAAGGCACCAGTGGCATAAGAGGAGAAACTAAAGTGACTAGCCTCAAGGCACCAGCTTGAGGACAGCTTTCTCCCAGACAGAAATGCAGACAGAATTCTCACTTCTCTGAGCTCTCCCCCAAAAGAGCCATAAACCCAGCAAAAGGGTGCCATATCCCAGACTCCATCAGCGGACCAAGTAAGCTCTGTCCTAGAGATCTTCTAAGACTCTATCTCACCCAATTTAGGGGCCCACCCAAGCTGTTATCAGTGACTTTTACATATGAATAACTTGTCTTGGCTCTTGCTTCACAACTTCTAAATCCTCTTAAATAAAAAACAGCCAGCCTCAGTGAGCCCCTAGACTCTATACCTCTGGCTAAGTGTCCCCAGGCCAGGTTAGCAATTAGCCTAGCAGCAATTAGCCTAGATTCACAGCTTGGCTTTCCTTGGGAACCTCCAAGTAAAGCACAGGTAGCAGCCATCTCAGATTGCTTTGTAGCTCAAGCAGGGTGGCCCAAGGTACAACATAGGTGGGGACTGATCTTAGCCTGTGCCACTTGGGAGATCCCAAAACCTGTACACCAAGTACAAGCTACAGAACACATCAGAGCACCACTACCCAGCCCTTGCACACCTGATTCTCCATGGTGGGCAGAGGTTGGTGGTCAGTGAACACAGACAGTCCTTGCAGCTGACTGGCCTGGGTCAGTCCTTCCCTTTGAACTGCCAGCAGCAATCAAGGCTCAACTACAAGAGGAGGATGTACACCAAGGGTTAGATACACCAAGGGCACACCTATGCTACCCAGCTTGGCTGATAGGGGAGACTATGTCAATAGACTTTACAGGACACCTACTACATTAGGCCATACTACCAAGAGAGGAGGTCATAGTAGCTCTACCTCATACATAGAAACAAACCCAGGGAAGCTGCCAAAATGAGGAGACAAAGAAATACTGTCCAAATGAAAGAACAGATCAAAACTCTAGAAAAACACTTAAAACAAAATGGAGGCAAACAACCTATCAAATGCAGAGTTCAAAACACTGGTTATTAGGATGGTTAAGAAAATTAGTGAGGACCTCAACAGCATAAAAAATATCCAATCAGAAATGAAGTATACACTGATTGAAATAAAGAACAATTTACAGGGAAATAGCAGTAGAGTTGATTAAGCTGAGAATCACATCGATGATTTGGAACATAAGGAAGCAAAAAACAACCAATCAGAACAACAAGAAGAAAAAGGAATCCACAAAACAAGGATAGTGTAAGCAGCCTCTGGGACAACTTCAAGCTTTCTGACATTCACATCATAGGTGTGTCAGATGGAGAAGAGAAAGAGCAAGAAATTGGAAATCTATTTGAAAAAATAATGAAAGGAAACTCTCTAATTTGGTGAAGGAACTAGACATGCAAGTCCAGGAAGCACAGAGAGCCCCAAACAAGATGGATGCAAAGAGGCCTACTCCAACACACATCATAATTAAAATTCCAAAGGTTAAAGAGAGACTCTTAGAAGTAGCAGGAGAAAAGCAGTTAGTTATCTAAAGGGGAGTTCCCATAACACTGTTAGCTGATTTCTCAAAAACTGCAGTCTAGAGGGTACTGGCAAGACATTCAGAGTCAGGAAAAGCAGGGACCTACAACCAAGATTTTTCTACCCAGCAAAGCTATCATTTCGAATTGAAGGGCAGATAAAAGATTTTTGCAGACAAGAAAAAACAAAAGGACTTTATCATCATCAAGCATTATTATATGAAATGTTAAATGGACTTATTTATGAAAAAGATCAAAACTGTGAATAATAAAATGGCATTAAATATGTATGTATCAATAGTTGAATCTAAAAAACAAACTTAGCAAACAAAAACAAAACAGAGTCATGGATACAGAGAGTGTTTTGATGGTTGCCAGATGGTAGAGTGTCGTAGGGGAATGGGTGAAGAGATGAGGGGATTAGTAAGTACAAATAGGTAAGTACAGAACAGCCATGGGGATGTAAAGTACCGTGTAGGAAATGGAGTAACCAAAGATCTTATACCTAGGGACATGAATGGTGATGTGGGGATTGCCTGCAGGAGTGGGGGTGCTTGGTAAAGGGGGGCAAAGGGGGGAAAATTGGGACAACTGTAATGGCATAATCAATAAAATATAACTTAAAAATAGTAACCTCTAAGGTCCCAACATTGAAGTTGTAGCTATCATAATTAAGAGGGATTGATTTTTCAAAATATGCAGAAAGGCCACAATGATTATTTTCACTTGCTTTCTCTCTTTGCTCCTTTACTTTTGGGCTTGACTCCTGTGATCCAGTGAAGCAAAACATACTTCTGGTCCCGATATGCACATGTAGACACCTTCCTGTGGAGGCTCTGTTCCCCCTGACTAGAGCTTTCTTCCTCTCTTATGTCAGAACATCACTATTCCCTTCTCTTCTGGCAGTTTAAGTTATTTGTTCAGAAAACATGTATGGTCCTGGCCAGGTGGTTTAGTTGGTTGGAGTGTTGTCCCATACACCAAAAGGTTGCAGGTTTAATCTTTGGTCAGAGCACATAGCTAGGTGGTTGGTTTAATTCCCAGTCAGGCCCATATAGGAGACAACCAACCAACCAATCAATCTGCCTTTCTCCCTTTCTCTCTCTTCCTCTGTCTCTCTTTCTCTATTCCCCCGTCTCACTCCATCTCCTTCCCCTTCCTTTCTAAGAATCATTTAAAAACGTAATATATGAAAGAAAACATACATGCATGTTATAGGCAGAGTAATGGCCCCCAAATATGTCCATGTTTTAATCCACGGAACCTATGAATATGTTGGATTACACTGCAAAAAGAAATTGAGTTTGTTAATCAATTTACTTTTTTAAAATTATGTTTTTTATGCTATTACAGTAGTCCTGATTTTCCCCCTTGCCCCCCCCCCCCGCCTCCACCCAGGGCCCCTACTCCCTCAAGCAATCCCCCAACCATTTTCATGTCCATGGGTCATGTGTATAAGTTCTCTGGCTACTCCATTTCCTATACTGTACTTTACACCCCCATGGCTATTCTGTAACCACCTCTTCATACTTCTTAATCCCTTCATCTCTTCTCCCATTCTCCACCTCCTCTCTCCTATCTATCAACCATCTGGTAAGTAACTGCTTTTCTCTTACTGCTTCTGAGTCTCTTTAACCTTTGGTGTCTTAGAGTGGACCTCTTTGCATCCATCATAATTGGGTCTCTCTGTGCTTACTGGACTTGCATGTCTATTTCCTTCACCAAATTAGGGACATTTTCTTTCATCGTTTTTTTCAGATATATTTTCATTTTTTTGCTCTCTTCTTCTGGCACCCCTATGATGTGAATGTTGGACCTCTTGACATTGTCTCAGAGGTTTATCTAGCCTCATTTTTTTAATTCTTTTTTCTTCTTGTTGTTCTAATTGTTTGTGGGTTTTGTTTTATTTGTTTGTTTGTTTGCTTGCTTCCTTATGTTCCATATCATTGATTTGATTCTTGGCTTCATCTACTGTACTGTTGCTTTCCTGAAAGTGTAAATTGCTCTTTATTTTAGTTAGTGTATCCTTTGTTTCTGACTGGGTCTTTTTTTTTTTTTAAAGATTTTATTTATCTATTTTTAGAGAGGGGAAGGAAGGGAGAAAGAGAGGGAGAGAAACATCAAATGTGTGGTTGCCTCTCATGAGCCCTCAACCAGGTACCTAGCTTGCAACCCAGGCATGTGCCCTAGACTGGGAATCAAACCAGTGACCCTTTGGTTTGCAGGCCCGCGCTCAATTCACTGAGCCACGCCAGCCAGGGCTT